>OV743429.1:35209446-35809446 GCA_928269145.1 Agriphila tristella
TAGTCTGTGAGCCCGCGACAGTATTGCCTACGTCATATGACATCACAATGAAATGCATGGCACACGGTTGGAAAAGTTGTGCAGAGCGAGATCAGAAGATTAATCTTAAAATTTTGACCGGAAGTGGAAGATTTTCTCAAGCTTCCGGCCAATTTTAATTGCGATGATCTTCTGATCCTCGCTCAGCACAACTTTTCCGACCGTGTGCCATGCATTTCATCGTGATGTCATATGACGTAGGCAACACTGTTGCGGGCTCACGGACTATATTACGTTGCGCATAAAAAAGGTATATGCCGTGTCACGCCAATTTCTACGTTCATAAAGTTTATAGAGTAGGGTCGCAACTAACTGGACAAGCCTAATTGATGGTGTGACAAAGTTAACATTTTCAACTACTAAGAGGAAATGTGCTGTGAATAGTTCGACTGTTCAGTCTTTGTGGAAATCCTTCTTGCCGCCCTAGTAGGTACTTACTTGAATGGCCAACCGACCAATTTTACCAAAACTTACTTTTTTGTTTCAAACTATAGTAACTCTGATTACACGCTATACACTATAATTATTTTTATTTTTTTCGAATGTAACTTAAATACTGCATGTTTCTAATGCTTAAACGATTTTAGAACATTTCTAACAATATCGATAACTAACTTCATCGAAATGTATCATTTCAATGACGAACTTTTAAAAATTTTCTTCTGTAAAATTTGCTCACTGGTCGATTGGCCATTCAAGTACTAGGGGCGTTCTGTTGTTTGTCTGAATTTGTCTTAGGCATAAGTATATCTTGTTTCTTTTGTTTTGTTTGAAAAGTTTCTAACTTTTATTAGTATTGGGAAGGTTAAGATAAAAATACGATACTTCTAACATTAGCTAGGTTACCTATTTAAATATGGATAGGGTAGGTATCGTGTGTAAAGACATGTTTTGCGTAATAAATCCATACATATAAAACTCTAAATTAATTGATTGGTGATTAATTGTTGGGACACGGCTAGAGCCCTAACGGCTGAAGCATAGTAGAAACACGGCTGAAGGTAGAAGGTAGAGACGCCATTTTCATGGTGTAGGTAAACGTAGTGATTATTTCCTCTGTGGTGTAGGTGAGCACCGAGAAAGGGTTTTGGAAAATTCCCGTTATACAGGATGCTACAGAATATTCCAGTTCGTACATGAATTTTTATGCGAAAATAAAAATGTGTGAAATGAACATTGATAAATACCTTTTTAGGTATATTGGCTATCCGTGACTTTCAAAATAAATGTACCTACAAGTCGCGGGCAAAAAAAGCTAATAGAACTAATAAGTTATTTAAACAAACTTACCTATAATAAAAATATGATCTGCATAATTATCTCAAGAGTCCTACAGTCTAATTGTAAAAGTAAACTTTCAGTGCTATTCCTATTAAGCTCTATGCCTTCATAATACGGGTTATTTTGCTAGATTTTCAGTCGGGATTGAAACTAAAAGGTAACCTACACGTGTGGCTTTGGAATTGATTGAACATTTTAGATTTGCGGTGCCCTAGTTCTAGTCCGCAAGAGTAGAATTTATGTCAGAAAAATGATTCAGTTTTACAACTTTCTATTTTTAAAAGGTAAGGAAATACGCTGCGTGTATGTATGGTATGGTTTAGATACTAAATTATCGATACTTATAATAAGATATAGTCCAATAGGACCACGAGTACATAGTGGTATACCGTGGTCCTACTAGTAGGGCAAATCGGTAGGTCCACGGGCCCGAAAGGGCTTAAGAAAAAATGACCACTTGTTGTGAGGTATTGAATAAATGCTATTAACGATAAAAACATTCGCAAAATATGATAGCTGTTATTCATATGTACCTAGTTATTATATTGAGAGAAGGCTTGTCCCTTTAATTTCCGGCGTAAAGGTATCTCGTATAAAAATGATAGTTCTATTTGGCCGGCAAACAGAGACATAGTAGATTAATAGAACGATGCGTGACTTTGGGCAGTAAACCCAATTTAGGATGGAGACGTAAACTCAATTACCTATGTCTAAATACTGGTGTAGTCTGTGGATTCGAACGTGTTTGTTGTTTTATGTGTATATTTCACGAGCGCAGCTTAAAAACGGGTTTACAGGTTTATTGAAAAAAAAAACTTTTTTCCAAGAGTTTTAAAAATGCGTCACGGTAATGAAACATGTTTATTGTATAGCATCAACCAACCACATTATGAAACGATAAGGTGATCGGTCATCGTTTTGTATCAACAAAACACAAAAGAATCCGAGCGAGGTGAATTACTAATCCCTTAACTGAATTGAAAAATCTATTCCGGCGCCGAAAATATCGAATAACTTTCCACAAATCAAAGACGATATAACTGATATTCGATGCGCCACGCTTATTAATCATATCCCACTTGAACATCACATATTGTATAGGGCTGTCACTGGTAACTGGGTCGCCATATTTATCATTTTGGCGGGAAACGGCGGCGTCAAATTGCCGTTGACCGCGTTATATTCATCCCCGATCAAGGATGCTTCTGATAGTAATTTGAAGCTTGAATTATTATGCCATCAACTTTTAGGTAGTCGGAAAAGTTCGCGGCCTTTGTACTAAAAAATAATAAAGATACCACAGCGAGGAACATCTTTATCATCAACATTACAAGACCTGAATCTGCTGAACTATTTTTTGCAGTAGTATTCGACAAAACATCTTCTCCATTATCATTACAAATCTTTCTTTGTGCACTAGTAGCATTGATTTTTTGGGTCTGATCTGAACCCTTATCGAAAAAAAATGCAATACGTTAGATAGACGCTTTGCAATTTTTTTTAATAAAAATTAAAATAGAAATTATTAAAAATATGAAAAAGCAAGAGAATTACCGATTTGTTTTTATTTTATCGCTTTTACCAGAAAGTCAGCTGTCCAACTATAGTATATTACATTTCCGCCTAAGTTTAGTATTGCCAGAAATATATTACGCAAAATTAATGCTTCAAAGAGGCCGCGAACTTTTCTTACTACCTATTATTTGGTTTCGTTGACGTACGGCTATATAAAATTGTGTTTTTTTTTGTTTTAATTGGATAGGCTGTACTGACCAAGACCAACCTACTAACTGTAGATAGCGCTGAAAATTTATGAGTGACATTTGATATTGAAAACTGTGAGAAAAATAATTTCACTTTTATTTCAAACTACAAATAAATTATTTGGCTTTAAGTAAATATACAAGAGAGATTCTATCTCTATACACCAGGGATGGCGAACCTTTATGTATCAACGTGCCATTTTTCTAAATGTTAATGTTTAATGAGGTCATAGACGTGCCGTCATCCATCAAGTCATAGCGTACCTAATGCATTTTGAGATCGGTGACGTGCCCAAAATATTGTGTCGCGTGCCATCGATGGCACGCGTGCCATTGGTTCGCCATCCCTGCTATACACCCTACTTTCCTATTACATTATGCTTTTATTTACAATCAATTTCCACCCCTCGTACTATTTCCTTAGTAAGTAGGTACTTAGTATTTTGTTTTCCTTTCTTTGTTCTTCCAGTGCACTCTCTCTTTGTTTACTTTTTCCGTGTTTAGTCTGCAAATACGTATAACAAGCAGTGTTATTTTTAACAGCACCATAAAGTAAAGGAAGAAAAGGTAAAAGATTTTTAAAATTATTTTCGTTGTGTGGAAGTATCTGAGCTCTTTGTGACGGATCATTAACTCTTCCGTGACATCCCTGAACACTTTTATCGAAAACATTGTGTCGTTATGACACACACCCTAACAAAGTGCTAACTCACTTGGCCGTCATTACGGCACATTTGTGTTGTGTTAGGGCGTGATTTTGCGAGACTAGTAACAAGCGGAACCAACCATACCCTTTTCTCTCCTTTTCTGTATGAGAGTCGCGATAAATTACAAGGCTGACGGAAAAATTAAAGATAATACTAGCACAGTACCCATATCATGAGTAATTGATGTCTATTCAGGCTTTTCGGAATATTTTCTTTATCTTTGTAGGTATATCACTAATTTCTTCGAGGGAGCCATAATCAATTTTTATCTATCGTATACATTATTCAATAATGAAACAAATGTCATCTTTAAGAAATATTAGCCATGAAAAAATTATGGTGATATTTGTATTTTTTTTTTTATAAAACATCAGCATGAAAGATGGCCTTTCCTTATTTTTATTTTATTTTATTTATTAATTTTAAGAAAACTGTCATAAAAAAATAGCAACAAAGAGTCATTTATAAGTCTCCACGGATAGAAATAAGGTGTATAGCTAATGATACAGTTGAGTTAAAATTAAAATAGGTTACAATTTATAGGCACAAGACAATTAATGTGAATCAAAACAAATTTTATTAATAACCCTTGATTTTATCCAGTATTTTAGAAATAGAGCAAACGTATAATGTTTGACTGCAAAGAGTTGCGAGAAAGAGGTAAGTAACTTACATGTTCAAATAAAAAAATGCATTTCCTGGAAATCTAATGAGGTCCTAATCCAAACAGATTAGAATATTACAGTAGGTACAACTTTACAAAAGTCTTCGCTTGGTTAGAAGAATAGAAATTAAAGATAAATTGTAACTGAAAAAAAACATAAACCTGTAAATGCGGTGAGCCCAAACTTAAAATGTAAACATACATGTTTTGCAATGTTTACGAACAAAAGGTTCGCATTGTGACAGGGTGACAGGTTATTTCCTCCACACAGTTTGGCCGTAAGACTATTTGCATTGTCCCTGGTGAACTCGGCGGGTATAAATGTAACCTCAAATGTTCTTCGTTTGGTACACTTCAGGGACACCTGAATTCGGTTCGGTTTACTGAAACTGCTCGAATCATGTGAATGTATTATGAGTTCGAAGAAGGGTTTGTGTAATTTTAATCTTTATCTACATCACTCTTTGTTTATTTAGGATATAAACTTCTCCAGTTTGTAAAGTCAATATTGACTTGACATCTATCAAATTGTTAATTTGATTCAAACTTGTACTTCCCATTCCCAACGAAAACAAAAAACTCCAAAATAAGGCAACGAAATATAGCATGAATGTTTTGAAAGCTGTTTTATGTAGGTAATATGTTTGATGTTTAGAACCTTTTTCTCTTTAGGCACCTACCGTTTGGCACGTCTAAACTATACGGGTGATCAATGTCTCCGGGTCCTTACAATCTAGACTCCTAGTAAATTGCGTGTCTAGACTGACTGATATCATTCATGAAGCCCAAGCGTTATGGATTGTTGACTAACTGCCTGTCCGCTTCAGCTTTAAAGAAGGGCATAAAATGAGGGCAGCGAAAGCCGACCTCAAAACGAACGGCCGTGATCAATCTTAGAGAAAAGTTCCCAAGCCTTTGGCATGACTTGCGAAAAGAAATCTTGTTTGATTAAACTTTCCGCTAAGTTAGTTACGCCTAAAAAATTATAAAAACTTGTGGAATAAGCCTTGATTCTATTCATTAGATATTGTTAAATCTTTTTAGTTTTAGATTCAGTTCATGAACTTTGGATAATTTAAAGCCTTTGTTATCTAAAAAAAGAATATTGAATGTCGCGGCGTCCAGCCTCTTCCGACTAATGACTGACAGACAGACGGAGGGTGACAGGAATGACGTACGGGACGGACGGACAGATGACTATCGACGGAAAACGGAACTGGTGCTGAACTTGTAAAAGACACTATCAAGACGACCAGGACCGACCAAGGAACATTGGGAACGACCCTTGACCCGCAGGACGACAACTGCGATCGTATATTGAGATTTAATTTATTTTAAGACACGCCGACGTTGTGTTGTTTAATATGGAAGGGAAATATTCAATAAAGGCAATAGAAAGTTGCTAAAAATGAGATCTTATGTATGACACAGTGCTTATGTATTTTTTTATTTCGTCAATATCGATGAAAAACTGAAACACTTTAAGTGATAGGTACGATTTCTGAATAACATTCGGAAAGCAATATGCGGACACATCAAAACACCGGATATAAGTAGCTTAATTAATATCATATACTTATTTGTCCAATCGTGTTGCCAATATAGAGCTGTGTTGCCAATAAAGTGTGAGCAAAAGTACTCACACTTTATATAAATATATATTTATATTGGATAAGTATGTTGGGAAAGCCATTCGTTTTTATTCCCGACGCGTGCTCCGCGAGGCGTGATTTCATTATCCCGTTTCTTGGACGATGACGGAGCTTTATACAAATTAATTAAAACTTCAACTAATTTATTTAAGGCTCTATTTTTGGACCAAAACATCTTAGTATTCTCGATGACAGCTTGTTTTTAAATAGACGTCGTTGGTCGAAGTTGGTACTCGTAATTCACGAGACAGTACCTACCTTTATTTAAAATTCACCACAAAAAGTCACTTCATCGTTCACTAAAATAAAACAAATTAAAAAGACTAGCTATTTTAAAATAATCTTAATTCATTTATCAAGTTCACCACTAACAGAAACAGTAATTAATCTAAGTAGATAATTACCTAAGTATTATATTAATTGTCGGGCGGATAACACATTGCGACTTACCTACCATGTCGTGGTTCGATCATTTATTGATCAAAGAATGCCGCGCCGTGTCGTGCAGGTTTTAGATAAAAAAAAACAGCCAAGTGCGTGTTGGGCTACCCACGTGCAGTAGGGTTCCATGTAGTTACCTTATACCATACCATACCTAATACCACTGTCCACTACCATAGGTATTTCGTCTGCAAAAATAACTTTGTCTGTATGAATGACAAAGTAACATTTGCGGTTTTTGGAAAATGTGCTATATCTCAAAAAATAATTACTTTATCTCGTTCAAACCAATTTTCGTTGATTTTTCACTCTCTTGTTTTAAAAGTGGTTCGTGAACGGGTGCTGCCAGTGGGAATGGGTCTGCTTCTGGCTGCTTGTATTAAGGGCGTCGTATAACTCGTATATAAAAGATCTGTTTTATATTGTCTGTATGTATGGCACTTCTTACTCAAAAAATATAATTCTTAATAGCTTACCTTGTTTTGATTTATTTAATTGCAATATTTTTACTTTCTATAGTCAGTAGTTTAAGACCTGTGAAAAGCTTTTGGATATAAATTTTCAATTCGAAGCCTTAACATGGGTAGTCTTACTAGTATGTCACGCTCTCTTTAATCATTCCTGCGGTGGTGTCGTATGAGGCGGGTCGTTACGTTCCCTCAAATATGGTTGAGCGAAGCGATGGCTGGTTCATGCGTCATGCTCGTGAACGGGTGCTGCCAGTGGGAATGGGTCTGCTTCTGCCTACCTATCTTAACGCATATTGAATTGTATGTTTTTATTTTATTTATTGTAACAGCCTAGACTGAATAACAAGTTCAAACTTTGAGTTTAGCTTAAAATCTGTAAATTGGTTAAGAAATTTGAAATTCATTAAGAAATGAGCTAATTAAATAATGTTATTTATTTCTTAATCTTTTTTAATGTAAAGTCTGGAAACGATATACATATTAAAATTTGTAAATATCGTTCCATCTGATAAAGCTGAAAAGTTTTTTGCGCTCATTTTTCTTGTCAGCTAAAAGACGTCATAATGGGTGGTGGGGTAAAAGAATTGACGATTTAAAAATGCTTATTATGTGAGCTTATTTAAATAAAATATATTTCACTTTCAAAGTTAGAGGGGGCCCCCCGGGGGGTCACACACATTTTACCACTTTGGCAGTGTATATCTTTCAAACGGTGACTTTGAGAAAAAATAGTCTCAGGAAGCTCAATGTCATTTTAAAGACCTATCTATAGACACGGCACGTATTGGTTTGATGAAAAAAAAATTTTGTTTCAGTTCAATGTATGGGGAGCCCCCCTTAATCTTTGTTTTTTTTGTTATAAAATGTCATAAAATGGTTTACAGAATACATCTACCTACCAAGTTTCAACTGTGTAATCCTAATACTTCCGGAATAAAGTGGCTGTGACATACGGACGGACGGACAGACAGACAGACATAACAAATCTATAAGGTTTCCATTTTTTGCCATTTAGGCTACGGAACCCTAAAAATGACCCTCGCGCTGCAGTAACGTGTCACGTTGTGTGGCACCGTGCGTGTTTTGTTTAGAAACTTGGCACTGTAGCTGTAGGTACAATTGAATCCGTGGTCATACGTGACATGACGCCCATAGAGCGTAGTAGGTGGCTCATGCTTAGCGCGCAAATAACTATATTTTCCTATAGCGTTAACATAAAGTTGTTTTTTTTATCAATAAAAATATATTTCCGATGTTTTTTATTAGTGACTTTTCCCGTCCGGTAAACGAGGACCATTGGCATTTCAGATAACGAATATCTGAAATGTCAATGGTCCGTGTTTACCGGATAAACGTAAATGAACCAGAGCACTATAACTCTTGTAATCCTGCAGCTTATCTTGTCCCGTAAATAACTTCATGTTGTACCTATATTGTATCCCGTCATTTGTTTATATGTTGTTAGGGTGGGTATCCACCTAGGTTCGCGAATCTCCGCGCACTGCGAACTTGCTAAAGTGCGCCATAGTGTGTGCGTGTGTGAACCTGGTGCGCGATATTTTGCGATCCGATGCGAACGTGAAGTGTCGTTTCAGAAGCGCCACCGTCTTCAATTTGCGTAAAAATACATCATAAAGGCCAATATTCTTGTCAGTGTCGAGAAAAAATAGGTTTAATTCCCCTCCCCCCACTGGATACAAAGATATACCTACGGGTAGGGTTACCATTTCAAAATTTAGAAATTCCTGACACACAGCCGGACATTTCAATAAAAGTCCGGACATTTTCACAGACAGATCCAGACTCCATACATTTTGGGACTTCTCTTTTCGAACACTACTGCTATGTATATTTTTAACTAGTACTACACGGGCACACGGCCCATTTTAAAAAGCCGGACAAATTACAAAGCCGGACAAAGTCCGGACAATAGCCTAAAATTCTGGACATGTCCGGACTAATCCGGATGGATGGTAACCCTACCTACGGGTATTTTTTTGTGCTAGAGCAAAACCTTATTAATTACAAAAGCTCTAATAAATCTGATTACACACAGATTTTTGTCTTTTTTCCATTTCACGCAAGCTAACATCCACCCGTGAATGTCGACGGATTCAGGAGTAATCATGAGTCATTTTGTGGCGCTGCAAGGATGATACCTATCGTCCCAAGCTCCTAAATAAATTTGATTCAATATGCCATCCAATTGGTACATTCGAGTAGAAAAGTTTAAATTAATTAATTTTTCTTTTTTCTTTCTTTGTTGTAACCATGTCTTTTATCGATTCTCATCTCGTAAAATTCGAATTATAATTTCAAATCGAATTACACTAACGGTTTATATAAACACAATAAGAGAGAGCAAGTAAAAGTTCGCAATAGTGTCCGTATTAAGCATTTGTAAATACCTATAATCAGAAGTACAATGTTTTTCCGACTAATTATTGCGCTTTGTAAACCATATTGCACAAATATGGTTTTTTGACATATTTTTTTATGAATGTGTGACTGAATGACTGTAATATTAGCTGTTATCTCATATCATGACAAAGAACACGTAAATTAATGCTAAGAGGAAGCCAATTAGCATTATGTAGGTTCATGTATTGTTCAAGTGGCAGCCTATAAATTATTACATTACGTCGTCCCGCCCAGGAACGGCAGATGTTTGCTGATTGTATCACGGTATTAATATTTTGTGAACGTGTCCCTCGCCTCCTTGACGTAATAAAGCGTGCTAACATTCGCGCGTACACTGCCTAAGATATTTTCGTCGTTTTCTCGTAATAAAAAGTTAAGTAGGCAAGTTACTGTTTTTTCTATTTGGATTCAAGAAGTTTTTTACTTCTTCAGATAAAAAAAAATACAAATTCAACATAATTTTCAGTCTAGGTAAATTAATCATTAAATATTATTATTTTAAAATTATAGAAAATAATCTAATTTTATAACGTTAGTTAACTAACATTGCATACATTTTGCTTTTTTTTTTTTTGGCGGTAGGCGTAAAATAGTTAGCACATCTCCTAAATTCAATTTATTTAAATATTAAAGAAACGCAATATAAACTATTTTTTTTTATTAAATTATATAGTTCTCAGTATAAATATCTCTATATATTGTGGGAATCAACCATCAATGTGTATTTAAGTGGAAAAACTGCACTAACCTGCCAACCAACATTGTTCCTGACAACACTGAGGTCACTTCTACTAATTTTAAGCTGAAAGTATTCACAACTTTCCATAATGGCTTCTGTTTCATCATTGCTGGACACTCAGAAGACACTGGAGTCGACACTGCTGACTAAGATGAACGAGTTTCAAGCTCAACTAAAATCCTTAGCACCGAAGACAGACAAGGGCGACAAGATGACGCAACTGCAGGATGACTTCAATGCGTTTAGGAGCCAGGTGTGGGATATTATGTCACTCTTAAAACAGCAAATATCTCTGGTTGTGCAGTCTGTTGACAACATTGAGACGAGACACCGGCAAAAATCACTTTTGCTAAGTGGAGTGACTGAAGAACAGAACGAAGATTTGGCCAGTAAAGTTTTATCAGTTGTCCATAACAACCTTGGTCTTCCTGAATTATCTCCCTCTTCACTCAAGAGATGCTATAGACTGGGTCGTGCAGTTGAAGGGCGTTCCCGTCCAGTTGTGTTCTGCTTTGTGGAACAGAAATACCGTCATCTAATCTGGAGGAGCAAGTCGAAGCTTAAAGGTACTACTTTTGTATTATCTGAGTTTCTGACCAAAGCGCGGCAGACAGTATTTATTGGAGCCCGCAAGCACTTCGGAGTAAGAAGTACTTGGACGTCGGATGGGGTCATCAACGTCAAAACCCCTGATGGGAATCGCCAGAGAATCAGCTCATCTGATGAGTTACACCTCCTCATCAGTCAACATCCTGTCTCTGTTGTGAATGATGGTACAGACACTGCATCAGCCAAGGAGACTACTGGTAGCTTACCATCAAAGCCGGCACCCGTAAGATCACGACGTGCTAACAATAAGAATGCTAAATAGGTAGCTTCTTAGCTTATCTCATATAAAACTGTTCTTTAAAGTAGTTTATTAACTAACGCTTTGCTGTATTTTACGTTTTGTTGTCATTATTGTACGCCTGCTGCGTGATAACATTAGTGATATTTTTTGGCTGAGGTAGTAGTATGTAATGCTTTTTTTTTGTTTTGTCACATATCTGTTTAAAAGAAATGTACTATTTTTTCTTGGTTATTGCTGGTAGGTGCTTAAACTTAATTTATTAATTCACTCCACTTTAGTAACCTTTTCAATCACCCACCTTGTTTTTGTTTTTCAAATTTTTTTTTTTCTCTGACAATCAACTCTGACATTGACATTGGGTGCATTCCAGCACACTGACCGCTGAGTCATCGATCGCCATAGGGTACATTCTTGCCACCTTGGTTGGAATTTGTGCTGTGGTGGTTGATGGCTCGGAGATTTGTCTGTCACTGATAATCTGTTAGATAAAATTACTGTTGTCTTTTCTTTTTTTGTATTTGCATTATTATCGTCATAATATTGTTAACCTGTCGCTCGGTAAGGTGTGCAGTTTTTCTATGTATCATAGTTTTAGTGTTTTTTTTAGTTCTGATTTATTCGTTTATATTTAGTTATTATAGTTGATTTATACTTATTTGTATTTCGTATTTATATATTTATATTTTATTCTAGAAATGTCAGATTCCGAAGATTATTTTTCCGCCAACGATAGTACCAATTCATCATTCCATTCTCTTGATTCCTCTTCCGATGACCTGCTAAGCTCGTACCTGGCCCGCGAATTTGACTGCCCTTCTGATAGTCTCAACGTGTGCCACATTAATGCCCAAAGTATACCATGCCACCATACCGACCTCCTTACTACCTTCTCTCCAAACACAGTTCATGCCATTCTTGTCTCTGAATCTTGGTTGAAGCCTTGTCTCAACACTGTGTCTTACTCCATACCTGGCTACACTTTAATTCGGAACGACCGCGTGGGTAAGGGCGGTGGTGGTGTGGCTATCTACCTCTCCTCTATTTTTCAATATCAAATATTGACATCATCTTCTCACTCTGGGTGCATGGAACACTTGCTTCTCGAAGTAGATGTCAAGGGTACAAAAGTCGTTCTTGGAGTTGTATATTGCCCGCCTTCCATAAATTTTCACACTGATTTAGAATCACTTCTCGAAACTTTTTCCACCGACTATAAGCACCTCATCATCATGGGTGACTTTAATACCGACCTTCTCAAAAATTCACATGTTTCTCTAAAATTTCAGTCATTAATAAAGTCAGTTAATCTTTCCATTCTGCCTCTTGGCCCCACTCACCATAATCTCACCACCGACGACACTTGGATCGACCACATATTGACGTCCTCTTCTGATCATGTGTTTAAGCATGGCCAAGTAGCCGCTCCTTGTTTTTCTAAACATGACCTACTATTCCTAGCTTATAAGGTAAAACCTCCAAAACCTAAGCCATCTATAGTCAGTATGCGTAACCTTGCTAGGTTGGATGTAGAGAAATTAACTAGCGACGCCCATGCTGTTGATTGGTCTCCTATTATGAACGCAACTTCTATAGACGATATGGTGACCCACTTTAACTCGGTGATTCTCAAGTTATACGATACACATGCGCCTGTGAAAAACGTCAAATTAAAACGGCCGCCAGCACCCTGGATAACCCCAGGTGTACGTATAGCTATGAGAAGACGGGATCGAGCCTTTCGTATTTACAAAAGAAGCCGAACTGATGACCACTGGGAGTCTTTTAAGGTAGCTAGAAATCGATGCAACCAGATGGTTAGAAGAGCTAAACGCCGCTATATTCATAACAATGTTTTAGATTCTACGCCTGCTAACATCTGGAAGTTTCTTCGCACCCTTGGAGTTGCTAAGCCTCACCTTTCACACAAACCCTCTTTCACCTTGAATGAACTCAATAAGCACTTTTCTTCTGTCAACCCGCTTCCTAGCAGTGTAAGACTGGCTACTATCCTCGACGTTTCATCTGCCACTCCTCCTCCTGCACCCGAATTCTCTTTCAATCTTTTATCTGAGGACGAAGTTCGCAAGATTATCCGCTCGATTAAATCGAATGCTGTGGGCTGTGACGATGTAAGTAGAACAATGATACTTCTATTACTCGAATGTTTTCTGCCTATTTTAACGTATATAATTAATTACTCCCTATCATCTGGTACCTTCCCTTCTTCATGGCGTAAAGCTCTGGCTATTCCCCTACCGAAAAACCCTAATCCTAGTTCCCTTAATCACTACAGACCAATATCCATCCTTCCCTTCCTCTCTAAAATCCTGGAAGCAGCTGTACACAAACAGTTTTCCTCTTTTGTCCTCTCCCACAACCTTCTTAACTCTTTTCAGTCTGGATTTCGTTCTGGACACAGTACCACCACTGCACTTACCAAAGTATTAGAGGATATCCGTGACGGTTTTGAGGCTTCCCGACTGACTGTGTTAGTTTTAATTGACTTCTCTAACGCTTTCAACGCAGTTGATCACGGAATTCTCTTGGCCATGCTTTCTCGATTGAGCTTATCTTCCTCGGCACAGTCATGGTTCTCCTCTTATCTTCTTGGTCGCCAGCAAGCCGTCCGTGTCGATCGATCTTTATCCGATTGGTGTGACTTGGAAGCTGGTGTACCTCAGGGCGGTATACTCTCTCCCCTTCTCTTCTCTTTATTTATTAACTCTCTCACTTCTCATCTATCCTCTTCTTTCCATCTGTACGCTGACGATCTGCAGCTTTATGCCCAGAAAGATGTTCATTCTTTAAATGAAGCTATCGCATTACTCAACTCTGATCTTGAAAAGATTTATAAGTGGTCAACTAACTTCGGTATTTCGGTTAACGCGGGAAAGTGCCAAGCAATAATTGTTGGTAGTTCTCGACAGTTGTTGCGCCTTAATCTGAATGATGTGACTGCATTAAAATTTAACGGTGTTGTAATACCTTATTCACATCAAGTTAAGGATTTGGGTTTGACGATTGATTCGTGTCTCTCCTGGAAAGATCATATTGACCATTTATCTTCAAAAGTGACAAACGCGCTAAGGGCTCTTTATAGGTTTAAATTCTTTCTCCCATCCACCATCAAGATTGCGCTTATACAGGCTCTTGTGTTACCAATCATCGATTATGCCGATGTTTGCACCACTGACCTTAATGAAAACCTTCTCAATAAGTTGGATCGACTTCTTAATAATTGCATTCGTTTTATATATGGATTACGCAAATACGACCATATCTCCCAATACCGTCAGCAACTCAAATGGCTTCCTATACGTGAGCGTAGGAACCTAAGAGTTGTCTGTTTGCTCTTCAACATACTTTTCGATCCACTTACCCCAGAATACTTGAAATCAAGATTTCAGTTTCTGGGTGCCTCTCATCAACGTGACCTTCGCTCTAGTAGCAACCTTCTCTTACTAACACCTGCACATACTTCTGGCTTTGTCTCCTACTCTTTCACCCTTTCGGCTGTACGACTCTGGAACGCTTTACCTCTAAATATTCGAAATGCACCCAGCAAGTACGTATTTAAGAAATTGGTCCGTGAGCACTACTTGAGTTCTCTACGCTAGTCTCGTCGTATCTGACATTGCTACTCTTTCATATATGTATATATATATATATATATATATATTATGTATTAATTATGTAGGTATATATGTATTTAATTATGTATTTATAAGGATTTAATATTTATGTATAATTTTATATATTTTTATATACATATCTTTGTGGTATATTTTGTTTCAATTTTTTTTTTAAATAAGGTTTTTTTTATTGCCGCCACGATTTTTCTCCTTAACACACTTACCGGTTGACTGGTAGAGAATGCCCTTGGGCATTAAGTCCGCCATTTGCTGTTTTAATTTAAGCAATAAAGATTAAATAAATAAATAAAAAAAATACACTTTTAGTTACGCGATTTACTACTCTTCCACTTTGTGCCTCGCAATACTAGTAGGTATAGGCGGGTATGATTTGTCCTGGATTTATTTTATAAAATATGTAAACTTAAAACAAAGGTTGACTATCAATACGTGAATACGAGATTTTTAATTGAAGCGATAGCAGGTAGCAAAACGGTCCGGTCGAATAGATTGATTAATTATTATCTGAAGATAACCGATTTCATTTAATCAAAGCCGAATAAAGATAGGCCTTCGGCATTTATTTGAATAAAGCAGTCAAGTGACACTTTAGAATATCGTTCGTAGATAACGTTACATTAAAATTGATTGATATCATCATACTTTCAAATTTTTCATTTAAAAATTCGTGAGCTCTTTCACACTTCAAAATACAAAATTATGGTAAGTTATGCCAAATTGATTTTTGGTGACTGAAAAAATTGCAATTAATGAAATGAAATCCTATTTTAGCACTTAGTTTATTTTAATTTGTTGAAAAACATACAGCAAAATTACTTATATCCATATGAATAAAAAACAAATACAAGCTACAAATCGAAGAGAAACTGTTTTTTTTACCTTAATGATACATTTAAGGGTTCCGTGACTCAAAGGGAAAAAAAAGGAATCCTTATAGGTTCATTTTGTTATCCGTCTGTTATTCTGTCAGTCGTATCCGTTTGTCTGTCAAGACTCTTTCTTTATCTCGGGAACACATGGAGGTATCGAGTTGAAATTAAAACCAAATATACTCAAGTCTACAGTTCTTTGAAGCTGTGAAAAAACTTTTCCGTTGACATAGAACTATGAAATTTTGCAAGTAATATCGTCTTTTACTACAAGTACAGGGAAAAATTAGAAAACTATATATTTGTAATTAAATTATAAAAATTTATCAATCATCAAAAACAAACAAAGCTTGTCAATAGCTTTTAGTTATATATATTTGTTGTTATCTGTATGTTTATAAGCTGTTAGCTATCCAAAAACGATAAATAAATAAATAAATAAATAAATAAATAAATAAAATTGTACGGAACCCTCGGTAGGCGAGTGCGACTCGCACTTATCCGATTTTTTTACAGTGCTAATACTATTTTTTAATACACAAAGTACGTAGGTGCCGAATTTGCTTATTATTAGATCTGTAATTTCCATCTCAACGCACTTGACTGGTTTTGGGGCTGAGACCGTTCACAGACATGATCTTCTACACTGTAATATAATATAGGTATTAATGTGAATGATTTACGAATGACTGGCCACCGCACAGACTTAGTCTCGTGCAAATATTAAGAATATATTCGTAGGTATCATTATTATTATTATAAACTACCTTAAGAATTTTTTTCAGGTAAACTGGTATTTATAGAAGCACGCAATATTAAGGTGGTGGTAGCCTGAACGTGGCGCCGCAGTGAATTTTATCTATTACCTATTATAATTCTAATACACAATTTTAATAATGCTTTACGTGGAATTTTTAGGGCCCACCGTCTAGTACTTTTAGACGGTATCGTTACATTCCCTCGTAGTCACTGCTAGAGGTAAATAGCAAGACTGCTAAAAGTGGCCGTTTTTGACACATTTGCTAACTACTTCTACGAATGATTACGAGGGCATGTAGTGGTTACCTGATTGCATAAAAATTCAACGTAAAGTTTAATTAAAATCATTTTCCATTAACGACTTATTAAATAAAACCCTCTGAGGGCGCCACTTTCGGTGGTGTAACCACCTTAAATGAGCTATTAACTGTTGGTTATAGATCAGTAGCCTTAGCACGAACAGGCTATCGAGAAAAATAACGCGCCTAAAATTACTCGATAGAGAATTCTCTATGGAAAATTTAATTTCGCTATTCGGCGATAGATGGCGCTGTATTAATTTTTCATACAAAATTGCACTATCGAATAATTTTACGCGCGTTATTTTTTTCGATAGCTGTTCGTGCTAAGGGTACAGAAGAATTTTAATTCGAATTTGAACGCCATGGAATGTACACAGTTTGACACTGAGTTTTTTGAAGCTGCTGAGCTTGATTTTTTAAATCAAAATCGTGTTCAGTATGGTCATATTACCTAGTTTAAAAAACCCGGTGTCAAACTGTTAGAAAAGGCTTTTAAAATTTTTCTTCTGTTTATTTGTAGTAAAACCGATTTATCTTTAAATAGGGATATCTACTACAACCTTTCTTCCAAGATTAGATTAAAAGTAAACACGTCCATTTTGTGGGTTTCATCTATTTGATTGGGCAATAACCACGGAAACGTGCGCCAGAGCTTGATCAATGGCTATTTGGGTAAGCCCACGTATAGAAAAAATTGAGCCATTTTATTCAAATAGATTCTATCTCAGAGCAAATCCAATTTGATGTAAAACTACCATTACAGTTAAAGTTTTTGAAGCAGAAATCACTGCTAATTATTCATTTTACAGAAATAAACTTCATTAGGGAATTGTAATTAGTTTTCTAATGAATAGCCTGGTTTTGACTATTTTCTAATTTATAATAATTATTAATTTTAAAATAGGTGAAAATTCATGAGCAGATTTTTACGTCAGTTTAATTACGCAAGTAGTTATTTTATAAATAGCTAACGATCAAAACATAATTAGGTACAATTGATTCGAATAATTTAAATGTGTCCACAATAGAGACGATTATTATTTTGACCAAATGAATAATATACCCTTATAATTATAAGAACAGAAAGCAATGTGCGAATTTCGGATATCAAGCATAATAATTTTTCGTAATTAATATGTTAATATTTTGATCCACTGTTTATACTAGTGAAATGTGTATGATATAGTATTTTGTAGCTCAATGGTAATATGAATGTAATTAACATAGCCCTATTTATTTTGTTCGGCATGTACCATGTACCTACATACAATTCAAGGTTTCGCAGAATATTAGCGCTGCAGGTGTTGATCATGCTGCAACTTATGCTGAGTGGTAACCTTTTCGGTTTCATAATGTACCTAACATAAGCTCTGATGTACTTACCTACCCAAAATTGTGGAATCGAATAAAGTTCTTTGTATTTGTATTTGTATTGTATAATAACATTTCGATTGTGCATTGCTCTTCCTTTGAGGAAATTGCTGAGGCACGTCTGTTTTAGCAAATTAAAATAACGCTTGCTAACTAAATAACGAGCATTCTGTTTGCAAAACAACGGTGAGTTATTTCCCGCAAAAATGTGAAAGCAAAGAAATAATAAAAGTTTGATTTTAATGATAAGTGTTTCGCTACGACCTCGTAGGCCTCGTAGCGTAGATGCTACGTAGAAGTTGCTACGGAATACGGTATCCATATCCATCATGTAGGCAACTTTTATTATATTCTGTGATGTAGGTGAATACGACGCGACGTAACGGCACTAACGAACAAAAATATTTTCTTTTCACATCTTATTCTTTGTATATGTAAAACCCCAAACTTATGTAAATCCTAAGATTTTCCAGTAAAACCTAAGATTTACCGACTCTTAATGGTAAAAGTTCGCACTGTTCTGTGATTTTCGTTCATTTCGATCATTTACCACCATTCACTCGGTAAATCTTAGGTTTTACCTCACAGACGAGGTAAATGCTGAAAAATATTTATTTTGAAGATGTTTCAATTATTTAATTATATTTTACTTATACTAATTCATTCATCAAATTATATTAATTTGAACAAAGAATTTAACTGAAGTTAATTTTATTGTAATGAATGACTTAGAAATACTCCTAAAGGAAAAACAATAATAATAGTATTAGTGGAGAATAAATCAAAATGATAATGAAATACTTTATTTTTTTAATTTGATATAAATGACTAAGTTTTGTTAGCTAATTCACTGCTTTATTTAAAAAAAAATCCAGCATATACAAACCGTTATTGGTAAAATCTATCATGTGCCAAACTCTAGTGGTAAAAGCCCGAAAAATGGTCTCCCTTTTATAAAATCGTTACATTTACCAACTCATGTTAGTGAATCTTAAGAATTTCCAGTAAAACCTAAGATTTACCAATATACGGGCTTTTACAGTAATATATTTACATAGAATAAGTACTCGGTTTTTTCTAACAGTTGACAACAGTCAAGTGATTAAAGAAATATTTTTCGCTGTTCTGTAAGTCTCATTCACGTTATGCACACCATTTTATTTTCTTTAGTAAATATATTTGAGTTTCTAATAAGATTCGTAACATTTACATGTAAGCATTCCAAGTTTTGAGAACAGCTGTGAAATTGTTTGCTAAAGTAATTTGGTTCTTGCGAAGACGGTTAATATTTGTATTTGTAACAAATAATCGTCTTCGTTAATTTCACAAGATTATAAAAATATTTTTGTATTTATTGATAAGGTTCTAACAATAAGCATAAAACATAAACTTTTCGGCATTTAATTCAAAATTCAAAATTCAAAAATTATTTATTCAGTCTAGGCTGTTACAAGCACTTGTGAATGTCATAGAAGCTACGCCATCGGTTCGCAAACCCTAAGCGGGAGACCTTGTAACGAGAAGAACCGGCAAGAAACTCGTCAAGGGCTGCTTTTTTCTCCCTGTATATTTCATACAGAGTCGTCAACATTGAAAAATGAGCTCCACATTTAATGTGAGGTCATTTTCCATCACAATAATTAACAAAAGTTTGCACACAATGGGTAGGTAGGTTGAAATTAAATACTACTAACTAAATACTACTAAGTAATGAGAGTAAATAACTTTCAACTAGTTGAGAAATCACTGTGTCTGCTACTCGAAAGTGCACCTAAGTAGGCAAAATTTACCAAAAAAAACCACATGTTACAAGACATAAAAAAAAATTAAAAAAAAAATGCAATTCTTACAATTCAATATGCGTTAAGATAGGTACTCAGAAGCAGACCCTTTCCACTGGCAGCACCCGTTCACGAGCATGACGCATGGACCAGCCATCGCTTCGCTCAACCATATTTGAGGGAACGTAACGACCCGCCCCACACGACACCACCGCAGAAATGATTAAAGAGAGCATGACATACTTAGGCTACCCATCCTAAGGCACCGAATTGAAAACTATTATCCTAAAGCTTTTCATAGGCCTTTACTTACAAAACTACTGAATATAGAAAGCAAAATGATTGCAATTAAAAAAAAAATTAGAAATCAAAACAAGGTTTAGTTATTAATTTAAAATTTGAGTAAGAAGTGCCATACATATTGATAATATTAATCAGAAAAATAATATATATAAATATACGACGCCCTTAGTGCCAGTGCCAGTGTTTGGCAGAGTGTTTAGATGCCAGTGGGAATGGGTCTGCTTCTGTCTGCTTGACAGAAGCAGACCCATTCCCACTGGCAGCACCCGTTCACGAGCATGACGCATGAACCAGCCATCGCTTCGCTCAACCATATTTGAGGGAACTTAACGACCCGCCTCATACGACACCACCGCAGAAATGTTTAAAGTGAGCATGACATACTAAAGCTTAATAATAATTTTGATTCCTTATTTTGTGTTAATAAATGGCAGTACATACATCTGTAAAGTTTTGATTCTAATTTTCGATAACAAATAAGTACCTACAGTACTAAGAAGTTTTTCTATACCTACTTCATTACGGGACTTTATGCTCAATGAGGTATATTTTTTTAATTAAGATTCAAAAGTGAGCAATTATTGGAAAGAAGGATTCAGATTTGGAGCGTGACCGACAAAACAGAGAGCGCTGAGCTGAGCTTGCAGAATTTTCTTTGTTTGAGTGACCCAAAATTTCTTTGATCAGGGCCGTGGTCATGTAAGTTGCTACTAAAGGTCAATATGAGTAGTCTGATAAAGAAAAAGAAAAGTTTTCACACTTTTCACACAGCACTAACCGTAGTACCAATAATAAAATCATAGTGATGACTTCATAGAACTTAAGTTTAATTAACTTCACCATTATCAGTGGTGATGTTACCTACCACTACTATTATCAAGTTGTACCGAGAATGTTTTTTGAATTTTAAAGTAGATTAGAATAGAATAGATTGCCAAGTGGATTTTGCTACAGTTCGTAATGTTTCTTTTATTTATATCTCTGCCTTATTCGGCTAATGTAAAATGCGCATTTACGAAATTGCTATATCATGACATTCTAACTCAATCAATTCAGTCTTCAGTTTACTGTGTTGAACTGAAACATACTTCCAAAGAAACAACTTTATCCTCCTTACAATAGAGTACTATAATTCATCTGTTTCATTTGTTAAATGTCTTTTTATCGTACTGTCATAAACAAGGTCACGATGACAAGGTGACGCTACCACCCAAGTCGCCTTCGGTATTAATCGCCTAGAGTGGGGCAGGTGAACAGTAAACCCAGTTCTTGTCGCAAATGGTCCCAACTTAGTGAAGGTCATTCTTGATTTTTAATTACCAGTTAAGTCAACGATACCGTAAAATAAATGATCGTAGACGTTAGTGATAGTGTGAGAATGAATTGCTCCGACCATGTTATTAGCTTACCAATTAAGTTTTGTTCGATAGTATATACTAGTACCGTCATATAGTACCGCAAATGTTTGTTTTCAAATTCCCGAGGTTCGAGGTTGCTTAAAAATAGTGATTCACGTAAGTAGTTAGTCAGCGAACTGGTTCAAACGACTTCTTGTAACAAAACAGTTGGTTTGCGATCAATAGCTTACTTTCTGACTAACAGTGTGGATATAAGTTTTTTCCGTAAGTAGGTAGAACACTCAATAAAAGGCACTACGACTGTTGGACGACATATCTTATTTCTGCATAATTTTACGTTACTTAGATTATATCGTAATTGTTTGAAATAAATCGGGAATATAAAGATGAGAATTTTTGTACGGAATTCCGATAAAGACAATCTGAATAACAGGAAATCAAATTCGGCATAAAACATTCCAACATCCGTGTGGTATTTGCACATCGTGTGAGTCCAATTTGGGAAGATATCAGGTCATTGCATCTTATACTCTATCTCTCCAACGACCCAATTTTCTATTACAAAGTAGGCCAGTCGAAACGTTACGCATTCCTGACGGAAACTTTCGACTGACTTTATTATGCAATTACAGTGACCAACATTTGTTCTCCAGGGCTCTGTAGTTGAATGGAGAAGTACTAACTGCTACACATATCAAAGAAAAGTTTGAAAACTATGATAAAATTCTTTCGGAACTGTCAATAAGTTATAGTTTTACCAAAATCTAATTTAAAATCTAATCTACAGGTATCTTTATCGATGGTATTAAATAGTTTAAGTTGTAAATTAACTAGTATTTTTCATTTATATTAATTATCTTATTAATTAAGCTATTTTAGTTCCCATGTTATAAACAACTTATAAGTTGATTTCATATAAGCTGTATGTTCAAGAAAAGAGAAAAAAGACTTTGAAAACGTTTAGACATTTCAAAGATGCCTTGTTTTTTTAAGAATTCTAAGAATGATTCTCATATTTTGTTCGTGTTATAATCACATCGTTAAGCCTTAACGACTAATGATTATTTATTTTTTACTCTCGAGCCTTCAGTTTATCCTCAAAAATTTTATCATGAAGTTATAAAGAATTATGCAGACGGCGTTTCCTTACGTAAAATAATAGAGGAAATCTGTCACTGACATTTTGACATTCTGCAGTATTTGGTAAAACTTCAAAGAGGCTTTGAAAGTAAAATTAAGTAGTCATTATTAATGTCTGCTAACTTTTTAGGGTGTCAAGTTAACTTTACTGCACGATAAGATATGCTAGAAATCTCACATGCAAAATTATGAACGGAGAAACTGATGAAATATTGTATTCTTATGATAAAAACAATGGTGATTTAGAAACTAAGTTCCTACCTTTATTTTATTAACGGGTGTTAGTGGATTTCGTACTTAGATGCGTATAATCGCGTACCTAGCTGTTGTGTTTCCAATAAACGCGAGCCAAATTAAAAGTTCAAACCTTCATTTAAAATTGGTAATTAAGGATAGCAATTTAATCTTATTTGGAGCGACACGACGGCCTCTTTGCGGTGTTCCAATTAATATCAGGTGCTTTATTGCGACTAGCTAGAAATGTAATGAAAATTACCATTTCGTACTACTTATTCCTTTTCGTTTGACTTAGACCGTTTCTTGTATAACATGATTAAAAAGTTTGCATTTTTTTTGTAATAGTTGTGATACATATTCAAGTAATGGATGGAATAAAAGCTTGTCTATTTCATTGATAAAATCATTTTGATTAATATTTACCGTTAAACCAAAATCGATCTTATGGTTAAAACAAAATCAACAAAAGTTTTAATCGAACTTTTGATTTTAGTTTTGTCGATTTTCATTAATGAAAATCAGCAGAATTTGTTTTGGTACGACTAGAGTTTTTTCGACGCAATGATGCTGAAGTCATCTATCAAACGAAAGATTGCTGGATCACTTACATAGCACTACTAGCTCTCCTGTGCAACAGTTGCAGCAAGCTGCCGTCCGCTGCTGACGAGCAGAGGCTGCGCGAGCGCGCCCGCCGCTCGCCTTCCGTGTCGCGCGCGCCGCCGCCGCGGTCGCGCCACCGCGCCATCAGCGACTCCAGGCACAGCATGGTGCCACCATCGCACACCATCCGCGCTATCGCTTACGACCTCACACTCTTCCACATTCCAAGCTCAAACGTCAAAAAAACTATTTCAAGCACCCCATTATGACTGGATCACGCTATTGTCTATTTATAATGAGAAGAGTTTAAAAGTTCAGGTAAAATAAAACCTTTTCATCTAATTTAATCTCAAAGTTCTAAGGGACGGACTAAAATCCATCTAAATCATGTTAGTAAACTGCAAGGAAAATAAACGTCACTAAAGACTCACTCCGCGAAGTTAAACGATACTTTTCACGTTGGGCATACCCGGCAATACGGTAACACCGGGGAACAATCACATTAGTAAACGGGGGCAAACTCGTTACATCACGCGACCTAGGCCTGTTGTAGCCAGTCGACGTCTTTTGACAGGCTTAGATAAGGTTAGGACGCAATCTAATGGCGTAGACGATGATTAAGCGAATGCGGTGTGTTGTGGAAGTTGTTTGTTTTCGTTTCCCGCTGATCGGTCTCGTGGTAGGCGGACGAGACGCATCGCTGGCGGCCGCTGCTACGTGACTAAAGAACGTGACTGAGCGAGCAGAGCCTTACCGCCGCTACCCTGTACTACGGCGCATATGCGCGTGGCGACCGCCTTACGGCCTTACGCTCGGAAAAGTTTCCGTCATCGAAGTGACGAAGTTAAGTGAATGTTGATACCCGGAGTGAAGTCCCACTATCTTGCGCCATTTAAGCGCTGCAGTTCTCATAACCGGGATTCCGCCGCGCGTCGCAGGTCACCGGATCTAGGTTATTTCTAATATAACATTCATTGGTAAAAGTTTTATTAAAGTTTTTACAATGCGTTTAAATTGATGAAAGACAGTGAGCCGCGGCAACTTCGGAGCGCAAGCGGTTAACGATGTATTTTAAACTGTTCAAATATGTTCGCACCATACACTCTCAGAAACAGCTTAATAAATTGATTTTTTTATACCTAAAAAACTCTTGAGAGAAGTTGCTGCGGATTGTCACATATTGTCAAATTAATCGCATTGTATTCATATTTATACAAATATGAATGGTTCACAAACATTATAAAACAGTAAAAAAAATATACCTAATTAAATAATGATGTAAACTCAACTCGTGAAAGCTTACTTCATACCTACTTTTTCGTACATAATAATAGTTTAAAAAATCTTTTTCCGTTTTTAACTTAATCTGGACCCTAACTTGTAAAATCTAATGGTTATTAATAAATAACTGATGTAAGAGGGTTGATGACTAATAATACTGCAGAAAAATTCTGACGACTTATCTAATAATAGAAACACGCTTTGCCTACAAAAGAAACTTATTTCTCTGTTAGATTCATTTATTTGAAGTAAATATTGCTGGGATTCCTGCAATCTATTGCAAATGAATTACGTGCTCTCTTCTCGATTGCTGGCATTTTATACCATCAACTATCAATATTTAATAACTATAAAAATCTAATAAGAAATTGCTCAAGAACGTGATTTCAGTACCCTTAGCACGAACAGCCATCGAGAAATCTTACGCGCGTAAGAAAATACTACTCGAAAACGGACTCGATTCGAAAGCTAGCAAAATCGGCAGCACGAATTTTACAGAGTTGGCTAACGTCAACTCGATAGTAGTGATAAATAAAGCTAACCTGACACAATCCAATTATCAATCCAATTGAAGCAAGGTGCGTTCAAAAACCATGTTGTATATCTATGTAAATCATAAATATGTAAATTAAAATTCAATCAAGTTGTTTATCATCATAATTTTACATTTATTATTCTTATTATTAATAATAAAACTGTTAACAATATTAATTTCATTTAATAACTTAAATTAATTTGCAAATATTATAATAATTTTTAAAATGTTCATGATTTTGCCCATGCTTTTGAACGGTCATTGCACCTTCCCGTGATTGGTTTGAAAAAGAAGAGTGTCTCTATTCTTTCTCTCTTTCTTTCTCATCCTGTGATTTAATGAAAAATATAACCTCAAATAATAAAAAGCCGTGAAGCCATTTCTTTATTTTGTTTATGTCTAAAATGATTTATCTGTGTCGGCTAATAAATAATACAAATTGCGAGGAAATGATATTATGACCTAGGAGTAAACTACAATATTTCATAGTTTCATCAAATTGTTCTAATTGAAGATTTTTTATGAACTTGAAGAATAACAATGGAATATCGTCAATGAATAATAAATTGTTTACACATAAACAATAAAACCTTTGGACGTGCTATGAAAATATGTAAATTTCATCGGAATTAGTGCCTAGTGTTTGAAGATTCGACAAATTAGAGACTTTGTTAAGTTTGCATTGTTATACCTAGTTAGTTTTCATCATAGTTTTATGGTCTTATTTTTTCAATATCTACTTAAATAAAACAATAATTAATTAACTGTATCCAAACTGTATGATGTGTTGTCTGAAAACAAATATTATACTTATAACACCGTATTCTATAGTTTTATTTGAGTTTTGTAGGTAAGTTCTAAAATATTGCTAAAATAAAGGTATGGAGGGTGTGGGGGACACCGTGGATAGCGTAAAATGACGAGATTTTTATTTTACAAATTTCTATGTTTAATGAGAACAATTTAAGTAATATTGCCTGTGGATAATTCAGTGGACATTTCATAGTTCTCAAATTTAATTTTTGTTACTACATAAATGCTTTTAAAATTTAATAATAAATAAAACAAAGTCACTCGAAAAGTCTCTCACTGAAAAAATGTCAGTGAGTAAGTTGTCGATAGCCAGCTTGCGAGTGTCTCGATACCGTATGTCAAAAGTGGGTTCGTGCTACCGATTCCCATACAAGTTGTAACTTTACTATTCGAACTCGATTCGAAGGCTGCTCGTTACCTTATGTCAACATGTTTCGTGCTTCCAAATCTTAGTTCCGTTTACGGACGTAGTGGCGCTGTACAAATTTCCATACAAAATTCTAGGATTCGAGTAGTTTTACGCGCGTTATTTTTCTCGATAGCTGTTCGTGCTAAGGCTACTGATCGTGAAAAAGGAAAAACTACTTACCTACTCTGTATTATTTCTTGATGAGCGAGACACGCTTACACTATTATTTATTCTGTGTAAGTACTGTGTTCCAGAAGACATAATACTCGAATTTCTGTAAAAAAAAAAAAGTTTAAAAAAGGTGTTACTGAAACAGCTGAGGAAATATGTGGAGTGAGTAAAAGGAAGAATGCTCCCCCAATAAACTGGTGGGATAGTGAGGTAAGACAGATAGTGAATGAAAAGAAAAAAGTATGGCAGGATCTGCTGGCCATCAAAGCCAGTAAAAGAGTGAATGCAAGTGTTACAGAAGATGATGTTGATACAGTTGCAAGGGAGTTTAAAAGGATTAAGAAAGTAGTGAAAGAAAAAGTAGACGAAAAAAAGAGAAAGATGAAAGAAAAGTGTGACTTCAAACTCTGTGATAACTTTCGAGACAATATAAAATTGTTTTGGAAACAAGTGAAAACGTCTCGAAGTGGATCACATAAGTCTAAAATGAATGTGATAAGAGATGAAAAAGGTGAGCTAGTGACAGATGAAAAAGGTGTACTACAGGAGTGGATGAAATATTTTGAGAGTTTGTTTGAGGCGGATGGCTCTATGCTAGAAGCCTCGGATAAAAGGGTGGAAGACGAGGAAGAGACAGAAGTGGATGAAAGAGATATATATATGGATAAGATTATTAGTGCAATGAAGAGCATGAAAAAAGGGAAAGCAGCAGGATATGACAGAATTACTGTTGAAATGCTGAGAGGTGGGAAAGAGCTGGTTGCGTCCTGGCTGTGCCTGATCTTTAATAAATGTTGGAACAGTGGCAAAGTGCCGGAAGATTGGCGTAAAGCCGTGGTCGTGCCGCTGTACAAAGGGAAAGGGTCACGGCAGGATGCTAAAAACTACCGCGGGATCAGTCTTCTCAGCATTGTCAGTAAATTGTATGCAAAGGTACTGATTGAAAGAGTGATGCAAAAAACTGATCAGAGTATTTGGGATGTGCAAGCGGGATTCAGAAAGGGAATGGGATGCACGGATCAGGTCTTCTCCTTGAGGTGCTTAACCGAAAAACACCTGGCTAAGCACAAAAAGGTTTACTGTGCCTTTGTGGACCTGGAGAAGGCCTACGATCGAGTTGACAGGAATGAGCTATGGAAGGTGTTGTCCGAATACGGATTGGAGAGCAGACTGATTCATGCACTGAAATCTCTCTATGAGGATTCCCGTGCATGCGTCAGGATTGACGGCGTATACACTGACTGGTTTGGCATCTCTAGGGGTGTCAGACAGGGATGTGTTGCGTCACCATGGCTCTTTAATCTGTTTTTGGACAGTTGTATGAAAGGTCTGAAAGAACGTGACTGTGGGGTTGTGATGAATGGGACTCAAATCAAGTGCCTTCTCTACGCTGACGACCAAGTTATACTTGCGTCTTCTGCGCAAGAGTTGCAGGAAATGATGTCGGTTATGAATGAAGATTTTGTGAGAAAAGGGATGAAAGTGAATGTAACTAAGACTAAAGTGATGGTGTTTGAGAGAGATCAAGAAATGACTGACTGTACGGTAATGTTAGGTGGCGAAAAAGTGGAACAAGTCCGTGAGTTTGTATACTTGGGGAGTTTGTTCACAAGGGACGGAAAGAGTGAGGAAGACATAGAAAGACGAGTGAAGAAAGGAAATTCGGTGAGTGGTGCTATACACTCGGTTATGAGTAGCCAAACCGTTTCTGCAAAGGCGCGAATGGCTATTCATAACGGAGTGCTGGTACCGACACTGATGTATGGAAGTGAATCTTGGGTATGGCAGAAGAAGAATGAAAGCAGAATAAATGCGGTAGAGATGCGATCGTTGAGGAAAATATGTGGAGTAAAACTGAGTGATAGAGTGAGCAATGAAGTGATTCGCAAAAGGTGTGGTCTGAAAGATGATATAGTGACAAGAATTGAGAAAGGAATGCTCCAGTGGTTTGGTCACTTAGAGAGGATGAATGAAAGGCGAATCACGAAAGAGATATACTGTGCGAATGTGGAAGGAACGATTGCACGAGGGCGTCCCAGAAAAACCTACGCGGACCAAATAGAGGTTATTATAAAAAAGGCTGGTGTACGCAGTGACAAAAACCGCAGGGCATGTATGAAAAGATTGATGGATATGAATGAAGCGAAAGAAGTGTGCAAGGATCGTAGCAGGTGGCGATCAGCGGGAAACAGGCGTGAGTGTATGTATGTATGTATGTATGTTAATTTGGCTGTTCAATTGTTTTTAAGGTTCCGTAGCCAAAATGGCAAAAAACGGAACCCTTATAGATTCGTCATGTCTGTCTGTCTGTCTGTCTGTCTGTCCGTCTGTCTGTCTGTCCGTCCGTATGTCACAGCCACTTTATTCAGAAACTATTAAGTTTACACAGTTGAAACTTAGTAGGTAGATGTATTCTGTGAACCGCTTCACGATTTTGATATAAAAATAAAAAAAATAAAAGATTAAGGGGGGGGGGGGCTCCCCATACATGGAACTGAATCTGAAAATTATTTTTTTCATCCAACCTATACGTGTGGGGTGTCTATAAATAGGTCTTTAAAAATGACATTGAGGTTTCTCAAACGATTTTTTTTGACCGTTTGAAAGATAGACACTTCCAAAGTCCCCTTCCCTTTAACTTTTGAAATAACATAGTGAAAAATCTAAAAAAAATGTATGCTGTAGATCCTAATAAATACTTTCAACGAAAATTGGTTTGAATGAGATATATTGATAACTTTTAGAGATATAGCACATTTTCCAAAACCGCAAATATTACTTTGTCATTCATACAAACACTATGAAAAACAAAGTTATTTTTGACGACGAAAAATGAATGTGGTATTCAATATGGTATGGTATAAGGTAACTACGGAACCCTACTGCGCGTGGCCCGACACGCACTTGGCCGGTCTAACAAATGTTGATAAATATCAATCTTACCACCATCTTACCTAAGTATATAACAATAACAGTGAAAAATTGTTGTGTTCCGGCAGTTAGAGGTAATATAGCCAGTTCCTCAGTAATGAGGATACAAAAATAGTTTATAGCTATACTAGTTTTTAAATTTTTCAGAATTTTATTAAACATAGTTATTTCGTTGTAATGATTTTTTCTTGAGTTTCGGCGCTAGTGTAGGCTCGGTGGGCCCTCAACATCAGGTGAAGTGAAGGCCAATCACTACCCCGTTGTGCAAAAAAAAAAACATTGTATACACACAATTAGATGAATAGATAGCTATGTATGTAATGTTTTGCAACAACAAAAGATGACACACTAGATAATCCGTATGCGGGTCAGGTCAACGCACTGCACAGTTGCAGTTGCCAAAAGTTTATTTTTAACCCGGCGCCATGGGGGTTCAAAATAGGTCGGACGTCGGGCGTGGGTCATTATTACCCGAATACTCTTTATAAGCATTCGGGAAGCTTCGAAAAATCTTCGCGTCCGACTTACCTCAGTGTCTCAAGACGAAAGTCTATGAACAGTGTGTGTTGCCAGTGATGACTTACGGCAGTGAAACGTGGCCGCTAATAAGGAGGCTCAAGGTCACTCAGCATGCAATGGAGAGAGCCATGCTCGGCGTTTCCCTGCGTGATCAAATCAGAAACGAGGAGATCCGCAGGAGAACTAAAGTAACCGACATCGCTCGAAGGATTGCTCAGCTGAAGTGGCAATGGGCGGGACACATAGCGAGAAGAACCGATGGCCGTTGGGGCAGAAAGGTTCTGGAATGGCGACCGCGCACCGGACGACGCTCCGTGGGTAAGCCCCCGACAAGGTGGACCGATCTGATGAAGGTCGCGGAAAGCCAGTGGATGCAGGCAGCGCAGGACCGATCGTCGTGGAGATCCTTAGGGGAGGCCTATACCCAGCAGTGGGTGTCGTGTGGCTGATATGATGACTCTTTATAAGATATTTTTTTAAATTGTTTAAAAAAACGTAGTATTTGCCTACAGCGATAGATCGCTTAACGTCCTACTTAATTATGAATTAAAAAAATATTGAACAGAGATAACCTCATTAACTTAGGATTATAAATGGGATTATTTTTTCTTTGTTCTGTCTAACTACCTACGTTGAAAAGAGTCTTATAAAATCTCACTAAGATTTATGTTTTTAATGGCACTTTATAGGAACTTAACTCATGTCTATGAAAAAAATATCAAAGTCAAAGCATTTGCGAAAATAAAAAAATTACATACTAACGCGACATTTCCACCATAGCGTAAAAATTTTAGCACGTAGCGCAGTTTTTACCTGACTTATTGCTTGTCAAAAATGTGTAATCATGTTCAATAAATCTAGCTACTGAGAAGAACACCAGTGTAACTTTTTTAGTTTTCAAGCTGTAGGAAAACCAAAACATGGCGGGTAATTTTGACCCAACCCCCGTGACGCCGGGTTAATATGAACGCTGCTCGCTTTTGCTTTTATTGCTTACAATACATTTAAATTGTACGAAAAGATTTAGTGACTTAGTATCCTCTTAGTGCGGTAAGATTACTTATGTGCTCTACTGAAAACAACCGTAATGTTTTGTAAAATTTGCAAAACCTTTGTGGTTGTTGTATAAATCTACAGAATATTAAAAAAAACCACGAGGTATTAAACCCAGGTGGTTCGATGAGCTCAGTAGCGCCACCAATGGAAATAAATCATTTACGTTTTATCAAGGGCTTAGAATAAAAGTTTTTGTTATTTTGCGCAAATAGAAGAGTTAAGTGCAATATTTAAATATTTTTTCATGGCCTCAAATATAAGCAATAAGTTATGAATGTCGATATTGCTAAATGTGGCCACTTTTGGCAATATTGTCATTCTTTGATTTATTTCCATTGGTGGCGCTACTGAGCTCAACGAACCACCTTAAACCCAACGGTTACAGGTTTTTACAAGTGGTTCCAAAAGACATGTCCCATCGCGCCTATGTCATTTGCCCCACCATTCTCAAAAAATGAAAGTCTATCGCGTCTTAATCAAAGTAGTATGTCAGAGTAGGTATTTTACTCTAGAATCAAATTGATAATTATTTTCTGCATTAAAAAGTGGGATTTTTAAGTTAAAACGCTTTTAAATCACAATTTTTTATCATTAGAGTACTATTTACTTACATTTTTTCACAAAATACTTCAGAAAAACAATTTAATGTTTGTAATTGTTTTTCTAAATATAAAACAATTCTTTATACCTAAATAAAATATAACTAGCATTTTTTAATTATGAAAGTAATTAAATAAAATGAAACTGGGGCATCGTTGGGACATCTCCTTTGCAACAAATAAGGTAGTCAAATTAGCAAAAAGATTGGAAGTAATTCGTGTAGTTGTGTAATGAGCGCGCAACACGAAAGTAGTAGAACAAGTACCCTACCTACGACGTTACAAAGGTAGCGCCTCCTAAGTATAGATTTTGTCAATTATCTCGGTAACTTTTTATCTGATTTGAACAAGCTAGGTAAGCAATGATAGGTAATTAAAATTGTAACAAAACACGGAAATAAACTGTTGTTGTAGGTATTATATTAAAAAAAATATTGGGACTTTAATGTTAATACATAATATTTAACGATGTTCCGAACATAACAGGAATGGTGCGAAGTGCAAACTCAGAGGCAACTTATACGAGGGGCATGCCAAAAAAAACTAGATACTCAAAAAATATAATATTTATTATTGATTACTATTATCTATCTTTTCAATGTATTCACCCTGAGCCTGTATACACTTTTTCATGCATTAAACCACTTGAAAAATACTTCTGACCACTCTTTTCCAGATACCTTAAAAATTTCGAAATTATAGGCAGCTAGTGCATCTTATTTGCTCTAAAATCTTTTGTCTTTAATTGTTTCTTTAATTTTGGGAAACAAGTAAAACTCGCAAGGGTTTAAGTCAGGGGAATATGGTGGATGAGGTAGGATAGACAAATTTTTTGAATTAAAAATATCAAGTGTTCTGGCGGACGTGCGTTTTCGTGGTGCCAAAGAAGGTGCCGGATTCCTGACTTCGGCCACTTGTCACACCAAGCTGATAATACTGCTGGGGCCCAAACTGACTCATACCACTCAGAATTAACTATTTTTTGTTCCTCAAGCATCAAAGTAGCAATTGACCGGTCTTACAAAAAAAACGAGGCAACCATTTGTTTCTGCGAGCTGTGCGCAGGGCGACATTTTGTAAGTGTTGGTTCATCATCAAAGCACCATACTGTCGATCGTCGTTTTATTTCGGGGTCATAGTTATACAGCCATGATTCGTCATCGGTAAGTATATCGTTTACGTTTTTTTTCTCGCCTCCGTCGAATTTATCTATCATAAATCGACACCCATCTACCCAGCGGTCTTTCTGCTCATCGCTCAGTTTGTGCGGCACCCATCTCGAACAACGCTTACGGATAGAAAGGCGATCGTGAATAATGGTTTGTTTCGCTGCTGATCCAATACCCAGTTCTCGCTGAAGCTCTACATATGTAATTCGTCGATTTTTCCGGATTAATTTTTCAACTGCTTGAACATTTTCTGAAGTGACTACGGTTGCCGGCCGACCTGGCTTCAAAGCTTCCCCGTCCTCTTTTGAATTCAGCTAACCAAATAAAAACTGTAGCTCGTGAACAAGCAGACTTACTAAAAGTAGTAACCAGAACATCAAAACATTCTTGGGGTTATAACCTTTTTTGTAATCATAATAAATTATTGCGCGTAAACCACGTCGACTGATTTCCACTGTTGCAAGCAAATTCCTGCCAGATTTTTTACAAAAAATAGACATTTTTAAGAAAAAATATTTGAATTCAAGTATGTTCCATATTTAAATTAATCGCGAAATAACCAGTGTTTACGATGGTGTATAAGTTGCCAGTATCAAATTATTAAGTAAAGAGTATCTAATTACTTTTGGCATGCCCCTCGTATTCATGTCTTCTAATGATTCCATAAAAATTACAACTACACGAATTACTTCCGAACTTTTTGCAAATTCAACCTAATTTGACTACACTAAAAGAGGTAGAGACAAAGCTACCCCAAACTGCACAGAATTCATAATACCTAAGACTGCCCACATACAGACGGAATTTCCGAAATAAAATCATTCTGAACGCAGCTATTCCATGCAAATCTATGTACCTACCTACCACACACTAGCAGTATTTTTCCGTTCAGAATTTTTAGACATTATCCATATTCCGAATCAGATTCCGTCTGTATGTGGCCGCGCTCACGGAACAAGATTTTTTTTCTTGTTCTGTAGCCACGTTAATAGTACAAGACGAATCAAACATTTCCTTTAAAAAAAAAAAATATATAAAAATTAAAAAAACCCGTCTGCATAAAAAGACAAGTCCACTGAAAGGATGGAAACAAGATTAAATATTAAAGGCAACATAATAACATGCAGTCGGAGGCATGCATTAAGAAAGTGACGTTATGAATGATTTGAATTACTATATTTATCTTGTTTCCATCTTTTCAGTGGACTTGTCTTTTTATGCAGACGGGTTTTTTTAATTTTTATAATTTATTTTTTTATTTATATCTTTTTAGTTATTACATATTACGGTCTTGATATACCTTTTTGAAATCCTTACAATAAGCCCTTTAATTTGAAACCCATATTGCAGTATTCTAAAAAAAAAAATTTTTCCCACTACGTATATTAGTACCGTACAGCCGCCATGTTGTTTTTTTTATAACGCCACCTTCTTAAGAACACTTGGGCTGATGAGACAAATCTAACGATATCTTAATTACAGAAATCCATTCAGCCGTTTGAAAGATATGAGGTAATAAAGAATATTACATACAAACACACATACAAACATACTTACATAGTTACATACAAGATACGCGCGAAAAACATAACCCTTTCTTTGCAGTCGGGTAAAAAGGTTAGTATTGTTTTATAGCTATTTCCACGTAAAAAGGCATTTTCTCAACCTGGCCATTAGGAGGGATGCTCCGTTTCCATCGGCTGTTATCGCTGCGATAATCGGCCCGTCGACCTTGAGCCATTAACCGTCTTATTAAACGCCTTAATATTCAAACTCCATGACCATTTTTGGCAAAAAAAACGAGCAGAAGGCGTGCCGATCCTCGTTAAATTAAATGTCTAGGTTTATCTTCCAGGGTAATTTTTTTGCAGGCAGATTTATATTTTTATTTAAAAAAAACATAATCCGTGACTTACGTTTAACAGGAAAAATATTGTTTTAGGATTAGAAGCTCGGTGTCGCAGTGGTTTAGCGCCTGGCTCAGCGATTGCGGAGGTTAAGCAACGTTCGCAAGTGTCGGTTATGAGATGGGTGACCAAAAATTTATTATCTCGAGCTCATCCATGCTTCGGAAGGCACGTTAGGCCGTTGATCCCGGCTGCATTTGCAGTCGTTAACACCCACCAATTCGCATTGGGTCCGCGTGGTGGGTTATGGGAGTGTGAAATGCTATCCCAAAATTTGAATGATCGAATCACGTTAACCCAAATGAACGAAATCCCGAATCACGGTTTACCAAAAACATCTTAAATCGAATCACGTTAACCCAAATGAACGAAATCCCTAATAACGTTTTACCGAAAATATGTTAAATCGAATCACGTTAACCCAAATGAATGAAATGCCAAATCACCAGCAGCAGCACATGAGGTTATACAAAACTGACAAAAAACTGTAATTTATTTTGAACCTTAATAGCTTTGCAGGTATATTTATTGAATAATGAATAAATAAATTTATTTTCTCATTACAATAGGTACTCTTAACTAGGATGATGATAACAACAATATTATAATATGACCTGAATTGTGAGAGACTGGTGCCCGATATAGGTATCTAAAAGAACCTGTGCCACAGGTCACCAGGACCCTCTTGCATAAAGATTTTTGTAAAAACTAGTAGGTACATGAGATGCCAAAAAGTTATTATTTATTATATAAAAAAAAAATATTACCCTGTCACGTTTTTTTGGTATTATTTGATTTAAAATGTTTTTGGTACAGCGTGATTTGGGATTTCGTACATTTAGGACTTAGGTTAACATGATTCGATTTAACATGTTTTCGGTAAAACGTTATTAGGGATTTCGTTCATTTGGGTTAACGTGATTCGATCATTCAAATTTTGGGATAGCATTTCACACTCGGGTTATGGCCCATCCTCCTTGCCACCCAATAATGAAGGCCTGCAGTGGAGACATTAAAAATAGCTGATGGACACCCATTGTTTTAAGAATGTATGTGTAAACTGTTTGGCACGGGAATAATTAATTTGTTTTTTTATTAAATTTTTTATTATTGTAATTTTTTGTATTGAAAAATAAGAAACTAAAACACAAAAACCTTTACGTAATAAGCACGAGCAGTCATAACAAGGTTAAATAAATAATCAAGAGCCGATCATAGGAAAGCTGCTGTGAATTCGTGACAGCCAGGAAATTATGTGCCTTCCGTGACCCTAACGTCTGTTGCAGTCGAAGTGCAGCATCCGCATTTAACAAGACAATTTCAAAATGGAATTAATTGGGTGACTGGAAATAATTAAAGGTGACTGTTAATGGGATAGGTACTTAATTACTAAACCTGGCAGCGGATTATTTTTTGGGCGACAAAATAACTGAACGGGCGACTAACGTGGATTACAAAAATACGTAAAACAGGCGACTACATGTGGGAGACAAATAATTTAAGTTAGCAGTGATAATTCTAAATGAGTGAAAAAAATACTGAGTGGCCAACTATTATACCAAGTAGGTAACTATATAACTGATTTAAGCTGCCCAACATGGTATTTTTGTCATCTCGATTAGGATAATAGTCACCTTTTTAGGGTTCCGTAGCCTAAATGGCAAAAAACGGAACACTTATAGATTCGTCATGTCTGTCTGTCTGTCTGTCCGTCCGTATGTCACAGCCACTTTATTCCGAAAGTATCAGGATTACACTTGAAACTTGGTAGGTAGATGTATTATGTTAACCGCTTAACGAATTTAACACAAAAATAAAAAAATAAAAGATTAAGGGGGTGCATACATGGAACTGAAACTGAAAAAAAAATTTTCTTCAAACCAATACGTGTGGGGTGTCTATAGATAGGTCTTTAAAAATGGCATTGAGGTTTCTAGGACGATTTTTTTTCAAAGTCAACCGTTTGAAAGATAAACACTGTCAAAGTGGTAAAATGTGTGTCCCCCCCCTCTAACTTTTGAAATAAGACAGTGAAATATCTGAAAAAAATATATGCTGTAGATCTTAATAAACACTTTCAATGAAAATTGATTTGAACGAAATATAATTACTAGTTTTTGAGATATAGCACATTTTTCAAAACCGCAAATATAACTTTGTCATTCATACCAACACTGTGAAAAACAAAGTTATTTTTGCAGACGAAAAATAATAGTGGTATGAAATATCGTATGGTATAAGGTAACTACAGAACCCTAGGGCGCGTGGTCCGACACGCACTTGGGGGGCTTTTATTTAAATAAAATATACTTATGCCACATTTTAAATTTTTGTGTGCCCTAAGGTTGTCGCCCAAATAGTAATTTGGTCGCCTGTTCTGGATAACTAGTTACTCAATTTGTATTTTAAAGTCACCCATTTTCAACATTTATAGTGGCCCTCAGTCCGTCGCCCACTTATATTTCAGTACGCTATATTCAGTATTTTTGATACCCAAAATGGGAATTTATTGTTACCCGCAAAATAAAAGGTCTTTTAGAATACTCTAGTATAGTAGAATATGATTTGAAAGTTCTTGGTCTGGGTTATATGGAGGTACTCGTAAATATTGTAAACAACAGTTTCATGATTACAGTATAATAGGGAATATGCATAAGTCACCGATTTTCCTAAAATTGAGCTTGATCGCTGCGGACACTTGTAAAAACATGATGGAACAGAAAGAAAAATAAAAAAAATTGATTATTTTCGTTTTATCACACGATGAAATCAGGGGAAAATGACGATATTTTTTTTTCGTTTTCGGATATAATGCACTTTACAGTCAGATAGAATATCGAAAAAGAAATAATATTTTGTATGACACATATCTACTTAAACGCAAAATTTAGGGAGATAATTGAAGATTATTGGCTAACTCCATATTAAACGCGCCCGAAACACACCGAAACGTGATGTGTGACGTCACCGTTTTGTATAGAGCGTTTTCGGCGGGAGCTGATGCGTGCTAACTTCAAGTAACTATATTACGAGAAAAAAACGCAAGAGACAAGTTTCAATATTACAGTTGATTTTCTCACGCATTATACTATTGATTTTGATAAAAAAAAAATTTGATGCATATTCCCTATTATCTGTTTTTTTTTCAGAGCCTATTTTCCAACAAATACTGTCGAGAATGTGTTTTTCCAGTAGGATTTCATAATTTACCAAAAGTCTAGGTGACCATAGGCGTGGCCAGGCCAGTTTTTCGAAGGGGGTTTGGGGGAACGGGCCATGAAAAAAAAACCCTTGACAAAAATAGTAGATTGTTATACAAGACGCTAAAATGACCCATTGCATAATAGAAACCGAGTTACAATGGGTTTTAGCGTCGTGTGTTACACTCTACTTTTCACTACGATTGCGAAAAAATAAAATCCGATAATAAATACCTATAGTTTATACTTTCGTAAACGAATCCACTCGTTTTTCTATCCTCCACTTCATAAACTTTTCATACAGTATTTAAATACGCAATTTGTGATTGACGGCAAAAGATTAAAATTATTTCTATTCTATTACTTACTTGCAGTCACACAATTCAATCAGTTTGGAATTAGAGAAAAATTCTAAAGATTTCGCGCCAGTGCCTTTTTTAATTTCTACTTATAATAGCAGCTAAGAAACACAATGCACGCATTTTAAACTAAAAGTCAAAGAGTATAAATAAGTCTATGATTTCACCGAAGAGATCGCTGCTTTTAGTTCCATTTTCAAAAATCGAGCGAGCATTCGTAATTATGAATAATAGTACATTACATCCGAGAACGGGAAGCTAGCGATTGCATTGTCGAGGATGGTTTGAAGCCCGAGCCGCAGGCGAGGGCTTTAATCATTCGAGGCAATGCAAGTAGCTTCCAGTACAAGGTTTGTATAATACTTTACTCACGAAATGCGAGGAAATACAATTTTCTTTGTAAAAATGTGATATTTAAATTGGTTCGCGTGGCCATGTTTACTGACCGGTCATGCCACCATAAAGTTTCATAAAAAGAATGCTAGCTGATAAGTTCTACCGATTTGAATTTGGAACACTTACTTCCCGCACTTAGTGCGGGAAGTAAGTATTGAATTTCATTTCCGCACTGAATTTCAAATTTAGAATGTGATGAACCAGACCCCCACGGAAATGTTGAACGCCCCGCATTCTTTTTTCAAATGGAATGATAACATTTCAGAACATAAGTGAGTAAAGACTTTTTCGTTTTAGTAGGTTCATTGGTAATAGACAAACATTAAAAAAGAAAAAACTTTATCCCCTAGGGGTATTTATGCTATTTTATCCTGACTCTTGTACCTTACAATGACGGACTTTTTGAGCAAGAGGAGTGAAAAAGGATTTTACTTAGTAAGTTTTTCTTTCGGGGGGGTTTGAACCCCCAAACCTCCCCTCGCTACGCCCATGTGTAGGTGACTGTTACTTTGTTAATTTGATTTCTGGCAGCCAGCCAAAGTCTGGTACGGTATCAAGTCCAATTGAGCATGCAGCACGCTGTTCAGACAAGGACCATTCTTGCAGGCAAGAACAGCAGAGGTATTAAAAATAAAAATAAACTTGAATTGGAACACTGCTCAGTGTTGGTATGGTATTTTTTTGGGAACAAGCACTTTTTTCCTATGTAAATACATATTTGTAATTAATGAAAACGATATTGTTGGTTTAATTTATTGTCTGCTGTAGGATATCGCAACATTTTCAGCTTTCTAGAAAAAAAATGTGTCAAGAGTGCATGCAAAGCTGAAAGTTAATCGAGCTTTACAAAGAAAACTCTATTATTTCAATAATTAATTTTATGATGCCTCAACAAAATAAAATCCAATAAAGTTACATTCTTTTTTCAGTTCTATATTTGTAACTATCTTTCGTTTTCTGAGAATAATTATTCTCAGTCATTCTTTAAAGACAGTTTTATTGAGTAGTTAATTGGTTTATTTTATCTCAGTCAACGTCCTCCATATTGTCAACAGTACTTTTATTTAATGCGTTTTACGGCACTGTTTTATCTTGAGTCCTAAAATCTAATAATATTTCGTTTCTTGAGAGAAGACAGTTTTACCAAGAAGATAATTGATTTGACTTTCTCAGTCAACATCCTCCATAGTGTCCACATTACTTTTCTTTATTAAATGCGTTTAACGGCACTGTTTTTCTTAAGCCTTATAATCCAATAATATTGTATTCTTTTTTAAATCCTTATTATATATTTGAAAGTATCTTTCGTTCCCTTGATCGAAAACATTGATTTGACTAATTATAATCAAAGTCCTCCATACATAAGTTCTTTTTTAATTATTATGCATTTTATGGCACAGTTTTTTCATAAGCCGTACAAATTCAGTCTTCATTTGATCGTGTCTTCTACGTGTTATACCTACTCCAAATTAGTTTCTGGAATGTTGCTGCCCGGAAAGTCCTCGCCCCGTTTCAGAACTAAACAAGAACTAAACGAAAACCGTTAGCAGGTGGTTTCGTCGGAAACCATGTTTCTTGTATAGGTTACCTAATATATTTTCTAAAAAATACTAAAGCTTTCGTATCTGTCGAAACTCAAAGTTTTTTACACAAGCAAACGTATGGAACGTTACGAACGTAAGAGTGAGTTTATATTATAATACATGTATGTCGAAAATTGCACGATAATAAGATAAAGTCCTAGATAAAACATAAAATTTTCGTCATAAATTGTATTTAAAACTTAGTTCTCTGTAAAAATAATTATGAATTTTACATAATCATTTTCCCACTTCATCAACCTCTGAAATCCAAAAATAATTTTTTTTGGCTTTTTACATTGACCATCATCAACCTCTGAAATCCAAAAATAATTTTTTTTGGCTTTTTACATTGACCATCATCAACCTCTGAAATCCAAAAAAATGTTTACTACTAGAAACACTACTCTGCATTGACATAAAGAAAATTATGAAGTTACGTAGGTATGTTCATTGTTCATATTACCACGCATTCTTAAGTGATGACACTGCTGCGTGAACATAGTGTAACATGAGACTTTCCACGAAAACACTTAGATTGTTATGTAAGGACATAACGTATCTGTTTCTTTGTTATACCAGGAAGTAATTCCATTGATAACTTGGTGACGTAAGGTAACCATGCAAATATGAATGAAAATGTATTTTTTATGGAAAAAGTTTACATTTTGTGATTTCCCGTTTGACAAACCAAAGTTTGTTGGCTGATTTTTAGCGTATTTGTATACGAATCTCAATAGTCCGGTACATTCATATTGATTTCCTGAAAGTCTACTTCGATGTCCACACTCCCAACCTGCCCCTATAAGTACCTACTATTTGGATTTCATGAGAACTATCTAGGTATCCCGGGAAGCGGACGGGTAATCTTAATACATATGTAGCAATATGATTGCATTGCTACTGGACCGTCGGCCAAGGAGCTAATTTTTAATCTATCGCATATTGGTACCAGACCACATTGATAAGATAGTCATTAGTTTGTTGTTATCAAATATTGTCATCTGGGTTGCGAAGTAGGATGCTTCTGGAAGATAAGCCACCTTGAACATATGGCCTCCCATACAATGATTCCAATCGCAAAAAATAATCGATCGAATATTGATATAAATGTTGAACAGGGTCGTAGGTGGCATCATTACAAACATGTTAGACATCGGCTTGGTTGGTAGGAAATGACCCTGGTTGACCGACAGTCCATACACCTGTCTGTTTAGACGGTCAAATGTGCTCAGTGCAGACTTGTGCTTAGCCGATCCCTAAGCCCGGCCATACACACGACGGAATCCCGATTCGGAATTCCGAACGTAATATTGAAAATGTATGAAAATTCCGTACGGAAAAATCACGCACGTGTGTGGTAGGTCCATAGATTTGTGTGAATTAGCTGCGTTCGGAATCACGTATGTACGAAATTCCGAAACGGAATTCCGAAACACAATCATTTCGAACGCAGCTAATCCATATAAATCTATGGACCTACCCTACCACATATTATGCGGTATTTTCCCTTACGGAATTTTTATATATTATTGATATAAGCATTACGCAATTCCGAATCGGGATTACGTCTGTATGTGGCCGGCTTAAACTGGCGAGGAGTGCTCCGGATTGCAGGGCTAACCGCCGGGTGAAGATTAGTTTAGAGCGACAGCGCAACCCCACAGTCTCTAATCTGTAGTCAAGGTAGCATACTTAGGTATAGGCGCTTCAGTTTTTAAGGGGTATGTCTCCTTCATAGGCAATAGAATTGTTTATAGAATAAAAAAAAAGAGTGAGTTAATTAAGTTTCCTGATCTTCTTTTGGGGTTGATGGTTGGGGCAGTGGCTAACCACTTACCTTCTCCTAAGAGAAGGAAGTCCAACTATAGGGATTCCACGATTTCCACGGCAGTATACGCATAATGCATTTTTTTTGTATTTAAATCAAAGTTATTCCGAAGAAACAAAACCTCAAAGAGACTTCGAAGTATTCATGGTTATTTCAAATCATAAACGAGTGTGCTATAACATGGCTATAACGTTGGCAGCGCAACACCGGCCGAGATTCATTTCTAATTAGCTTGAGGCCAATTAACATGCGTGGGCCGCGCTAATAGCACAGTAATACAGCTAATTGAGCGGCAGGGAGTGACGTGATTGTTTATGGTGCCTTATTTTGAAATAACGCGTTGCGAGTTGCTACGATAAAACAATTACCCAATAAAAGGTAATGGAATCTGGCTTTTTGGTCGTCCATGAAATTTTAGGTTTCTTTAGTTAGGTACTTACTATCCTCAAATGAAATAATATTTACTTAAAGAATAACTTGGTTGTCCGTCTGTCTGTTCCTTTTATTCAGGAAGCTGTGGTCAGTGTTTTCCTAACTACAACTCGACCAAGATAATTAGGCGCATGACAGCTAAGTTCATGCATGACACCTTTCTGATTTTTAGTTAAAAGTCCGGTCTAAGACTCAAATAAAAAAATACGTATAGTATAGAACACCTTATAGTAATAATAGTATTATTTTCTGCTGGCAACAGCTTTAAAATCTTTTTTTTTTATTTTACACAGTGGGTGGTTCCTTTTAAGAAAATTATGGGCATATTTCAAGAAGCCACCTATTTATAGAGCCTAGTTGCAGCGTGCATTGCGCGCGGAGATGATGGGTTACTTACACAAAATCATTACAATCAATGATGGGGTAATGATTTTGACCATAATTGAAAACCAGTCTCTAATGAAATCCGGGCAGAGTCCGGTCTGAGCTCATAAAATCCGGTCAGATGGTAACCCTAGTTGTGGTTAGGAAAAAAGCGATTCTTAATTTTAGTGCAAACGGGTGTAGAACTTTTAAAAACTAAGAAGGTAGGTAACTTCTAAACCAAAACATACGAAAGTTTAAGTCTAATTTAAAAGTTGCTCGTTCAGGTTAGCGGCGAGCGCTCAGAAGTTGGCATCGTTCCAACTTAGCTTCTTCCGCTAAGCCACTTCAGTTCCCAGACACTACTCGAAGAGAGCTATCACAAAATACTTACTATAAATTAACCGAAGAATCGCTTGGAACAAATCACAGTTTAACGTGCACGTATATACCCACGTGGGTAGACGAAACTTACAAGAAAATGGGATCAAAGCAGTACCATACGGAAACAGCTTTGCTTACTCATGCACTCCGCAAGCATCTGTCCGTCGAAAAACCAGCAATCTACACTCACCGGCACGGAAACTTGGCCACCCTGTTTTTTTTTCATTAAAATGAAGTAAATTTGAATTTTTCGTTATCTGATCGATGTTAGTGAATAAGATATGCACTTTTTTATGTTTTCAAAGAGTTTTCACAGTCTCTAAAGCTGCATCCACACTTGTATCATTTTGGCGTATCAGATCACGGTATCTTTAGCATACATCGCTAGTTTGGTACGTTGGAGTAATACTGTATCAAAGAGACGATGTATGTCAAAGATACGGTGATCTGATACGCCAAAATGATACAAGTGTGGACAAAGCTTAAGATGTTGTTTTGCTGTAAAAATAATGTTGACTAAAATCACAAATTTTCAGAGAAATGAACCTTCAACTTTTAAACACTACAAAATTAAAAATCGCTAAAATTTATCAGTTTCCCATACATTTTTATGATTCATGTTTCTTCCTCTTGCTCTTTTAAAAATAACTTGTAGGAAGAATAAAAAAGTCGCAATTTGCGGAGATTTTAATGTCGACATCTTAGACCCTAAAATAGCCAAACTGTCGAGTAGGTTCATAAACCTATTTAAATCATTTAATTTGCTACATATTTTTAATGAACCAACGCGTATCACACCCACATCGGCAACCTGCTTAGATAATATTTTCTGTAACTGTAATGTCATTGAAAAATCAATTTTAAATTGTATTAAATCCGACCATAGTGGACAATTAGCCTCCATTGAGCACCATCATGTTCCGCCTAAACGGGAAATAATGTGTAGGCCAGTAAAAAAACACTGTATTGAAAAATTCAGAACCAATGTCACAAGTAAAATTGAAACATTACCAGAACCAAATTTTGAAGCCAATAACCTATATAATCATTTATTTAGCATAGTTCAAACTGAATTTAGTAAAACTTTTAAACAAAAAGACATCAAATGTAATGATAGTACGAAATTTAGTGACTGGGCCACACCCGGCATATATAAGAGCAGAAGGAAATTATACGAACTTTATGCAGAGAAAGCTACTTCTAGTGATCCTAACTTCATTGAATTTGTCAAGAAGTATTCACAAACGTTCAGAGAAGTCTGTATCTTAGCAAAGTCCAAGTACTTTGCAAATAAAATTAAATTAGCAGTCAATAAAATTAAGGCTACTTGGAATATTATTAACAAAGAAACGGGCAAATCAAAATCCAATATAAATTCCTTCTGTTTAAAAACTGGTGATCAAACTTTTGAATCTGACAATGAGGTCGCTAAAGTTTTTGAAGATTTCTTTGCTAGAATACCTGTAGAAACTACCAGTACTCTTAGTGCTTGTCCCAACATCGCTGTCTCCCTTCTGGAGTCAAGTGTTGATAAGTGCAATGAAAGTTTTTCCTTTAAATATATAAATAGTGCAGATATCATTAAAGCTTTTAAAACAATTAATGTTAAAAAAACAGAAGATCTTTGGGGCATGTCAACAAGCATAATTAAATCAATAATTGATATACTAGCCCCTTACTTGGCTTTTATTTTTAACAAATGTATTGACGAAGGGGTCTTTCCTGATCTAATGAAAAATAGTAAATTGATTCCTCTTTTTAAATCTGGGGATAAAAGTGACCCAGCTAACTTTAGGCCAATATCTATACTACCAGCACTTAGTAAAATATTTGAAAAAATTATATATTCCCAATTATTAGATTACTTCACATACAATAATATACTTCATAAAAATCAGTTTGGTTTTTCCAAGGGTAAAAGTACTACTGATGCTGGAATTGCACTTCTCAAACATATTCTTGATGCTTGGGAAGAAAAGCAAGATGTAATTGACATTTTCTGTGACCTTTCTAAGGCATTCGATTGCGTTGATCATCAAACACTATTAAAGAAGCTAGAACATTATGGTGTCTCTGATAAATCAGTTAGTCTTATGAAATCGTATTTGTACAATAGAACTCAGAAAGTAGTGATTAATAGAACTGAATCTACTGGAGCCCCCATCAATATGGGTGTGCCACAGGGATCAATATTGGGCCCATTGCTGTTTCTAATTTATATAAATGACCTTCCCAACTACGCGAATAATTTATGTGAAACAGTACTATTTGCGGATGATACTTCTTTAGTTTTTAAAGTAAACAGAGGTAATAACTGTTCGGACGAAGTAAATAGTGCCCTCTCTAAAGTTTCATACTGGTTTAATAGTAATAATTTAGCACTTAACCCCAAAAAAACTAAATGTGTTAAATTCTCATTACCTAATGTTGAGCAGACAAAATTAAATATTAATTTGAATAACGATGAAGTCGAGTTTATCGAGAGCACAAAATTTCTAGGTATCACACTAGATTCTCGACTGCAATGGGATCCACATATTGAAGCCTTGTCAAGTAGACTTAGTTCAGCGGCATTCGCTGTTAAGAAAATAAGGCTTTTAACTGATATTGAAACGGCAAGGTTAGTATACTTTAGTTATTTTCATAGCGTAATGTCGTATGGACTGCTATTGTGGGGCTCAGCTGCCAGTATTGAAAATATTTTTGTACTCCAAAAAAGAGCTGTTCGCGCCATATACAATCTACGGCGGAGAGATACCTTGAGAGAAATGTTCAAAGAAATAAATATTTTAACTTTGGCAGGCCAATATATTTATGATAATTTAGTTTATGTAAGGAAACACTATGATTCATTTGCTAAGAACAGCAATATTCACCAGTTCAATACAAGAAATAAAGATAAACTTGCCGTTCCAAGATTTAGGCTTGCAAAAACTAGAGGTTCATTTATGGGGAAAGGCATAGCCTTTATTAATAAAGTTCCACAACAAGTGATTGATCTTCCTTTGCATGAATTTAAAAACCATGTTAAAAAAACGCTCATGGGTAAAGGTTATTATAAAGTAGATGATTATCTTAAAGATCTAAATGCGTGGAAATGATGTAACACATAACTTGCTAATAAGTACTTTGTTGAAGTAATATAATAAGTCTATGTTGTTGCCAATAATCCTGTCACCCTGTTGTAATTTTCTGGTAACGATATATTCAAGTTTGTAAATATCGTTACTTATGGCTGTTACAGCTGATAAGTTTCTTGCGCCCGTTCTTCTTGTCAGCTAAAAAAGTCTGGAACGGGTGGTAGGAAAATATAGACGATTCAAAAGTACTTAATAATTAAGAGCCATATGACGTATCGACTGTGATGTTTGGTTAAAATGGGGAATTTTGGCGTTGTCGATCTCAGAAACAAACATACATTAACAATTTTGACTTATTGAATAGTGCAGAATAGCTATTGGAATAGTTCGTAGCGGCCTCGCTTTTTGTAAATTTTGCTTAACTTTTTAATTAAACCCAAAATTGCAGAGAAAGATTTTCATAAAATGCGCGAGGGCACGTTTTTGAGCTTATGGATTGGACTACTGTTCTAAAGAAATGAAATAAAAAAAATTGAATGTTATTTCTTATATAGTAGAATAGTTCATAGCGGCCTCGGAATTTTGAAATATCATTGAAATAATATAGAAAAAAAATCTTATTCTAAACCAAAAAACTTCGAAAATCGCTTTGAGTTAACTGTGAATTTCTCCTATCTACGAACATATTATTGAGCAAAATTTATACCCAAATAATTGTTACTTCATAAGGAATAAAGATTTAATAATTTTTAAGCATGAATTTGAATTCAATAATAATGAGAAATCTAACTGCAAAATTACTACAAAATGCGATGCACCGACCGTCAAATATTTTACTCTTTGTCAGTACCGCGCGAGCGCTCCTCAGTGTTGGACGTGTGTCGAATTTCTGCGTCAGAGGCACGTTCTGCAGACGAGTGCGGTTGTTTCATATTTTGCTATTGTGTTAGGATTCGGAACGACCGAAGAACTTTTAATTAGAAAAACTTCGTTTTCCGTTTGGAATACGAATAATTTAAACTTTCCTATATTCTAAATCAAATAAAATGTTTTTCTGAGGAGCACCATAAAATTTTAAAAACAAAAACACAAAAACATGATCAGGGAATTGAACGCGCCTCAGTACTAGTCTGTAGTATAGTGCGACTAATAAGATTTGATCATCTAAGCACAGTACAGGCACAACCTAAAGATAGTTCATACAGTCGATCATCGGAGGCGTCTAGACAGAGCAATTGTGCGGGGTGGTGCGGTATAGGAGGGGGGTGGGAGGGCCCGAGAGGCCATACTTTGGCAATGTATGCATCTCGGGCCCTATCCCGACAGGGCTTACGCTTTCGATTGGGTTATATTTATATTGATTGAAAATTGTATTTGCATTTTTTTTAAGTTGGTGTCATGAAAAGTATTTTTGGCACGATTTTGATGTTAGATTTGGAATTCAAAATGGAGGCCGCACATTGCTGTATTTGCTTATACTGGTGTATTTTTGTTTGTGGGCCGATTTCGATGAAACTCGGTTTTTTTTACTATTTTGACAAGAAAATAACAATGAAATGTTAAAAAACTAAAAAATCCAAGATGGCGGCCATCTTTTTTGTTTGTAGGCCGATTTCGATTAAACTCGGTTTTTGGTTCTATTTTGACAAGAAAATAACAATGCTTTGTTAAGAAAATAAAAATCCAAGATGGCGGCCATGTTTTTTATTAGTGGGCCGATTTCGATGAAACTCGGTTTTTGGTACTATTTTGACAAAAAAACAACAATGCTATGTTAAAAAAAAAAAAAAATCCAAGATGGCGGCCATCTTTTATGTTTGTAGGCTGATTTCGATGAAACCCGGTTTTTGGTTCTATTTTGACAAGAAAATAACAATGCCATGAAATAAAAGACTTTTTAACGGATACTAGCGCGGTTTTATTGAAAGTGCTTTGGTAATTAGTTGGTATTTGGTTTGATTTTTGATTTTTCGGCACCTTTGCAGCTGCCGTGGTCACGGGGGACTGAAGCTACTCGTGAGCCTACCCTCAAGCGAAGAATTTTTTTAAGACGTTCAGAAATTAATATTTTACAATTTTATTTATCTTTTTAATAGGTTTAAGTTGATTTTGTGATTTAATTAATGATAAAGAGAGAGAATCTACTGAAACTACCACCATTTCACAAAATTGGGAGGCCCCTCCAAGAAAGAAATGGCGAAATAAAACTTGGAGAGGAAAGCCGACCTCCGTCTTTTATATTTATTAATTTATTTGCAAAAGGAACTAACCGTATCATTAGATCTTGCAGTGTCTGTATTGGGCACGGCAGCTGCAAAGGTGCCGAAACGTCGGGAAAATCAAAAATCAAACCAAATACCAACTAATTACCAAAGCACTTTCAATAAAACCGCGCTAGTATCCGTTAAAAAGTCTTTTATTTCATGTCTAGTGAGCGCGTAAGCTTGAGAAGTGAATATAACAATGCCATGTTAAAAAAAATCCAAGATGGCGGCCAACTTTTTTGTTTGTGGGCTGATTTCGATGAACCTCGGTTTCAATTACTATTTTTAAAAGAAAACAGGAACGCAATGTTGATAATGACAAAAATCCAATATGGTCGCTAATTTGTTTATTTACCTTTTTGTTCAGCAACAGCAACAACAGCAACGCAATGTTGAAAATATTAATAAATCACAAATGGCGGCCAACTTTTTTGTTTGTGGGTCGTTTTTGATGAAATTCGGTTTTTGGTACTATTTTGACAAAAAACAACAATGCTATGTTAAAAAAAACCAAGATGGCGGCCATCTTTTATGTTTGTAGGCAGATTTCGATGAAACCCGGTTTTTGGTTCTATTTTGACAAGAAAATAACAATGCCATGTTAAAAAAATAAAATTTCAAGATGGCGGCCATCTTTTTTATTTCTGGGCCGATTTCGATGAAACTCGGTTTTTGGTACTATTTTAACAAGAAAACAGCAACGCAATGTTAAAAAAATAAAAATCCAATATGGCGGCCAACTTTTTTGATTGTGGGCCGATTTCGATGAAACTCGGTTTCGGGTACTATTTTTAAAAGAAAACAGGAACGCAATGTTGATAATGACAAAAATCCAAGATGGTCGCTAACTTCTTTATTTTCTTTTTGTTCAGCAACAGCAACAACAGCAACGCAATGTTGAAATATTAAAAAATCCAAGATGGCGGCCAACTTTTGTTTTTGGATCGATTTCGATGAAACTCTTTTTAACACGTTTTTATTAGGTTGCTTTCTCGTTTGTTTGTGTGTTCGTTTGTTTCTCCACAAAGTTTGCGATCGATTTTATACTAGCTTCCCGAAGAGCTAGAGACTTGAAACTTTGAACATAGGTCAGAACTAGAAGGCAATGCAATATTATGGTGTCATTGAGCTGATCTAATGATGATGCAAGAAGGCCACAAGAACTCTGTGATGAAACCATAAAACTCCATCGTGTTTGGGTATTTCCTTACATAATTTACTTACTGAATTTTTGAATTTCAGGCATTCACAATACTATATTTATATTAAGATATTTAGAAAAATACTAGAAAAAAATTACACACCCATAGCACCCATCCCGTCTGAGGTGCTTAGGTGAAACGATTTTTTCTAGTATTTTCCTAATATATGAATTAGCTGAACATAATTAACTTCTTTCCGTCTCAAGATTATATTACACAATATGCTTATTATTACATATTATTAGACTTTCCGGCAACTTTATTATTAGAACTAATTTTATTATAGGTACACAGTATTAGAAATAAGAATCATTTATCCTATACCTTTAAACGAGCAATTCTTGTATATTTATTGATTTATATGTATATACAGGGTCACTAGAAATATGATGTATTCCTGCTAAAGGGTTATAGATGCGGTCAAAACAAATAGTTTTTGTTATTTAACTTTTTCTCGAAAAGTTAATAGTTTTTGAGTTAATTGAAATTAAGTTTTTTTTTTACCAAAAGTACGTAAGTTCAACGTACTTTTTCTAAATTAAAATGACAGGAATTAAACGCGTGCAAACTACGATAGGTATTTTCACACCTACCTATTTTCCCGACGTTTCGACAGAGTTGCATCGGTCGTGGTCACGGGCTGACTAGAGCTGCGGTGTTACGCCTCCTCCTCTTCGGTGGAATCTTCATCCACCGTCGAACAGATTTTCCAACTACCGCCGCACACAACACTGACGGTGTCCCTATTTCGCATAGCCGTATTCTGGTAGTTAGCCGACCGCGAACAAAGAGGTAGTGCGTTTGCAAATACTGGATTCCACACTGCTGATAATTTGTGGCCATCTTCCCGATTGAAGTTATTTGGATGTACGTTTTCAGACACAAACATTTTGAATAAAAAACCAGAATCGAATGAGGAGTTATCTTACTACTCATTCGATTCTGTTTTTTTTATTATTTTGGAATAGAAAACATTCTAAGAGTTAATAATGAATAAAAAAATACCAAGCACAGGTGTTTATAAACAAATCAATCAATCCTTAATTGCATTTTTTTTTCCAGATTTTTTTGGAAATAGCAGCAAATACCTAAAAAAATTCCCAAGTAACGAAGAGTGCAAAATGTTTAAAAAACATCACCATCTATTCAGTTTTCCGTTGAGGTATAAAACTTATTAATAACTTAAATAAAAAATGAGAAATTAAGACTTAACTAATAGTAATCCCATTTCATGTGGTAACAAAATCCTAGGTCAAGCGCTTCGGGGGTGGCCGTATTATGCTACTTAAATCATAAATGTAAACGTTTGCTTGTTTGGATGTTTGTTAATCAATCACGCAAAACGGCTGAACGGGTTTGAATGAAAGGAGAATGGCAAACTGGGAACCATTTTCCAAATTCATAAATACTGAGCGTGCCCAATTCGGACCTTATGAGATTTAAAGGTCATAATTTAGTGGTTACTTTTCAATTTAAAGTGTTCGTAAAGAAGGAGGCAAAATTTAGAAAAACAACGTCATCCGCAACTAAAAATGACAAAAACAGTTTAAATTCTAATAGGTAATATAATATATTAATTATTGAATTCTTATTTTCAATAAGAAAGGGTCTAGGTATATGAAAAAAATACAATTGTTTTTCATTTTTGAGGTTAAAATCATGGCCGCCAGGCGCATTACCAATTGACGCGAATTAGTATCTACCTATCGTTATCATACTATGTTTTAGGTCAATGATAAATAGGTAGTAGGTAATTGTCTATTACGGTCTAATGACTAAATATTTGTAGATTTCATGACCAGCCTCACCTAAAGCTTTTAAATAAAAATCATTCTGTGTAGGTTATGTAATGTATCCAAAGTAATTGCCTACTAGGTGCTGTTTTGAGGTTAGGTTTTAAAATCAACTTTTTATCCCCAGCTTTAAAGTGTATCTTACGATTACATAATTTATTAGGCTTTAATAGAGGATTAAAGTCATGCTATTTACTTCTTGGCACGCTAAGCCTTTATGTGGTTCTGAAAATATATGGGCACCTGCCATTCTCCTTTGGTACACAGATAATTTATAAACCGGATTAAAACATAGGAAAATACTTTTATGTTGGTTAAAGGTTCCCCAGGGATTTTTTCGAAAGTCAACACGGATGAGGTCACGGGTGGAAGCTAGTTTGCCATAAATGGTATTGCTTACTAGACATGGGCGCCGCGCCGGCGCGGCGCCGCCATGAGTTACCGGCACGCCGCCGCCGCCGCCGCCTCCGCCGCGCGGCGTGGATTTTTGGCCAAAAAATAAACTTATTGTCGAAAGTTTTACTATTTATGTCAGTTTTTTGATGACTCGTTATTTCCGTAACTTATCAAATGATGCTGCCCTGTATGTGCTGTATTCAACGAAGATCTGTGTCTGTGTCTCTGGACTGTGTTTGTCCTATCTAGCACAAACATAACAGTCATCGACTTCGAGTGTTGTGTTCCCAATAGATATTTCTTTGTTTCTTGTAAAGCACTACTTAATATTTGAGCGCTGTGGTGTTCAATTCCTCCAAGATCTCGCAAGAACTTAAACATCGGCAAACCGAAGGTGTGTTAAGTATTTCACATTTCTTTTCCAGTCCAGCCGGATACAGAAACTTTAAAATGTCGCAGTGGTAAATAGTTTCAGAAAAAAAACTTATCCTTGTCGCGATAGTATGGGAATTGAACTCTGGTTTTGAATTATTAATAATTTTAACCGAAGTATTGATTTTTTTAAGGACCCCAACACAGCAGTTCATAGTTGGCATGGCACCTTTGGAGAAACTGCAGCACCCCCATGCCTTGATCGAAGGGTAGGCTTTCATAGTCCTCGAATGCTAAGTAACATGGCAGATTCTCCTCAGCATTCTGTATGTTTTTACGACTGGAAAATGCTTTATGCATGTCCTAGTTTCGGGAGATGGCTAAAGCCTGAAAGTCACTGGGACCTACTAGTGTGGTATATCCTCTAAAATCAGTCAATGTCCTTTTGAATCGTCTTGGAACAATGCTTTATTGAACCATTCGACGTCATCAAATTACTCAAAGTAGCATTAGCAACTGGTGGAGCCACGGGAATCGTTGTGCACACTACCGTGATTATCCACCCACGGCATATAAGTCCATGAAGTCTGTTCGTCCGTCCGGGAAGGCAAAGTATGTCCTGGGACACGACACGTGGGAGACCCTAAGTCAGGGGAAAACTGTGCAGGTACAGGTCTTTCAAAGTCTCAGCTACAAGAACCACATGATCGGCAAACTGTTATACTCAAATATCTCAGTAGAGCTTTCCAACGCATTCCCTGCTGGCTTTCCCGAGAAAACGAGGATCGTAAAACGAACCTTCTCCACCAATCCCTATACGACCTGCCGTAGCGTATAGTATAGATATGGTCAATAACCAGTCTTTTCGGAACTCAGCTTATTCAAGAAGTTGGTTGGAAGTAGGAAGTCGTCAAACCCGCGAGTCAAATCGTTATCACTCTTGCAGATGTGGCTCAGCAAATAGAGTGAGATCTATTAGTTCTTCAAGAGTGTCCCACAACAGAATCGCCTGACCTGTTAGGTACATTTATTAGGCACACACAGTCATATTTATAATACTGTTCCTTAGGGCTTAGGCCTTCTACCCTCAAGGGTGAAGGAATTTAAAACTTCTAGAGAGCTTTTAAGCATACGGCTTGTTTTCATGTTTTTTTGTGATTTCGACATCCTTGCTGCCCTGTTACTGTTTAGTTGCTTAAGCAGTACTAATCTGATACAGGCTGACGTCCGGGATATTTTTGGAGTATTAAATCTGGTAAGCTTGGTTCTGGTCTGAAGTCTTTAGGCCTTACATTAGATCAGGTGTGGCGTTTTTGCATCTTACAGAGTTCTATTAAACGTAAAGTGATAAATTGTATCATACAGCGTTTTCTAAAGCCATATACCTATTCATGTCAATTAAGCTTTAAAAAAAATCCACGCCGCCGGCGTTACGCCGCCGCCGACCTAAAATTGCCAGTTCGCCGCCGCCGCAATTTTTTAACGCGGCGCCCATGTCTAGTGCTTACTAAAAATACTTTCGTCCGAGTGAGTTTGAGACAGTACAGGACAGGATTATTTTCCGCAAAATTTTATACAGACGGCATCACAAATAACCATGCATATCAGTCATTTTTAATGCACCTGCTGCTGAGGAACAGGCCTTTGTTTTTTTTTTGTTGTGGGTTGTGGATGGATAAAGCGGACGGGCCATTACCCACCACGTGGATTGGTCGGTGAAAACGACTGTAAATGCAACCAGGACCAATGGCTCAATGTAAGGTACTGTCAGCAAAGCTATGAGCTGAACACCTTAAGTTTCATTTCTAGATTGAGTAGTCCGTATTGTCTTGCATTTACCCAAAAGTCACAAAAGCATCTTTTGTATAAAAACAATGGAGGCAGGTAAATACGAACTTTTAGTTCCATCCTTGCAAGTGATTTATTTTCAAACTGTTAAGGTCATAACTTTGCTGACTGTACATTGAGTTAATACCGACCAATTCCTATCCTACCGGCCAAAGTCCATCTGGTCTAACGGGTTAAGACGGGGGCGGCAAGAAACGACAGTGTACCGGGTTCGAATCCCGCTCGGTGACTTACTTTTGTTTTTTATTTATATGTTCTAGTTTATGTATATGTCGGAAATTAGGTCAGACATCAGAAGCAAAAATGCAGTACTCAGTGACAGTAATTTTTTTAAACAATTATACCAATCACGACACTACTATAAAACAATGGCAGCAACTAAAATAATTTTATCTACACTCACAACGTAATGTTCCAAATATGAATTCAAAAAAGGTAATATAAATACGTACTTTATTTTCGTGGATAGGTAAAATTAAAAAATAAACTCATTACGATGCAGTCAACTGCATCATAAAATAACTTTTTTTCTCATTACGATACAGGGCAAATCCAAAAAGAAGGCAGTGCCGTAAAATTAAAAAAAAACAACGATATTTTCCCTTGTTTCCCACATATTTTCATTGATTAAAATGCACTCTATGGTAATCGATAACTTAGTGCGATTAAATTGTTGGAATGCACTCATCTTTTTTTTTCTAATGGAATGCGCGCCATTTCTAAAGCATTTCAAATAAAGTTTTGATTTTAATTTTTACATTTTGTTATACTTACTGAATTTTGTAGGTTTTTTTAATTCTTGCTTTAAAATGTGAAAAAAAAATGGACTCTGCCCGATATTTTAGATGCAGCTAAGGAAATGACTTATTACAAGGTAGGTACCTAGCTTATACAAACAAAGTCTCTCTCTCTTTTCTAACGTTGATCTTTTATTTAGTAGGTTCAATCCCAAATGTATGAGTGTAGATAAAGTAGTGTATGAAACTGCACATAACTAGGTATTAAAACACTCGTGTGATACTATTAAAAACCTCGCCTGCGGCTCGGTTTTTAAACACACACTCGTGTTTTAATACCCCTCTTTATGTGTCAGTTTCATAAACTACTAATTTGAAGCAATAATTATAATTATCACTACGCCAATATATAGTGGCAGTCCGAAAGGCCAGTGACAGTCCGAGTGGTTAGACAACGGTCCGTGCACCAAGACGCATCCAACAGAAATGCGTGCCGAGTGAGCGATGCGGCCGCTTTTATAAGCAAGAGCGGGGATAACCCCACCTGACCGGTCGCACCGCAAGCCCGTTCAAGGCGATGACGTCAGGGCGCACGTGCCGCTAGCAAGTCATAACGCCGTCTTTTCACGCCGCGCCGTCATATATATATTTTTTTGTTTTTAGAGAAGTTTAAAAGAAATTAATATATACAATAGAAATAATTTCTACTAATAATTGTAGAGTTCTGCAAGATCAGATCTTAAAGGATATTTTTGTGTGGTCTATTGCCATTTAGCAAAGAGTTTTGAAATAGGTGCCTGGCTAGCATCGCATGCTAGCCAAGCAAGCAGAGGCTGAGTGAGCACCACAGAATAAAATGTACACAGCACATCACAGATGGCGATACTACCACCATATTACAATAAATAATAATAACCGAGCAAAGCTCGGTCACCCAGGTACTAACTATATTAAATGTCCATGTGAAGCCAAACTACCTTCCTACTCAAATCTGTCCAGCACGACGAAGCACCAACAATCCAGCCCGCGAAAGCGGCCAGGGATCCTATTTTTGAATCGCTCGGATGGCGTCGAGCGCTCGTTTCTACTGATTTTCGTTCGAAAAATGAACTCAAATGTATGGGATGTCGAACGAAAATCAGTAGAAACGAGCGCTCGACGCCATCCGAGCCATTCAAAAATAGGATCCCTGGCCGCTTTCGCGGGCTGGATTGTTGGTGCTTCGTCGTGCTGCGATTCAAAAATGGGGCCCCAGATCGTAGTATAGTATAACATACTGTAATTTACAGTATGTTGGTACGATGAGCTAGCTAGGTCCTGGCCTTTGGGACTTTTTATTTTTTATTTATTAAATTACAATAATAATAATACATTGTTACATTTCTTATAACACTGTCACAAAAACCTATTTAGGTTTGACTTCGTGGAGTAATTAGTCTGGCCCTTAAGCTAAAAAGTTTGGCGACCCATGTTCTAACTAAGCTATAGTTTTAATCTAAAATGAAAAACTTCCTTTGCTAGATAAAGCACTAGGTAATAAAATTTTTTTTTTATTTTTAAAAAATATATCATCTGTCTCATTTATGGTATCATCTTCCTATAATCTGTTTCTTCACATGAAAATCCATGGCAGTCTAAAAATGTGCGGCATGGGGATAACAAATTACTCCATAGAAATACTAACAAACATAAAACTTTGGGCAAAGTATCAAAATCGCTTGGTCATAGCTTCAACACAATATTGTGAACTCGTGAGTTGTCGTTAACGCTTCAGTATGTCTTACTAGTCTGTGAATATACGCAGAGTGCAGATTTGTCATATGGCTCTTAAGTTTATTTGCATAAAGCTTATTTGACTTTGACTTTGACTCTGATAACCACCAGCATGCTTTAAATGTTGTCTAACACCAGTGCAAGTCGCACTAACAGTAGCCTTAATTAACCAAGGGGTGACACCAACTTGAAGTGGTCACTGTGCTCAATGTTCCACATTTATCAATTCGGTACGCCTTTGAACGATATCAAGAGACTAGCAGCTACACACGAAGGCCAGGTAGTGGAGGTGTGAGAAGCACAGCGGCTCGGGACGATCGTTTCATTTTCCTAGACATTTAAAAAAATTGATACCTCATTGTCCTTGATATCCGCAAGCGGCTACAAATCGCGAGCGGTGTGGATGTAACCGAGCGTAGGATAAGAAGGCATATGGAGAAACTTAATTTAAAGGCACGCAGGTCAGCACGAGGTCCAAAACTGCCCAGACAGCATTGAGTAGCTCAACTTCAGTTTTCAAGAAATTGCTCTAACTGGACTTGGGAGCAATGGGCCCGAGTTCTGTTCATTGTCAAATTCTTAATTGCTTAACGAGCACCAGATGGTTGTCTACGAGTATGGAGAAGAAGAAGATATTGGTTTCTACCCAATACTACCTCACAAACCGTTAGTTTCCATGTAGGCTCTATATTGGTGTGGGAAGGAATAGGTTCCGATGCTTGTACAGAGTTGTCTGTCATTGACACTCGATTAATTGCAACACTGTATATCGAGGAGATCATCCAGGAACATGTTATACCCTAAATGGGGTTCATTGGATATGATCAGTTCCTGTTATTGGACGTTGATGCACGCCCAGAAGTAATCAGTTGTGTGAACGAGTACCTTCAATAAGACGGTATACTAAAACTGTAGTGACCTGCTCGTAGCCGGGACTTAAAACCGATAGAACACATCTGGGACATGATCAAAAGAAAGAGAAGATCCTCTCCTAAACAAGCACAAACAATCAACTAGCTCTGTAATGTAATGTAACGAGGGCCGTTTGAGAGAACCTATTGCAAATCGACCTCAGAAACAACATTCTACGCATGCCAGATCGCTTGATGGTGGTTATAAAGGTAAGAGGAAGAAACAAACACCATGAAAATGTAAAGGGAACTGATAAATTTTAGTGCTTTTCTAATTTTGTAGTGTTTAAAAGTTGGATTTTTATTTTCTTGAAAATTTGAGATTTTAGTAAACATTATTTTTACAACAAAATAAAATCTAAGAGACTGTAAAAATTGTTTAAAAACATAAAAACGTGATTATCTTATTTACTTACATCGACTAAGTAACGAAAAAAATTATGTTATTTCATTTAAATCCAGGGTGGCCAAGTTTCCGTGCCGCCGGTGAGTGTATATTCCCGCGCGCCGTGTACCCGCGGTGGGATCCCGCTTAACGCAGCGAAGTGCCTTATAGTCTAGTGCTCTCGAAAACAAAAATATTCCCAGCCAAAATCATATTTGCAATGTTATCTTTTGAGCCTATTAGTGGCGTCAGTAGGGTGAAAAATACGGCGTTTTGTGAACCAGAGATTTCCTTTGGTAGGATTGGTCCTTAGGACCCTAGGATGGATATAAGAAGTGGAGCCACCACGATTTTTGTAGTAAATTTTTTGAAGTTTTGGCTTTCAGCCCAATCTCGATAGATGTATTAGTTAAGCTGCTATGCCCAGTTTGATATCATATTCGTATGAATTTAGGGTGTCGAATTCATTTTTGGATTCATATTTGTACGATTCAATTGTTAAACTATTTAAAAAAAAAAATCAAAAATAAAATACTCGCTTGATTAAAGAAAACAATTGCCATTAAATATACAAATTGGAATATTGAAAAAGAAAAATACCTCGTAGGAGCCCTATTATCCTTTTATTTTTAAAATAATAATAAAAAAAAATATTCTTGTTTTGGCTAATTAAAAAAAATAACTTCGTTACCGTTGTAAGGAAGTAATTATTTTTATTAAATATTAAAATTTTAAATATCAATTCGAAACTTGCTTGTAATAGGCTCAAATTATAGCAAATTTAGTTAGCTTTATAAAAGTATAGAGTAGAGATACCTGAAAAACGCTTTCTTAAGGTAGTTTTTTCGAAAATACTGAAACAAGTGCCAAGTTTTTCCAGCAGTACAGGGTTTCCAAGGGTTAAAACTTGGGTAAAACTACTCTCAAGGTACCTAACAATATTTGAAAAATATTGTACTTACATGCGCGTGACGGATTTTAAGTAAAGCTTTTTTCCAATAATTGTATTTTTGGCTGTATGAACATTTGCCTTTGCCTTATACGTTCAGATAAATAATGTTTGGTAATAGTATGATCAAATCATGTATTGTTTAACATTTAATTTTGATTCAGTTCTTATAAAAATAATGTAAATATCTTATACATATCTTAGCAAGTTTTAAAAGAGTTACCATTTATTATATTTGATAATTTCACGATAGTTGTAACGCCTATCATTGGCTGAACGTATTTTCAAGAATTTAAGCAAGTAAGACTACAGTAATTAATATAACAATTATTGCAATTCATTGGGATTTAGTTTCAAAAAGATTACAACGTAATTGTCTTATAAAATATTATCTCTGATATTACTTTTTCGTACAAATAGTATGGTCGATTATGATTGGTTTAAAAAATGGTGTGAGGGGTAAACCTTTTGTGTTGAATTTAGTGGGTATTTAAGGAATGGAAAATGGAGCATACGTTTCACTTTTAAGTTTGGAGCACTACGGGATTTAAGTTAAGTAAATTCTTCATTGTATTGTGTTATTTTGAATTAATTGTTTTGTGTGTGAGTTGATTGTTTTTCAAAGGCTATCCGCTGTTAATTTTCATTCCCAATTTTATGATTATTCCGATTATTTGTAGTAATAATAAATAAAGTACATTATATACAGATTTCTTTTGCATTTGCTTGGTAACTAGTATGATAGTTTAATAAAGAGATTAACTGATAACTTTAAGTTTGTATTGTTGTAGTTTGTAACGATTTAATTGTAAATATCTGATTTGATAAAGCTGACGAGTTTCTTCCGCCTGTTCTTCTCTCAGCTAAAAAAAAGACGTCCGAACAGGTGGTAGGTTAAAAGAAATTGGTCGATTCAATTTAATAAACATTACTTTACTTAAATTGATTTATTTTGTTTTAATTCTCTCCATGTTTCTGACCATTTCTGACATCAGAAGTGGGTATCGACTCGGTCCATTTACAAAATATTAACACCAATTCCTGATGATTTTCAGGGTGGATGCTGACGAGACCTCGCTCCGCTGCCGTTGCGATCCTGAGACCTGAGTAGCAGCCAGCTGGTGTCAGTGAAAGAAGAATGAGAAGTAAAGGAGAAGTCTTCAGAGATCCTCCTTCAAAGTCCGTTAGCCGGTAAGGCCATTAGTGGCTGTGTTTTAATAATTTATTTTACGAGATTGCTACTTTGTTAGTTTATTACTTATTTATTGTTTTGATGTGGAAAAATAATAAAATTTGTTGCGACGAAATTAACATCAAATACATTGAGAAATTAATATTAACTAAAGATGTTTATAAAATTAATTTGTGACGGTATTTGTGATACTGATGTGGTTTATCTAAAGCCTGAGTAATTGGTCTGGCGTCTAAGTAAATGCGATTAAAACTAGTTTAAATTGTTCATTTGTAGGTACGTAATAAGTAGGTAGATCTTTTTTACTAAGTCTGTGTAAAGTTTACAATAAAACATTTGGGTTTGTAGATACTTTAGCCTTAGAAAATTCAAATTTTATTGAAGCACAGCCAATTTACTTCTGCACTAGTACCTATTATTATTCATACCAAATTACCAAATTTTTTATAGTTAATCATTTCTTAATTTTTAATTTCTACGTATGTTTCGAATCGCAAAGTAGATAGTAACATTTAAGTAAGAATTTAATGTTTTTCATTTGAGGGTTTATTTTGTTTCCCTTATTTAAAGCAGAGTGTCTTTACTTTTGTCCTTTATTTACTTACCCTGCCACAGTATTTAGCATTCTCATTCTCAATCTAAATTTATTGAAAGTTTTTATTTTGTTCTATTATTTATTTTGTCGACCAACAATGTCGAGTGGGTAGTACACTGGTTTTCATGGTGTCTGTCTCTCGAGATCCCCGGGTTCGATTCCTGGCTGTCTCAACTAAGACAACGAATATTTTTGTAGGCGCTGTCTTGGGCGACAGCGACACAAATGCTTTTAGTTTCTTTATTTAGAATCGGAGCAATGTATAATAATATGATGCTGACCAATATTTCTTTTACTTAAAAAAGTTAGCTATAAAATAGAATCCCGCTCAGTAATGTTTGCGCAGAGTAATCCTAGCATTATTGAAAATTCAAAATAATGATAAGCAATTTATGTGTGACTAAAAAGGCTGATATTGTTTCTTTTTAATTTGTGCTTTTTTCTGATAAGAAATAAGCTTACATGCTAAACTAATGTTCACACATTAACACAATTATTAATCATAATTACTTAATAATTGTAATTATAATTGTACTTTATATTAATTACTTTATATAAGTGCTTTATAGTTATAATTTTGGTAAAAAATTGGTAAATTTTCAATAATTTTGTTATTGATTACACGACATGTAGGCAACCTATTCAGGTGTATCTAAATATAGATTTAATTAAATAGTTTAGATTTGATTATGTTGTCTCCTAAGTAATTAATCTTGCTACGCCAAGAAGTTAAAAGTTTAAAATGTATGATTCGATGTCATTCGCATTTATTATTTACGATTGGGTGGGTTTAAATTGCAACAGACGCGTATGTTTTGAGTAATTTATTCAGAGACTTTTGTTTGTACCCAAGTTTATGATAATATTATATTTTGACTTTTGGTTTTTATTTTTGGTTTTGATTTTTGGTTTAGATTTTCGGTTTAAATTTTTTGTTGATTTTAGATTTTAGATTTTGATTTTCGGTTTTGATTTTTGATTTAGGTTTTGACTTTAGATTTTATACTTTCGGTTTTGATTATTTATTTTATTTTTGGTTTTGTTTTTATAATTATGATTTTTGGTTTCGGATTTGATTATAGGACTTGATTTTCGGATTTGATTTTCGAATTTGATTTCTATGATTTGATTATCGGATTTGATTTTCGGTTTCGATTTTCAGTTTCAATTTTCGATTTCGTTTTTAAATTTAGATTTTGATAGATTTAGATTTCGGTTTTTATCTTGAATTAGATTTCGGGTTAGATTTCAACTTAGATTTCAATCTAGGTTTAGGTTTAGATTAAAAAATAGATTTAGATTTTAGTTTTTTTTCAATTTTGATTTAGATTTTGATTAAGGTATAGATTTCGATTAAGTGTTCGATTTTTAGGTTTCGATCTAAATTTACATTTTACTAAATTCGATTTACATTTTGTTGATTTGGATTTACATTTTGATTTGGATTTGCATGGTGATTTGGATTTACATGTTGATTTGGATTAGCATGTTGATTTGGATTTGCATTTTGATTTGGATTTACATTTTGATTTGGATTTACATTTTGATTTGGATTTACATTTTAATTTGGATTTACATTTTGATTTGGATTTACATTTTGATTTGGATTTACATTTTGATTTGGATTTACATTTTGATTTGGATTTACATTTTGATTTGGATTTACATTTTGATTTGGATTTACATTTTGATTTGGATTTACATTTTGATTTGGATTTACATTTTGATTTGGATTTACATTTTGATTTGGATTCACATTTTAAATTGAATTTACATTGGATTGACATTTTGATTTGAATTGAAATTTTGACTAGGATTTTAATTTTGATTTTTATTTTGATTTGGATTTTTATTTTGATTTAGATTTACATTTTGTTTTCGATTTCCATTTAGATTTTGATTTCCATATTGATTTTGATTTCCATATTGATTTTGATTTCCATCTTGATTTTGATTTCCATTTTGATTTTGATTTCCATTTTGATTTTGATTTCCATTTTGATTTTGATTTTGATTTTGATTTATATTTTGATTTTGATTTACATTTTGATTTTGATTTACATTTTGATTTTGATTTACATTTTGATTTTGATTTACATTAAGATTTACATTTAGATTTTGATTTTGATTTTGATTTACATTTTGATTTACATTTTGATTTACATTTTGATTTACATTTTGATTTACATTTTGATTTAGATTTTGATTTACATTTTGATTTTGATTTTGATTTACATTTTGATTTTGATTTACATTTTGACTTTGATTTAAATTTTGATCTCAATTTCCATTTTGATATCCGTTTACGTTTTACATTTTAGTTTCGATTTTGAGTTTCGATTTATAATATTTGAGTTTCAATTTACACTTATTATCGATTTATGATATTTCTGATTTCGATTTCGGTTCTGGTTTAGATTTCGATTCTGTTTTCGATTTCCATTTTGTTTTGGATTTCGATTCTGATTTCTTATGACTCTGATTTCGATTGAGATTTTGATTTAGTCTGATTTCGATTTCGATTCTGATTTCGATTTCGATTCTGATTTCAATTTAGATTCTGATTTTGATTTAGATTATGACTTCGATTTAGATTTTGATTATGATTTCGATTTACAGTTTGATTTCTATTTAGATTATGTAATGATAATATAAAAATTATAATAATGATGATAATTATGCTAATGAGGATTATTAAGATGGTGATGATTATAATTATCATGATTGAAGATAATGATGATGATGATAATGATGATGATAATGGTTATGATAATTTGTTTTAGTAAGTTTGTTTTCTGATCATATTGATTGATAAAAAAAAAATCATTATGAGGAGTTATATTGATACAGTGAATTTATCTTGCTGCTTGTCCTATTTAGTAAACAGCTTCTGACAGTTGTCTTCGTCGATTTATATATATAATATTTGTATATTGTGTCTTATTAATCAAAATTGTTACTTATAATAGGTTAATAGTTTTACATCAATAAAGAGATGCGTGAAGATTGTTTATCAAATGAGACAAGTGGGAGATTATATTGATAATAATTATGATGGTCTATTGCCTTATGACTTATGACTTGAGATGTGCCTGCGGGCAAAGGCTTGCGAGCCATGTTAAGAGGCTTGCGAGCCATGATTGAGAAGCTTGCGAGCCATATTTGACTGGGACTATTTTTAAGACTAATGCCCATTGTTGGCAGTAGTGGTTTTAACAGTGACTGTTTTGTAACTTTTAAAGACCATTATGATTGTTATTAATATATCTAACTTAAGTTTAAAATTGTACTTCGAGAGCGAAGTACTTGTCAGAATGGCCGTGACGGATTTTAAGTAAAGCTTTTTTCCAATAATTGTATTTTTGGCTGTATGAACATTTGCCTTTGCCTTATACGTTCAGATAAATAATGTTTGGTAATAGTATGATCAAATCATGTATTGTTTAACATTTAATTTTGATTCAGTTCTTATAAAAATAATGTAAATATCTTATACATATCTTAGCAAGTTTTAAAAGAGTTACCATTTATTATATTTGATAATTTCACGATAGTTAGTTGTAACGCCTATCATTGGCTGAACGTATTTTCAAGAATTTAAGCAAGTAAGACTACAGTAATTAATATAACAATTATTGTAATTCATTGGGATTTAGTTTCAAAAAGATTACAACGTAATTGTCTTATAAAATATTATCTCTGATATTACTTTTTCGTACAAATAGTATGGTCGATTATGATTGGTTTAAAAAATGGTGTGAGGGGTAAACCTTTTGTGTTGAATTTAGTGGGTATTTAAGGAATGGAAAATGGAGCATACGTTTCACTTTTAAGTTTGGAGCACTACGGGATTTAAGTTAAGTAAATTCTTCATTGTATTGTGTTATTTTGAATTAATTGTTTTGTGTGTGAGTTGATTGTTTTTCAAAGGCTATCCGCTGTTAATTTTCATTCCCAATTTTATGATTATTCCGATTATTTGTAGTAATAATAAATAAAGTACATTATATACAGATTTCTTTTGCATTTGCTTGGTAACTAGTATCATAGTTTAATAAAGAGATTAACTGATAACTTTAAGTTTGTATTGTTGTAGTTTGTAACGATTTAATTGTAAATATCTGATTTGATAAAGCTGACGAGTTTCTTCCGCCTGTTCTTCTCTCAGCTAAAAAAAAGACGTCCGAACAGGTGGTAGGTTAAAAGAAATTGGACGATTCAATTTAATAAACATTACTTTACTTAAATTGATTTATTTTGTTTTAATTCTCTCCATGTTTCTGACCATTTCTGACACGCGCTTGTGATATTTGCCTTTTTTTGTCAGTATTGACTGGCATTTTTGGTTTTTCTAATAATTTACTGATATTTTTTAATTCTGCGTTATACTTTTTAAGTTTATTTCAAAACAGTTTCATAAAAGTATTATAATGAATATATATTTGGAATTGGCTATTTATTACCTTTCATTTGATACCCATATTGTTATGATAAAAAAATATTAATATTTCCATAGGTGTAAAAGAAATTGACGACACGCGACAGTGAAATTTTTTTCGCTATTAATTGTTAATAAAAAAATTGTAAGTTATATTTTTTCAAGTTTTCATTCTATAAGCTTTGTTAACGTATTTTTTGTTTACAAATAAGAACATCAGTTTAATATTTACGGTGACTTAAAGTAAAAAAAATGTAGTTGAAAATATTGGTTACTGTGTAATGTTTAGGAAACTTCTTAATAAATTGCAATTTTTATACCAGAAATGAATTCTACGTCATTGATTTATCCGAAAATGATACCAAACTTGGCTTAGTATCTAAACTTAGGCAGTTATTAACCTCGGACTTCGTTAAGGCAGAATTCCCCCCTCCCCCCACCTGCTTGAAAAATCCAGGTGGCTCCACTTCGTAAACCCATTTTAGGAACCCAAGGATCAATCCTACCGAAGGAAATCTTTGGTTCATGGATAGCCGTATTCTTCGTCTTTTTGCTTCCTACGACTGGGGCTATATTAACGGAGAATACGTTATACTCAATCAATATGACTAATATGAGTATACATATAATGACTTTTTATTATTTTAATTAAATAAATATGGGACCTGATGATACTGAAAATAATTCCTAGTCCGATGAAAATGGTGGGAAATTTTGTATATTTGTATCATTTTACGAAGCCAAACTAGACCTCAAGTCAAAAACAGACAATTAAATAACTTTGTCTTAATTTAAAAAAAATATATATTTAAAAAGAGTATCTTTTTTTATTTTGATAACGTAAAAGTGTGACTAAAGAATGAAATTACTTTATTATATTTTTATTTCCGATGCTTGGTAATTTTTCTTTAAACCAGAGTTTTTTTTTAATTCCCAAAATTAAAAAATTTGCTAAATTGCATAGAGTCTTTAGCACATCTGCCTACCTAGATAGTAACTTAACTAACTTAAGTAGGTACTTGAATATTCTGAAGGCAAGCCCCTTCGACTGAAAATTGAAATCGTCGAACCCTTCTCGTGTGATTCTGACAGCTCGTGCCCAAACTTGTAATCGAGTTTAGAAATTATATTTGACTTTTTATGAGCTAAATATTTTCTGTATGTGCCTATGGTGTTTTAGCTTTAGGTTCCTACTCAAATAATTTGAACCAAAATAAATAACCTACCTACCTACCTACAAAAAATTCACAGATTTTACAGTCCCTGCAAGAATCGGAGCATTGAAAATGAACACAAAAATTTACGAAAAATCAAATCAAATGCAAAGTCCTATTATATTTTTAAAGTTACCTAGGTACTTAGTACAGACCTATTTATTTTTACGATTGAAAAGCGCCTGCTGACTGCCTCGACGCAGCCGAAAAAATATTAAGTAATTTTCAAAATTCCAACGAATGCACTTTTCGTCTGCTTCTGCATCTTTTAAAGAGCTTATTAGATCATCCTGAATTAAGGATCCGGAATGAAGTCGCTCCTTAATTCAGAGAAGTGTAATTGCATTCAGGAAGGTAGGATCCTAGTTAGGATCCTAGTTAGGATAGAAATGGTCTCCGGCGTTAAGGATGCTAAATCGGACGCAGTTAGGACAGTGTAATCGCATTCAGGACGCTCGGCTCCGACACAGTAGTACCACAGCCTAAAGAGTATACAGTCAGTCAACGCTTTTTATGTTGGCGAAAAAAAAGCCGCCGTTCGTCTAGTTTTCATAGTGTTTGTAAACGACAAAGTTATATTAGCGGTTTTGGAAAATGTGCTAGGTACTCTAAAACTACTAATTATATACCAATTTTCGTTGATAGTGTTTATTAAGATCTACAACATATATTTTATCCGATTTTTAGAGGGGGGGGGGGGACACATTTTACCACTTTGGAAGTACGTGTATATTTTCCAAACGGTTGATTTATTATAATTAATAAACATTTATATTTTTTTTAATTTTGTGTAAAAATCGTAAAGTGGTTCACAGAATACATCTACCTACCTAGTTTCAACTGTGTAATTCTAATAGTTTTGGTATAAAGTGACTGTGACATACGGACGGATAGACGTACACAGACAGACAGACAGTTAGACATGACGAATCTGTAAGGATTCCGTCTTTTGCCATTAGGCTACGGAACCCTAAAAAAATCGCTTTAAATTTCTTACCTAACCCGGGACCTACAGGAGTAAAGCAGGTTCGATTCCAAACTCAATGAGCCCCGCTCGAGCCCCCCTCTAGCCCCCCTCAAGCCACCCTTGACTCCCTCTCTAGCCCCCTTGAGCCCCCCTCGAGCCTCATCAAGTCCCCTCGGGCCCCCCTCGACACCACCTCGACCCCCTCTCTAGCCCCCCTCGACCCACCTCGAGCCCCATCGACCCCCCCTTCGATCCCCCTCTAGCCTCCTTGACACCCCCTCGAGCCCCTTCGACCACCCTAGAGCCTCCCTCGACCCCCCTCCAGCCCCCCTTGGGCTCCCCTCGACCCTAAGTTTGACAGCTGTCATCTGTTGGTATTTGCTTTTAAAATTGATTTTAGGTATGTTACTAGATGAGTTATTTGCAAATTCACGCAAATACTAGTACCTACATCAATAAACCTGGTTCAGATTAGCATTGAAAATGACACGTACCTACTAGGTACCAACCTAGCTACATACCTATACCTCCTACCTACATGTATTTTTACGGTCACTGTATTTTCCCCTCCGTTGCTCTGCGTAAGTACATTCGTGTAACAACTGTATGATCGTTAAGCTGTGATATCGGATCCGTTATTCAGGACGGTCTAATTGGCGACTGAATTTCTCGTCCTAAATCGGACTCTAAATTCCGGATCCTTAATTCAGGATGATCTAATAAGCTCTTAACACTATTACCATGACGATCGGTCAATAATCATAGAAGCTACATCACTTTTTATGTACGGAAACAGCCCTTTTTCTACAATTCCAAATCTAAAGGGACCACCTACAGGTCACAATTATAAACCGATTTTCAAAATTATTTCGCCATTTGATAGCTAAACTAATACCCTAGGACCCTTTTTTCATTTTTTCTTAAGTCGGTTTTTTTTCCAAAATATTTACAATTTAGTAAACAAACATCCCTCAAAAAATCCGGAATTTTTGGAATTTCGCATAATTCCAAAAAAAGTTACCAGTAGATTTTCAAAATTTAAACGGTTACATGTGTCTCGATAAATTCCTCAACTTTTGGTACTATTTTCATTTCGATCCTCTCAAAATACTCGGAGATATGTCCAAAAATACGTCTCAGGTGATTTGATAACCATTTTCAATGGTAAAATCTATGCAATGCAAAATAATTTATAGTCTATCATGCAATGTCAAGTTTCATAAATATCTCAATCTTCACAATCTGTGACATACAGCACCTATTGTCAATAACTCAGAGCAACGCAGATTCCGTGAAGCCGCATTGCTCTAATACAGACAGACCGTCCGCAGTCCGTTTGTCCATATTATTGAGTGCAAAGCTAATAAATAAGCAGATTCATGGCCTACAATATTTTTAAGGTTGGCGCCAGTATACAAGAAAAATTTTTGTTGGGTAGGTAGTCAAATATAAAAAAATATTTTTTTATACTTTTAAGTGCATATTTACAAAAAAGGGTGTGCTGGTTATTGGCCTATTTTAAAAAGTCTCCGTATACAACAAAGTGGTATGGCTATGCATTATTTAAAAATATATCGACTTAATACTAAATAAGTCATCTATTCTTCTATCAATTTTGATAAAACGGCGACCTAATTCAAAATAGGTTACTATTGTTTAAAAAATCTTTTAAAACCGATACCTAAATGCGTAGGTACTCCTAAGGTTAAAATCGCTTGCACGCCACGCCGCGCCGCCGCCGCGCTGTCACAAGTGTCACAACATACGTTTAGTTCGTGCAGTAACATATCGTTGGTGCAGGGGCGATACGCGCGTGCGCACACGAATTTTGTTGCTAACTGGCCCCTATTTAACAAATTGACATTTGTCTGTGACATATGTTGGCAATGGGGAGGAAAAGCGCAATTTTATCCCGATAGGTGGCGTCTGGTCTTTGGTACCCGGCCGCCTCAAAGAAAGTGTCAAAACATATGGGAATCTCTTGGAGTATTGCACTTTTTAATTTTATACTGAGAAAATGCCGCATTGTTATGCATATAACTTGTAAAATATTGGAGTTCATCGATTTCCCAGTAACAAAAAAAATAGTGGGCAAAAAATATAAAAAAAAGATGCTTTTCCCTCGATTTTCTCCTTTGCTGAGCCTGAGAAACATTATAAATCAAAAGGAATGTTTCATGAATTTGATGAAGCTTCGCCAAAATAAAACAACATTTGAATTATAACAGCTTTGTTCTTTAATATTTCAACCTCAGCCGTTTCTAACATATTTATAACTTGGATGAATTTGATAGGTATATCAAATATGGAATAAGCCCAATATTGGGGCCAAACAGAGAATTAATAGAATTTTATATGCCAGAGTCATTCAAGAAACTTAGAATAATAAAATAAATATGATAAAACGGTTCGTGTAATTTTGGATGGTACAGAAATTCCAGTACAGAAACCTGAAATTACTATTGCACAGAAGGCATCATGAGGCAACTATAAACACGGAAATTCACACTCAGTTGCTTTGTTAAAATTTAAATCATATGCTTCTAATCTGAAATAAAAGGATTACTTTGTAAATCTTACACGAAATTTAAAGAAATGTAATGCTTGTTAGCAATTTTTTGTAGGTTGCTATAAACTTTCTTTCCTGTTGTTTTGGCTTTTCTTTTCCGTAATTCTTCGAATACATTGTTTGTCCGCAAAACCGAAAAAAATATAATCTAAGTAAGTAAAATCACGTAATACACAGTCAAGACAATATAAGCTCAAACTGACAATGGGTCCAAAGACTGAAGCGCCATCTGTATTTCACTTTGCCTTCGCCTCCCCATTTTTACAGTCTTTTTTACTTTCATAGGGGACAATTATGTTGCGAAACAGTGGATAATTTTTACAAGTCGACAATTGTCACGCAAACTTGACTTAGCTCCAATCTCACGTCAAGAATTACTGACAAATCTACAAATATTATGTCGACTTGTAAATAACATCCCTGTTTCACAACATACTTGTCCCTAATTAAAGTAACGACAAATTGTTAAATTAACCGACATATTATGTCACTGACAAATGTCGACTTGGTGAAATAGGGCCCTGGTTAAGCGACGCTGTTGCCCATAGTACCTACAAACGTCGCGTCTCTCACTGCAGTCGGCGCAATCAAAGAGAATATGGGCGCAACACTGAATTGGCACATAATGACTAAAAGTACGCAAAACTGCTAAAAGTGTCTGTTTTAACCATCGAAAATGGTTTTAACATTGAAGATGATTTTTTGATCGCTTCAGTAAGGTACCCAATTTCAGCCAGAGGAGTTTTGGGTCTACGTGAACGTGATATATGTCAAAAGATGAGTCTTGGCAAGGGCTACAATATGGGAAAAAAAAATTGAAAAAGTCTAAAACTTTTTTCGAAAATCGCAGAAATGTAGAAAAATTACATACTTTTTCGGAGTGTTTTCTTACTAAATCGACAATTTCTCAAAAACGAAAAGCGATATCGAAAAAATGAAAAAAACCCCTAGAGATATTACATTTAGAAAATATGATATGTCCTGACTTTTACGGTCTGGGCTGTAGCTTGTCCACGGACGTAGCTATAGCTTTGACAAGGGGGGGGGGGGGGGGGTCCACAACGTAAAAAAACAGTGCTCTAACGCCAATAAATCTATCATTTACAAATTAAAAATTGCCTGCCAGTGCCGGTTTTAGCACTACCAGTGTCCTGGGCGACATTTCTACGAGGCGCCCCCTATCTGCGAATCCAAGATTTTTAATTTTGCCTGTCAGTTAAAAAATGGCCGCGCAGCGCGATTTTTAGTCAGTTTCACCTACTGATCTTGTAATCTTGCTTGTTTATAGTAAAAAAAAAAACCGCGCAGAGCGATTTTTATTTTTATTTTTTTCATGTTTTGCCACCATAACGATTTTGTCGCTAAAAGGGAATTAGGACTGTATAAAGGTAAACTGTAAAGGTGTGCGGCTGGGGATATAAAAGGGAGCCCCGGGCGGTCGCCCCTGCTTGACCTGAAACCCTGAAAGACCTGTGCTAACTTCGTAGTGATCGATAAACCTCAACTTATTTCAGTTTTTGGGTTACAACTTCTAAAAAATGCATTCTACGGCAAAGTTGTCTATAACACTTTTAAAGAATTTAAAATTACCTACCATGCGGCGGACTAAGCATTCTATTGTTTTCTACAATCGGCGCAGTGCATGTAATTTTTTTCTGTTGGACAAGTAGGATGGATATGAATGGGGGGGGTCCGGACCCCCAAAACCCCCCTCCCCCTTATGTACGTCCGTGGCTTATCCTTTATGTAGCGAAATGTCGGGAAACCGCGGGCGACGCGCGCGGCGCGGGATAATGGTTGTAGTACGATTGAAGTTTGTAAATTATTGTATATTTCAAAGCTAAAAAATATTTAGAATAAGTATATATTTCTGGCGATTTGTTATTTACTAAAAGACAATGCAACTTTTCCCTTAACGGGTAGGCCCAATTTTTTTTAAAGTATGGTACAGGAATGAAACTTGTTTCGAAATATCGATATTATAGTATAGTAGGTATTATATTATCTGTGATATTATCATTAGGGCTGACTTTTACTAAGGCACCAAAAAATCTATCCTGGTGAAAAAAGTAACAACTGCACTGAAGCCAAAAAAAAATGAACGATGGCACCATAGATTTTTCGGTGCCATAGTAAAAGTCAACCCTAATGATAAAATTTATACTTACTTGGAAACAAGTTTTATTCCTGTACCATACCTTTAAAAAAATTGGGCCAATAAATAAGTTGTATTGTCTATTTGATTTAAAGCTAAAAAATAATGAAAAATGTTAAACCCTTAATATTGATATTGATTAGCTCTAGTAGGTCAACAGATGGTATGACGCAAACAGAGCGTGAAGCAAGTGCGATTCCAGACCTTTAAAGACCTTAAAAGTTTTGATTGGAAATGTTCCTAGGTATTTTGATTTCATAGTCTTATGATAATACTTGGAAGGGTTGCTGTCGCTTTTGTGTTTAATTTCAGAAAGCTTGAGTGTTTTTGGATGGCGCTGACGGATGGCACTGACCGATGGTTTTCGGATAGTGCTGACCGGGTGACTTCTGGGTGGCGTCACAGACGACTCCTCGATGTCACTGATGGATGGTTTTTGGATGGATGACGATGAGTAAGATGATGATGATTTTTATAATTGGAATGATTATGATGGTATACACTTCTAAGATGAGATCATGAACCTGGAACATGCTTTAAAGGGATCCAGCAGCTAAACCTTGTTTTCTTGTTAACTTTAATGAAATTTAATTTATTAATCATAAATCAAATCAGCAACGCAGCTGTAAAATAAAGGTTCCGATTCCGAGCGAGCAATTTCATAAAAATTATGTAAATTATAATGACAAGTCTCATAAATTGGAATCGGTGAGTTGAATCATAATTATGTATTTTATCGGTGATTGTATAATTGCCAATGTTTTTCTTTAATTATTAATATTATGACACGAGTATTAGGTTTGAGAAAACTTTAGTGCAAATAAGCCCTAATTAATATTTTTGTTTGAATACGCAACTAGAAGTTATAAGCTTACATTGAATGAGTGTGAATGAGATTTAATACTGATATACCCTCATGAGAGCCAAGGTGGCTCCATTCCGGTGATATGAGTTGATCTACATTCATAGATTAGAGCTCATGTACCTTCATGAGCAAATGATCTTGGTGGTACATGAGTAGGATATAGAACGATTGATAGAATGAGATGTAATACTGATATACCCTCATGAGGGCCAAGGTGGCTCCATTCCGGTGATATGAGTTGATCTACATTCATAGATTAGAGCTCATGTACCTTCATGAGCAAATGATCTTGGTGGTACATGAGTAGGATATAGAACGATTGATAGAATGAGATGTAATACTGATATACCCTCATGAAGGCCAAGGTGGCTCCATTCCGGTGATATGAGTTGATCTACATTCATAGATTATAGCTCATGTACCTTCATGAGGAAATGATCTTGGTGGTACATGAGTAGTAATTATACATAAATTTAGAGAGACAAAAAAAAGAGAGATCTGTTTCATAAATGAACTAATGTACAGCTATGATACTGAATATATCTTAAAAATGTAAAAAGAAAGTAACTTTGAATTTGATGTTATTACCTATCAAATGGATTTAGTATACATTTAATACATAATTTTGTAATAAAAATTGTCATAAAATAAAAATACAATTAAATGATATAAGTCATGTCTAAAATTGCCTCGAGGTTGTTTCATAAATGAATTAATGTACAGCTATGATACTGAATAATACTGAATATATCTTAACAAAAAAAATATGTAACTTTGAATTTGATGTTATTACCTATCAAATGGATTTAGTATAAGTACATTTAATACATAATTTCGTAATAAAAATTGTCATAAAATAAAAATACAATTAAATGATAAGTCATGTCTAAAATTGCCTCGAGGTTGGAGCAAGCAGGCCGATTGTTAGGTATGAAATCCTGGTCGCGTGCGTGCATGGGGACATGCACGAGGTCAGGATGGTCGATTGTTAGGTTTTGCCGTTTATAACGCTATTTTTTAGCGTTTTTGCTATTTCTAACGATAACGTTAACGCTATTTTCCAAATATGAGTTATTCATTTTACTGGCAATACTTGATTGTTGGCAACACTAGAGCTATATAAGTAGAGAGTTACGGTAGAATCGGATTCATTCTTGCTCCAACCGTTGACGCAGTAACTTGAAAAGGGAAACTACCGTGTAAAATGTACGACAGTGTCTAAGTCCTATGAAAGTAAAGGATGTTAAAGGTATTTATGTGTTCTTATTTTATTATAAGTGTCCTTTAGAAGAATAACCTTACACAAGGATAGAAATAAATCTGACAGTTGTTTGCATTCCATAGAAAAATATGGGATGTATTTAATAGCACTTTAAATTTGATGAAAACAGCTATAAAATTGTATATCAGCACTTTAAAATAATAATAGACCTATAATTTAATATTATCACTACAAAAATAATGCTAAGCACTTTAAAATAATAAAAGATCTATAAATTAATATTATCACTACAAACATAATGGTTTACACTTTAACTGTGTCCCAACCATTGGTCCCAACTCCGAAACCATTTAGTTCCTGTCCAACCATGTCAGACTGACCACTGTTAAAATGAGATGGAAAGATGAAAATAACTTCTGCCATAATGCATATATACGCCATCAGGTCGGTTCTGGCGTTGTTGGTCACAATGGAACCTAACCTCCTCCGGGCTCCTCTCTCGCTGCGCCCGCTCGTCTTCGCACCTAGACATCTGTTTACCAGTGCTAAAGTTATAAAGTTAATTTGTAAGGTGCAAAGTATTAATTTTAAAGCTAATCAATTAAATTGTATAGTGCAAAGTATTAATTTTAAAGCTTAGCACATTTATAGTGGAAACCATTATTTTTATAGTTCATTCAATAAATTTTGAAGCTAAACATTTTAAAGTGTGTTACATTATTTTTAAAGTGCATTTATATATTCCCCGAAAAATATTACAGAATATCGTCCTAAGAGCGAGCGAACATAATATGTCTGCCTGCCACCTCGGGGCTGTTTCCGTATTTTGATCGTATTTTTATATGTTAGCAGCTCATATCAGCTTATTTTATATTTCATATTGTTAGTACTATCCTCGTCAATTGGTAATGCGCCTGGCGGCCATGATTTTAACCTCAAAAACGAAAAACAATTGTAATCTTCTCATATACCTAGACCCTTTCTTATTAAAAATAAGAATTCAATAATTAATATATTATATTACCTATTAGAATTTCACTGTTTTTTGGCATTTTTAGTTGCGGATGATGATGATGTGTATGTTAATTTGACAAGGTTCCAGCGCATTACCAATTGACGGGGATAGTAAATGTATTTTAAATAAAGAATAAACAAAAACATTGCTAGAAAATAACATAAAATATATTTTATGAAAAAAAGTGCAAAATAACAAAAAAAAATTTTTTTTATTAAAAATTTAAAAAAACAAAATAGTCTCAATTGTAAATATTATGTAAAAATCAGTTAGCTTATTTCATTACGAACACGTAGACCTATGGTAATGCATATTTTCCTTCCTAACTTCTGAGAAATGACGCATAATGTAACCGATTGTAACCCGACACCCAAAACTTGACCACCTGCGGGGGGCCTCGCGTCATCCGGCGCCATATTGGATTCAAGTGGATGACACTTCAGAGGATATAGCACATTCGAGTGATAATGAAGACGGCGCGAGAGTCTTGCATGCTGAATTTGATTTTGATTATTTTTGTTACTATCAGGTTATTTTAGAAAAAGTTTTAAAAATTTTAGAAAAATTATAGGTACATTAACAATAAAATAAGTCACCTTTCGGTCAGAGTGTCGCAAAGGGTGCGCAAGGAAAAAAAGACAGAATAATTTTGAGATGTTTTCGTTTTATGATATTGTAAACGTTTTATGATTGTTTCGGTTAAATTGGACAAAACTAAAGAACTTTTACTCTTGTCACTTTTTTCGTGGACTTATAGTTTCTTCGAAATATTGCGTTTAAAGAAGTTTTCGAGAAATATTTTTTTATGTAAACATGACCTCAAAACAAAAAATATGGAAATTAGTACAAAATTTCGCACGTAAAAAAGTCGTTTCTGGCGCTTCGCCGGCCGCTGCCGCGGCACGCTCGCTTCGCTCGCTCGGCTCGTGCGCTGTGTTCATGTACACCTACATGCTCGTCGCTTCGCTCCTCGCACCTATCTAGTGACCTGCTGACAATTTAGCAGTGCTACCAACTTATTGCGCCGACATTAAACGTATTTTTTTTTAAATAACTATTATCTTTAAACGCAATATTTCTAAGAAACTATAATGTTCACGAAAAAAGTGACAAGAGTAAAAGTTCTTTAGTTTTGTCCAATTTAACCGAAACAATCATAAAACGTTTACAATATCATAAAACAAAAACATCTCAAAATTATTCTGTCTTTTTTCCTTGCGCACCCTTTGGGTCACTCCAACCCACCTTTCAATAAAATATTAATACCTATAAGAATGGAATAAAAAAATATATTTTGTTAAATTCATTAAATTCATATTCAATGTACCAGAAGGTCGTGAAAGGCACGAGATCTGTGAATTTTTGACACACTTGACTTCGAATGACTGCAAGGAAATGTAGTGATACCTTCGATACCTTCTAAAAAAACCGGTCAAGTGCGAGTCGGACTCGCGCACCGAGGGTTTCCATACCATCATAATAAATACACTGCAGAGTAGAATAATAAAATTGATAATGGAACTAATGTATTTTTTCTTAGGTCAGCGCCATCTACTAACTAATGTTTTTTTTGTTGATAATTTCTAAATATAAGTGTGCTATATTATTGAGACATCGCTTTATTTTTCCTGTAATTTTTACATAAAATACTATCACAAAGGATTTTTTCAGAGATTTTTTTTTAACTTTCATCCTAAGTCGAAAACTATGCGGCCTTAAAAAAAGGAAAAAGAATGTGCAAATAACACTCTTTCATATGATACCCCACATCACATGCTCTAGTAGCCCCACTTAAAATTTTTGAGATCCCTTTTCAGTACTACCTGTTGTAAAAAAAAAAATACTTCTTTATTTGCATTTTGCAAATAAGAAAGAAGTAAAAACAGTTGGGCAAACCTCATCTTAAACTGGTAACTCTCGAGATATCCAGCTGTGACAGACAGACAGACAGACCGACTGAGTCACATCATATAGGTTCCTTTTTACCAATATAATACGGAACCCTAATATTAGACTATGATCCCTAAAAATTCTAAGAAAAGTTTCATTAAAATCCTTATTTCTATTAACAACTTGTAAAAACCTCTGAGGGCGCCATTTTTGGTCAGGGAATCGCACTACAATAACTTTACCACCTACGCATTGTAGCCGCGAATCCAGATTCCAGTGTCAGCGCCATCTCAGGAGAACACAACAAACAATCAAAAAAGAGTTCAAAAACTACAACTGCGTAGCACTAACAGATGGCGCTCTAAACTATACAGCAGCGCTTTGTTATAGTTCCAGCAGAGTTTACTAGATGGCGCTACTCAAATGTCTACGTGCGTTGAGAAACTGATTTGCACGAAACAGTCCCTTAAGGTGGACACACACGGTCCTTCCATCGCGCCAAATGGATAGACGTACCATGGGCAACAGCGACGCTTAACCACTGCTAAGGTCAAAATCGCTTGCACGCCGCGCCGTCACAACCATACGTTTAGTTCGTGTAGGGGCGATACGCGCGCACACGAAATTTGTTGAAAACTGGTTAAGCGACGCTGTTGCCCATAGTACGTCCAAAATTTGATCGTGTGTGTCGAATCTGGGCCCCTATTTTTGAATCGCTCGGCTGGCGTCGAGCGCTCGTTTCTACTGATTTTCGTTCGATATTTGACTCAATCTCATACATTTGAGTTGATTTGTCGAACGAAAATCAGTAGAAACGAGCGCTCGACGCTAGTCGAGTGATTCAAAAATAGGGCCCCAGTCATCCAAATTCCCAATCACGGATTCCGTAAAACCACGGCCCACATCCAAAAGTTTGACCGTGTGTGCGCATATCGTCAATCGTTTGATTTAAATCAAATGGACGGACGCCAAATTTTGATCATTCTATCAGTTCAAATAGGGATGTAGCGATTATACAAAAACATCGAAATCATTAAAAAATGATCTTAAAACATCAGGATTTTTAATTAATAAACTGGATAAAAAGAGATTAAAAAGAACAAATAAACTTTTCACGCAGACGAAGTCGCGGGCGGTCGCTAGTCGACTATAATAGGTATAATACCTACCTAAGCACATTTGTAGCAAATAATCAACATAACTTAAACTTTTTAACCGACTTCAAAAAAGGAGGTTCTCAGTTCGTCGGAATGTTTTTTTATATATTTTTTATGTATGTTACTCGATTACTCGAAGACGGCTGGACCGATTTGAAAAATTGTTTTTTTGTTTGAAAATATTTTAATTTATCTCTAGCGAACAAAACTTTTTTTTTATTCCAGTTGGTTAAGCCAGTGCATGCCAGACTAACGAGTAACAAACACAGTAATGCATACAAAATTGTTTATTCTAACATAATGATAATTACTTTAAGCTCCTAACTATAAGTACCTATTTATTTATTAATAAAAAAACGAAAATATCGATGGTACCTATATCGATATTTTTTCAACAACCCTAGCATCGCTACAAAATGGATGTGGGTTTTGGCGTAAATCGTTTGGCGTACAGCCAAATGATTGATCGTAGTTTGGACGTACGCCAAACGATTTACGCCGTGTGTGGCCTCAAAAATTGGCCCACGTCCATTTGATTTAATCCATTTGATGTACATCAAATGGAAGGACCGTGTGTGTCCACATTTAAATCAATATGTTTTTATTTAAATAATAATTTATTTAATAGTAATATTATCAGAAGATTTGAGATAAATTACAGCTTGTCCTTAGAGAGTTGACAAATTTATTTTCTATGCAAACACGTCGAATTTGGAAACAATGACTGTATAGTTTGACCATAAAGAGTTGAAATTAAATAAAATGGAACTAAAAATTTTCAGTACAAAATGTAGTCAGTGTTGCCAAATTATTCCTGATTTTGACGTGTTTACATACAAAGTGGCGCCCTCAATTATTGTCAACTCAAGGTCAAGCTGTATTTGTATTTCTACTCTTTCTGGCCAAGCTTAAAGGTGCGGCGGGCACATTTGTCTGATGCCACGTGTTAACACGCCTTCAGATGAGATCAGTTTTCATAGTAAATGTATGCACTAGGAGCACACTTTTCTTATAACACGTCCATATAAATACGGCGTGTGGCGTTAAACAAATGTGCCCGCACCTTAATAATTATTTGAATCATCTTTAAAAACTACTGTGGCGATCGATGGCTCAGCGATTAGCTTCTGGAATGCACCCATTATATTTGACTTGACACTTGACCCCTATTATAAAAAAGTACTCTGTGCACTTGACACCTGTCAATGTCATGGCTCATGCATGCATGGCTCTTTTATTCATTGCTTTTAAAATAGTGCGTGCGGTTGTTGTGTTGTGTTTTGGTCTTAATTCTTTGTAGTTGGGGACTTATAAAGCGATATTACATTTTTTTATCTAAGAAAATACGTTTTCTATTAGTGCTAGATAACATAAAATTACTTACCGGCTTGTCCACCCCTCTAGAGAAGTACTTCTATGTTCAGGTTTGCATTTTCTAAGTTGCATGTTATTCAATTTATTTATGAGTTTCACGCTTAATCTTTTCGGACTGTTTTGTATTTTAACACTCGACATTGTTAAAAAACTTGATATTAATCTAGGTACCGATTAGAAATTTTAATGTCTTATTCCATTGTTGGTAATATAGTTTTTTTATTTACAGCTTTTGAAATGGAAGAAATAGAAATCTTTGAAACGGAAATTCATGAATCTGACGGTGAATTTGCATTTGAAACAGACCATTTAGCTTTGCGTGGAAACAAAGATTATTGTGACCTGCTAAAGTATATAGTAAAATTAGAAGCCCAAAAGGTTGATGCATTAAAGAGTATTGAAGAGCTAGCTGACGCACAAAATAAAGCTTTGGAAGACCCTTTGCAATTTATTAACGATTTAAAATCAGGTAATGTGAACTTTCCTCCCCGACAAACTGTGGCAGAGATGCCAAATATTGATTGGAGTCAGTATGGGATTGATACGTCTATCGAGAATGATGATATAAAGCCAAATAAACATGAATTAGACAACAATCTCAAAGTGAGAGGCAGAAAGTTTACTGATAGCAAACCTGAGACGTTTAACCAGCTGTGGTCGTGTGAAGAACAGAAGCGTTTAGAAGAACTGCTAGAAATATATCCAGAAGAGCCAATTGAAGCAAGACGATATAAGAAGATAGCCCGGGATCTTGGCACTAGGACACCCATACAAGTTATGAGTAGAATACAAAAATATTTTGCAAAGCTAGCAAAGGCCGGTTTACCTATACCGGGCAGGGCACCAAAGGGTGTAGGTCGAGACAAGAGGGCTAATTTCTATAAAAAGTCAACTTTCTTTCCTCAACTGCATGTGCCGGTAAAAATGGATGATCTATATGACAGTAATGATCATGAGAACGCTGCAACTCCAGAAGCTGGGAACAGTAATCAATATATGCTGGATTTATTAAAAGCTGCGAAAGAGCAAAGGTTGCTGGACGAAACGGCCCCAGTTTACCAGATCAAAACCATGTGCGTTGGATGCCAAAAAACTGGTTTCCTCGGAGCGAGGTGGACCGACAACACTGGCACGGATTATTGCACTGACTGTGTTGTTAGATTACTGCCTTCAGAAAAAATTACTCCAATCAGACAACCAAAATAGTGTACTTAAGTATCAACTTTTATGTATAAGATAATATTCCATGTACAACATACCGTCCCTTTATTGGTAAAACCGATTATATGCACTTTTTTGCAAAAATGAGTTATTTACACCAAGCTGATGAACTTTTTGAGCTCTATCTACAGGTAAAACCGATTATTCGATACGATGCATAGTTTCCGAGATAGATACGCAAAAAAAACAATTATAATGATAAGCTTTTAAGTAAATCTGCATTTAATAACAGCTAAAGTCTTATACCTATACGATTTTTGAAAGCCTTGCAATCAAAAACACATTCCGTTTCATATCTTATTTTAGTTGCAATTTGCTTACACTCTGAACATACTGTAGCATTGTACTAATAAAAATTAAAATACTTTAAATGGTTCTGGTATTGCTGAATTATTGGAAAGTACTTAGAATCTAACACATGAAAAAGAAAGTAAGTAGTTCTACTTGCTTTTAACAGAACATAATTTTTCGCATTTGTGCAGATTATAATTCAAGTAAAAAAGATTAAGCAGCTTTATTTGTTTTTTCCACAACATCAGAGATCGTATAGTCAAGTTTAAATACAAATGCAGAAGCAACTATGCTTAACTAGTTGTTTTTCACCGAAGCGTATGGTGATATTTCTACATAAATATTTTCAGCTAAAACCAATTCACTAGTTTACAAAATTTAACTTTTTGTCTGTTGCCGCGAATTTTGTGGTTGATAATGTTCACTTATGACTTGTTTTTGTCAAATCTACCATCAAAATTTTTTGAGTAGCTTCAGTTACTTTGTTTTTGATTTTTATCATATAAGCGCGTATATTAATCGATAACAGGCGTATTTTACTGTGTTAAAATTAGTATCTAAAGTTTTTGCGTCATGAGTAGTTCAAGGAGACGTTGTTTAAACAATCCAAATCATTTTGCTATATATACGAAGAATATGTGTTTAAGGATCGTAGAAAAGTTATATTAGAGTTGGTGATAAATACATATTTTTAGTATTTTGGGATGCTCTTGGATCAAAATGAAATGTCTGGGGCTCCCAAATATGTTTGTAAATTGTGTGAGGAATATTTAAGATTAAGAAATATATATAAGAAACGAGCTAAATGGCAATACCCAAGTACAAGTTGTCTTCAACGTCCAGTGCAGCGTTCACTTGACTCTTTATTACCTAAAAATATATCTGAACCCTTAGAACAAAGACATTGAAGTACCAAGCTCATCACAAAATGATGCTGATTTTGAAAATAGGTCAAATGAGCCAAAATGCTTTTCCCAAAATGAGTCAGATGATCTTGTAAGAGAATGTAAGAGATTTAAAGGCTTGAACAGCTTTCGTCTCTGTGATGCAGAATTTTCTCGGAAATAAAAAAACTGAAAATTATATTGAACTTGTAGAAGACCTTCTGCTACAAAAAAAAATATTGGGTGCAATAAGAGCATAAAACTCCACTTCCAATAGTCACCTGGACAGGTTTCCGGAAAATTTAGGAGATATGAGCGAAGAGCAGGGAGAGCGTATGCATCAGAACCCCTAGTGTAAGTTTTTCGTTCCAAATCATAAAACGTCACCAAAAAGTTAATCGAGTTAACGCAAACTTTAAAGTATGTGTGACACATGCGAGTGTAGGTTATATTTCACCACTCGATAAACTTTTACGTTTGCTCACTTATCCGAAAGTTAAGTCATGATTTTTATGTTGTCAGCCTGTCTTCGTATTCGGTTTCGACGAATAATAGACGACCAAATTAGAAGCTTTACTTTAAGAGAGCAGTCTTGTATAACGTAATACCTCTTCCTTAAATAGGATAACATTTCTCATCAATGAGCTTAGTGCTTTTTCTTTTTTATTCCCAAGAAAGACGGAGACAAAATCTGCGGCCCTAAGTATTTACTACCTGCTAGCCATTCTTTCAAGCACAGACAGAGAACACTTTACTAGTTAACTTTCAATGGCTGGTGAGCAGTTGTTTGTTTTGAACATATGAAACCTAAAAACAACAGAAACTGCAAAAAATGCATTTCAGATTAAGAACACACAAAATAAGATTAATACAAATTCAGCATCGACATCTTCAGCACATGGAGACCACAGCTAGGCGACAAGAAACAAAGCAAAGCGATTGGCGGCAGAACAGGTACTACCAGTTGGTAGTTCAAATACCTGGTGGTGGGAACTAGCGGTGGGAACTGGAGTTCCGAGGTAGTCACCTCGGAATCTGATGGACCTCTTCCAAAAACGGAAGCTAAGAAAAAAGATCTCATTAATCTATGTGAGAAGGGGGTTATACCCGAAGAGTACCATGGATGGTACAGAAGTTTGCTTGAAGATAGGGGTCGCGTTGAACGCGTACCAGATGTGGCCGCCTCTCAATATGAGTCATCAATAAGAATCTCAATATGAGTCATCTGTGGACTCATCAGCTGATGAATGAAAGATACATTATTTTAGTTTTTAGATTTCCTATCTAAGTATACTAAACAATTTGTGAAAACATGAATTAATTTCATGGTTTCACAAATTGTTTTGTATACTTATAAAAAAATAAAACGTTACTCATAAGTTGATTATTTCCTAATATATTATTCTTATTGTTTTCCTACTTTATTCAGTTTTTACTTTCATGTAAGTAATGATTTTTTGGTATTTTGTAAGTATAAAAATAACAATAACCAGGCTTGCTGTAGTTCGTTGTATGAACATTTTGCAGATAGTCTAGCACAATTATTAATTTAACTCAAGCAAAACCAATTATATTTTTTTTAAATTTCAATTAAAGCATATTTCAGAGTGTTATTTTTACAGTTGTTTTTGGTACCTTATTACTTTATTCGAAAGGTTACGGTGAAGCTATAAGATAAGCTCCAAGTGATTTAATTAATGATATATATGCTTATGTCGTTATTCAGGAAAAACCAACTAAATGACCTCCCTGAAGATAGTTTTTGGCATTTTTTCAAGCATTATCACCGAAGTACTTCTATTTTTATGATTTACAAACATACTTTATAAATGTTTTTATTATAATTACATGATTGCAGGTAAAATATATGTAATTTAGTTACATATTTTTTCTGTCAAACTTTTAAATCATCATTGCCACAAGTTTAGTTTTCGGTAGATAATCGGTTTTACCAATAAAGGGACGATACGTACATATGTAATCAACTTATAAGGAAGTATAAGATAATATTTCCACATTGAAAAAAACTTAAATACCTATTATAATATTTTTTTTATAATCAAATGATGTAAGGTTAGAGTATTAATTAAAAATGTCCTACATATAAAATGTTGATTTTAACAGTTTTTTTTCAATTATTATTAATTGAAATAGAAAATATCAATTTATTTATACAGTACCAATAACAAAATTTAATTGTACACTTATGATATGATATGAGAGTCTGCAAAACTTGTAATTATTTGTTTGCACTATTTAAGGTGGTTGTATGACCGAAAGTGCACTCTCAGAGGTTTTTATTTAATAAGTTATTAATAGAAAAAGATTTAAATATTTTACGTGGAGTTTTTAGGGCCCATGGTCTAGTATTTTTTGAAGGTACTTACCTATATCACTACATGCCCTCATAGTCATTCGTAGAACGGCCACTTTTAGCAGTTTTGCTATCTACTTCTAGCAGTGACTACGAGGGAATGTAACGATACCGTCTAAAATACTAGACTGGGCCCTAAAAATTCCTAGCCAACCATTATTAAAATTGTGTATTAGAATTATAATATTAAATAAAATTCACCGCGGCGCCACTTTCGCTCAGGGTGCCACCTTAAATAAATTTTTATTTGGTCATTCTGGTAGGTAACATAAATAGGCGATTTAGATTTTGATAAACAAATTAGCACCTAAGTATAGTTTATTCTTAGCTTAGCACAAAGTACCTCCAAAAAATGCTCTCTATTTATTTTCGGAAACTACTATTAATTTGTAAACCTATTTTTTGAGGTTTCAGTAAGTTTTTTCATTTTACACAACCAATATAATATTTTTAAGGGTTGAAAATGTATACTTTTCGTTCTCAGCACTTCAATATAACTGTAATCCAAAGCTATTTCCTTGACACTTCACAACACAATCAATGATAAGAGCCCACTACGTCGCGGTCCAAGGATTTGTACAATCCTTTCTAGTCCAATTAGATCCACAAATAACTGGATGGAACGCCCGCCAGTTGCCGATGGAGTCCCCGCAGCGACTGATGAAGTAAAGAACCACTGACTTGGAACACTGAACACGGCCCGCACCCGGCTCTAGTGCCTACTATAAACCGATATAGGAATTAGTGTCAATATGCATTTAGTGTTACGAGGGAAAAACAGTTTGAAAAGTCCCAAAAAAGTTTGACCCTTTTACCAAAGTAGGAGAGACCGGGACCACAATTATTGACAACATTTCATTTTGAGAAAGTACTAAAATTAGAAAACCAATTCGAGATTCATATTTTTTTTCAGTATTTTTTACCTAAATATTACCTACCTAAATATTTTAAAATGTTGTCAATGGGGTGTATCACGCAAAGCTAATCGCAGATGGCGCCAGCGGCGACCTGGCCGCTATCAATGGTTTTGATTGGTTAAAATACGTCAGAAATGACATTAGACAATTGAAACAACCAATCAAATTATTTTGGGACTGTCGCTTGTGGCGCCATTAGTTCCTCAGTATCACACCCCATTAAAGCCTCGATTACATACGCAGATTTAGCATCCTAGCTAGGAACCAATTTAGAGTTGCCACCCGTATAAATAAGTTCAATTTTAACATTAAATTTGCACAAATAACGGAAAGGTCAACATTTTTTATGATTTTTAATTTTCTGTTCTCATCTACAATCTTAAACAATGTTTACTTTTCCGTTATAGTGTTAATTCAATTTTAAAATCGATGTTATTGTACAATATTTTATTATATAGTACGGGTGGCAACCCGAAATTGGTTCCTAGCTAGGATGCTAAATCGGCGTATGTAATCGATGCTTAACAGAGGTAAGGTAAGTATTAACAAGGTAATTTAAAAAAAAACCCCAATAGACTTTGACCCTTTGAGGTAGGTAGGGGAGACACCAGAGGTAAGTACACTCGACGCACCTCTTCGAAAGTAAGTTTAGACTTGGCCACCTGCTATTGCTAGCTAAGGCCGTATACAGAGAGGACGCTGTTTGCAGACTGCCGCAGGTTCGCGCAGGTAACCGTCACACAAAGCAAGCAGGTTGAAGCGGGATTTCATACTAAACGAGCCAGCGCTGACCTGCGCGTGTAGGCGCTTGTCAGCGCTTATCAGCGCTTGTTCATACAAAATGCCTTCGCTGGTTACCTGCGCGAACCTGCGGCAGTAAGCGGCAGTCTGCAAACAGCGTCAACCTGCTTTCTCTCTGTATACGGCCTAACGTTCTATTGTGTAAATGTTGATATCTATTGAAAGTACATTTAATGAGCTTTCAATTCATATTTGTTTGATTTAATTAACATAACAGTTACCATACTTAAAATTTTAATTTCATAATTTTTCGATTCTAGTAACAGTACTAGGCACGTATCTTGAAATTTTTTCGACGGAGTAGGGATAAGTTCGCGCATGTGCTTTTGTGAGCGACCAATAGCGCGCGCCCCTCTTCCGCCGCCCGCGCCCCTCACCGCCACGCATACCCAAAATACGCATTTCGTGCAATCCCCACCCGATTTCAAGATACGTGCCTCGTACTGTACTTACATAGTTTTACAATTTTTACTGTTCCTGCCTAGGTTGTGTCATTATGAACACATTAAACAATTTAAATTTTCTACTGTGCATACCTAGTTGTGTCATTATGGACACATTAAATATTTATATTTTCTACTGTGTTTACCTAGTTGTGTCATTAAGAACACATCAAAAGTGAACACTGTAAAGTAGGTACTTATGTACTTAGTTTATGACTTATTTATCTACATGTTAAAGTTAAAACACTTGACTGCTTTACAAATCCACTAAAATCCATATTTCTATTGATTCAAAAGGCCTTTCAAAATGTATATAAAATAGATACAAGAATCTTAAAATATTTTGATAGAGTAGCTACATAAGACTCAATAAATCTAGGCTGATTCTTTTTTGCAATTCCGTAAGTGTGGATCCCGTAGTGCCGATATGTAATGTAAGTACCTATACCCAATAAATTAAATAGTTAACGTTGAAAATGAAGGAAATATTTTTTTTTTTTTATTTTTTTTTATTTATTTAGAACTTTTATTATTTTAAACTTACCAACCTAGTGGTTATAAAGTTATTGCACACAGAAGATTATTTATTTATAGATATTATATCAAGTATATTTACTTTTTTACGTTGTGTGAGGTACAAACTTACATTACTTACCTTGGTAAGATATTTTTGTAAGGGTGCTACTAGTCTAGTAAAGTAAGCTATTTATTCGACTATTTTTAATGTTCAGTTGCAATCAACCAATCGCTATCTTTATTTTTTAAGACTTTTCTACGTAAATGCCTTTCTGTGACTTTGAATCACTAGTGCGTGAAAGGGGGATCCGGTGATTTATCTACCTTTTAGTCATTGCACTCTTTGTAACCGCTTGGCAACTTAAAGTGCACCCGATCTAGATGGATGGCCTAGACATGCAATGTATCACATTAATCAATTATCAGGGCCTTAACGGCCCACCGAGCCTCCAATAGCGCCGCCAATCAAGAAAAAACATTAAAACGAAATAACTATGTTAAATGAAATTCTGAAAAATATAAAAATTAGTATTAGTTATAAACTATTTTTGTATGCGTTTTTTTTTCCTGGTTTAAATGTGTTTGCGTAGTTAAAATCTAGATTAATGCCCAAAGTGGCCACTTTAGGCGTTAATTCAAGTTTTAGCTACACAAACACATTCAAACTAGGAATTTAACTCAAACAAAAATAGTTCATAGCCAAAGCCAATAAATACTAGTTTTTATATTTTTCAGAATTTTATTTAACAAAGTAGTTATTTCGTTGTCATGATTTATTCTCGATTGGCGGCGCTAGGCACTCTTAAGTACTAACAAACCGCGTGTAAGCAGGAATAGATAAGGCGTTTTGTTGTTTGGTCAGATAAAAACATTAATGCATTATTAACTGTTGTAAGCTTAAACTCATGTTATCATTCAAGTATAAGCGTGTTCGTGCTTTAATCGCCTATGGCAGCCTCCAACATCATACTATAAAGCACATGTGACATCTAAAGTTGCATTCACTACGTTTTCAAGTTTTCAAACCAGACTCACCTATGTCCGCTTTTGTACTGATACACTGAAAATAACGAAAATTTATCAAAATTTTGCTTCAACATTGTATAGCACTTCAATTTATGTCGAATTGAATATGTCACAATGTATAAAGTGCTGCCCATAATTCAATCGTCACAGTCGGACATTAAATCGAGCTCGTAATTTTTTACAATCCTGTAAAAGAATAAATCATTTGTTATTAAATTTATTTCAATATCATGAATGCCAACATTACTCAATTTTTATTGCTTTGAAAATAAAATGTATGTATGCCTGATTTAACAATGCTTAAATCGATGCAGGTCAGCAGAGCAGCCTGCAAGTTGGCGAGTGGCCTTTTTTTTTTTTTTTTTTTTTTTTTTTTATGAAACCGCTCAATTTCTCAGTGTGCGGAAAAAACAAAGTTAATAGTAAATTATAGTAGTTTATGCTACAAGGTTGGTAAGGAGGTTTTTAAAACGAGTTGACGTTTTATAAGCCCGAGCCGCATGCGAGGGTTATAATCGTCATGAGTTTTAAAAAACCTTAACAACCGTGTGCCATACTACGTTTTTCAATACATTTGCGAGAAAACATTATAGGTACTACTGAAATTGTAATCTATACATTTAATAAAACTATAATTTCTAAATATTTGTGCGCAAATTACGCAAAAACCGCTAAACGAGTTTAGTAGATTGTGGTCCACCTTAAAATCTAAGCTATGTTTCATCAAATTCAGGTGGGTGGAACCAGGGAAACAGCTTGAACTCTCCGTAGTACTAGCTTCATACACTAAAGTTGTCATTTTAAATTGGTTGCAATATGTTTCTACTGCTAGGAAGCTGGTAGAAATAAAAAAAAAACGTTCGTAAATAAAAACGCACGGCGCCGGCGTGCAGTAAAATCAACTTTCCGCACGCTGTACTAATCCGTAAACAAAAACGCACGGCGTGCGGTAAAATCAACTTACCGCACTCTCGACTGTCATCGTAAACTTACATTTTCGAGCAACTGTATTGAAATAGTAGTTTATGATACAAGGTTGGTAAGGAGGTTTTAAAAAACCTTAACAACCGTGTGCCATACTACGTTTTTCAATACATTTGCGAGAAAACATTATAGGTACTACTGAAATTGTAATCTATACATTTAATAAAACTATAATTTCTAAATATTTGAGCGCAAATTACGCAAAAACCGCTAAACGAGTTTAGTAGATTGAGGTCCACCTTAAAATCTAAGCTATGTTTCATCAAATTCAGGTGGGTGGAACCAGGGAAACAGCTTGAACTCTCCGTAATACTAGCTTCATACACTAAAGTGGTCATTTTAAATTGGTTGCAATATGTTTCTACTGCTAGGAAGCTGGTAGAAATTAAAAAAAAACGTTCGTAAACAAAAACGCACGATGCCGGCGTGCGGTAAAATCAACTTTCCGCACGCTGTACTAATCCGTAAACAAAAACGCACGGCGTGCGGTAAAATCAACTTACCGCACTCTCGACTGTCATCGTAAACTTACATTTTCGAGCAACTGTATTGAAATAGTAGTTTATGATACAAGGTTGGTAAGGAGGTTTTTAAAACGAGTTGACGTTTTATAAGCCCGAGCCATAAGAATAAATAAAACTTACTAGAACGGACACTCCCGCTCCGAACGGGCTCAAGGTCACGATATTAGCGCGTCTGTTAAACAGAATACTCAGTCGGGCTGTCACGGCCGGCGGCGGCGTCGCCGCACGCGCGTTTGCCTGTTTTTAAATAAAAGGGATGAAGAAAATATCTACCTACCTATATTCATAATTGGGTTTGGGTTTGGATTTCGTTACGTGTTACACAACGAAACAGTAAGCAGATCAAAACCTAAAAATGTTTTAGAAGTAAATTTTTGTTCAAAATTTAATTTAATTTCCATACTAAATGTTTAGGTATTTACTTTATTTATACAAACTCAGAAGTAGATAAGTACTTACTTACCCAGAAAAAATGATTATTTCATTTTTGTATCTACTAACTAGAATAAAATAATGATTTTAAACTTAAGAAAAACTCATATTTTAGCGATATGATCTTTAAACGTAAGCAATATTTAACAGTAAGCAACCCTGGCAAACACGCTTGGACGACAGCGGGGCGTAGCGACGTGAAGGGGAAGTAGTTATATAAATGGCGGCATTTGGGACTCACACAAAGAAGAGTCCGTTCTAGTAGTATTGTTTATTCTTATGCCCGAGCCGCAATTATATTTTTCAATACAGTTGCTCGAAAATGTGAGCTTACGATGACAGTCCAGCGTGCGGTAAGTTGATTTTACCGCACGCCGTGCCTTTTTGTTTACGGTTTAGTACAGCGTGCGGTAAGTTGATTTTACCGTACGCCCGCGCCGTGCGATTTTGTTTACGTAGGTACTTCTTTTTTTTTATTTCTACTGGTTTCTGCCCGCGTCTCTTAATCCGCGTGGACATTAGAAAAATATAGCAACCAGTTTAAAATGATCTCTTTATTGTATGAAAGCTAGTACTACGGAGAGTTGAAGCTGTTTCCCTGGTTCCACCCACCTGAATTTGATGAAATATAGCTTAGATTTTAAGTTGGACCTCAATCTACTAAACTGTGAAAAGTCTATCAAAATTCTTTTAGCGGTTTTTGCGTTATTCGCGCTCAAATACTTATTTAGATTTTACAGTTTTATTATAGGTATGTTATAGATTACAATTTCAGTATTACCTATAATGTTTTCTCGCAAATGTATTGAAAAACGTAGTATGGCATACGGTTGTTAAGGTTTTTTAAAACTCGTGACGATTATGCGGTTCAGGCTTATTAAACGTCACCTCATTTTAAAAACCTCCTTACCAACCTTGTACTATAAACTACTATCACCCTGCTTTTGTTGACTTTTTTTTCTGACAATGGTGCTTTTTTTTTTTGTTTAAACGGCAAAAATAATTTACTTGTATACTTATTATTTCTATTCGCCAGGTATGATCCAATAAATGCTGACATCCGATATTGCAGACGAGTTAGGATTTATCGCAAACACGTACCTATAGTCACATAAATTTCCTTTCCGTTTCACACGTTCTATTTTCCTCGACCATCTTTCGTTATGATTGCTGTGTCCGCAACATGCAACAAAGCGCGACACTCGAAATATTTTAGAATTCTGGAAAATGTGTTTGTTTGCACAAATGACCGTTCCTACTGGCTACTGCATTTCGCTAGCTGCTGTTGTTTCAACTCGTAACGGAAAGATATTATGTAACTCAAGGTATATTTTACACAAAATAATTTAACCACATCGGATCTGAAGGAGCCCAAACTTGGTATGTTTTGAAAATATTTTTGGGTTTAATTTAAGAGAAGTGGCTGAAATATAATGATGTGATATATTTTTGTAACCGGATCAGCAAGCCCTTTCATTCGATACCATGCACGATAGGTTGTAGAAAAAAAAATTTTTTCCTATACAAAAAAAACATGACACCATAACTCCTCTCCTAAGGGAAGAATTTTTAAGAACTGCGGGTCCAAAATGTTGTTTTTACCTCAAGTATACGTGTACCAAACGGCTTTGCTGTAAATCGACTTGCGGTTTTTTTTTGCGTAGGTACGAGTAGGACTAAAATCTTGTCCGTCGGCGGCCTAGCTCAAATGCGATACATTATTTTAGTGCTGTTAGCACAGATATATGCTGAATTGATACCTAAGTAGGTATACAACTGATTATTTATAATTGGAATATTTTTTTTTACTTTTGAGTTCTTTTTTACCAACGTGTAAGATAGTAGGTAAAAGCTTGTTTTATCTAAATACTTTTACATAGAAAACGATTAGATATTATGCTCTATCTATATTATCATCACTAGTAAAGGCTGCTTTTAGTTCAGTCAGTCACAAGTCGCTAGAAAGCTCAAATTGCGCGCAAATATCTTCATTTCGACCTTTTTTAACCCTTCGCTCGCGTGTGAAGTAGGTATTCATCTATTGTATATACGGTAGGTATACGTGTGCTTTCAGTGGTGATTGAGTGCGGTGAGCCGAAGAGGCATATTGTCTTGTAGTATCCATATCCAGCCAGATGATACATTGTGCTGGGTATCGCATGTATAAGCGAGGGAGTTGTGTTGCTGTTGTTCAGCTTAGCTCTTTACTATCTTTTTTTTACTATCTATTGACCGCAGTAACTAGAAGATAAATTTTCGATTATGTCCCAGTTTCCACCACTTTGCCACCACTGGTGTAAAATGGGATTTAAAAAAAAAATCCCAGTCGCCCCAGTGGAGGCGAAACTAGTGGTGGCGACTCGACTGGGAATGACCGATAGCATCCTCAGCCCTCCTTAGCATGACTACAGAAACACATAGCGTTTTATTTTTGACTTTTGACAGTTAAACGTGATTTATTTATTCGATATTCGATGGTCATGCTAGGGGGCTGGGAGGGTTCTATTAATACTTTTCGTACTTATAATTAGTTTAACTACTAAATGCAATGATTGTATTTAACCTGTGAAAATAATAAAAATCTGCTCTCCCTTCTTTGTTTTATAAGAACTTTATTCATTTGATCCTTAAACAAAGATGTGGGTAAAACTTACTTAGGTATAACTTCGTTGTTGGAGATTGAGAATTACCCCCTTAGCCTGCTAAACGGATTAGAAAGTTTGGAGCCATTATCCAAACCAGGAAAAGAGGAAAACTTCACCGACTTTGCGTGAAGTGTGTCAAAGAGTTTTCCAACTTGCGCAACTCGGGGTTTTCCAGAATCCCATTAGGTTAGGTATGAGAAAATTTGTCTATGTCATCAAAATTATTACACTCGTATATTTTGCCACAGCTGGGTCTATCAATTTATTGAATTATGGCTGCAGGTTGGTAAGTACAAGTTACAACAGTAGCGAACTTACGTGCTTACTTTATTTCAAAATTTCCGGTTTGAATACCAGTATAGAGGCATAGGGATGTGAGAGGAGCGCCCAACTATATGTTTATAGGCCATGACGTCTATTTTTAACCGACTTCAAAAAAAGGAGGAGGTTCTCAAGTCGACGGTTTTTTTTTTTTATGTATGTTTTAACATAGCTTCGTCAGTTGTTACCCGATTTTTACAATTCTTTTTTTATCTCAAAGAACATACATAGTTCGTGTGTGGTCCCATAAATTTTTTTCAGAGATCTGGCCAGTAGTTTTCTCATAATCCTGAAAAATATCAATTATTTAGCTCGCCATCGCACGAGTTTTTATGGAATGTCGGACATAACATCTTTGTTTATAAACCGATTTAGATTATTCTTTTTTTATTTGAAAGGGTATACTTCAAGAGTAGTCACAATTTAATTTCATCGTTATTGGGCTTCGAACTTCGAAGATACACAAGGGAACTCCTCAAAGTCAAATAGTATATGTAAAGTTATTAAGGTTTTGGTAAGTTTATGGCAATCCAAAACAAACCAAATCATGGTTTGCACTGCAACGTTCTGGACTAGACTTGGACTATGAAGACACAACGGAACTCCTCAAAAACAAACAGCGTAAATTTGGAAATTGAGTTCTGGGCATTTTACCATTGAAAATGTTATAATATAAAGTAAAAAAATATTTACACGCTGCGCTTACATACCTACCACTAAAAAGTTGAAAATAAAAAAAGCTTTTTAAAAAAAACCCGCCTTCAAAAAACCTGAAAACAAAAACAGCTTAAAAAATAAATATCTCTAAAAAGCAAGAAATAATATTCGAATCATTCGTTACACATATCAATATTAATAAAACACGTCTAATGAAGTCGGGTGGGGCTTTTAGAAAAAAATGAAGTTGTGTTTTGACAATTAAGTAGTTAATGTGGTTCTGATAAAAAAATGTTCTTCTTATGTGGTGTGTTCTGTTCTGATTCAGTTTTTTTGAGTAGGAAGGGTAGGCTTATACTTAATGCCGAATGTTGTAGATAAGGACCATCAAACTGAACTACTTTTACAATGGGACCAACTCTGAAATCGAAAAAAAAACCGGCCAAGTGCGAGTCGGACTCGCGCACAGGGTTCCGTACAAAAACGGCAAAAAAATCACGTTTGTTGTATGGGAGCATCCCTTAAATATTTAATTTATTCTGTTTTAGTATTTGTTGTTATAGCGGCAACAGAAATACATCATCTGTGAAAATTTCAACTGTCTAGCTATCACGGTTCATGAGATACAGCCTGGTGACAGACAGACAGACAGACGAACAGCGGAGTCTTAGTAATAGGGTCCCGTTTTTACCCTTTGGGTACGGAATGGAACCCTAAAAATCAGCTGATTCATACAAAAACCACGCGAGAAAGTTCACGGCTTACACTTACACACTTAGGTATTTTTCTAGCTTTTCACGAAATAAAGAAGAGTATGATCTTATATAGGTATCCTATACAACTTGGTAATAAATGAACCCAAAATGGGAAAACCGTTTTTACGATCATCAAAATATTACTATGGGACCAATTGCGAAAAAAGTCAGCCGTTTTATGCAAAATTTATGAACAGCTGATTTTTTTACGATTTCAGAGTTGGTCCTGTAGTAAAAGTGGTTCAGTTTGGTGGCCCCTACTCTCTATCTATCATATTGGGCATTAGGAGTTTTTCGTAACACGTTGTATACAACCACTAGCTTCCGCCCGCGACTTCGTCCGCGTGGATATTAGAGAAAATCCTTAGGGAACCTTCAACCAGAATCCGACCAGCCGATTTTATGCGATTAGGCCGGTCCCCACCAAGCGCGCTGCCTCGCGAGGCAAAACGTTTGCCGCGTGTGGCAGGCCTCGCACGAGGCTGCGCGCTTGGTGGGGACCGGCCTAATCGCATAAAATCGGCTGGTCGGATTCTGGTTGAAGGTTCCCTAAGGATTTTCTCTAATATCCACGCGGACGAAGTCGCGGGCGGAAGCTAGTTTATTACAACAATCAGAAGTGGGTCCAGAGATATTAGTAGTATCCTGTTCCCGTTTCTTTACCCTTTTCCGTTCCCGTTTGGTCCCGTTCCTGTCCCCGGTTTCCGTTCCCGTTCGCGTTCGCTTTCGAGCGATCGCGTTTGCGTTCCCGTTCCTTTCTCGTTCCCGTTCCCGTCCCCTGCGGCTGAATCATGTCCACCGTGTTGGACTTCAAAATAAATGTCATTTTCGCATTCCTCATTCCATAAAACCTCAAGAACAACATCCACATCGATTTTCATGTTAACTTGCCCCATTTACCCCCTAAGGGATGATTTTCAAAATAACAAAATATATATTTGCCTATTTATTTTTAGACATGCTTCTTAGAATTTCAAAGTTGTAATGTCTCATCATCATCATCATATCAGCCGCACAACACCCACTGCTGGGTATAGGCCTCCTCCAAGGATTTCCATGACGATCGGTCCTGCGCTTCCCACATCCAGTGGCTTCCGGCAACCTTCACCAGATCGTCGGTCCACCTTGTCGGGGGCCTACCCACGGAGCGCCGTCCGGTGCGCGGTCGCCATTTAAGAACCTTTCCGCCCCAACGGCCATCGGTTCTTCTCGCTATGTGTCCAGCCCACTGCCACTTTAGCTGAGCAATCCTTCGAGCGATGTCGGTTACTTTAGTTCGCCTGCGGATCTCCTCATTTCTGATTCGATCACGCAGGGAAACGCCGAGCATGGCTCTCTCCATTGCACGCTGGGTGACCTTGAGCCTCCTTATGAGACCCATAGTTAGCGACCACGTTTCACTGCCGTAAGTCATTTTATATTATTTTTCCATACACAATTTGCACCCCATTTTCACCCCTTTAGCAGTTAAATCATGTCCACAGTGTTGTACTTCAAAATAAATGTCATTTTCGCAATCACCATCCCATAAAACCTCAAGAACGACATCCATATCGATTTTTATGTTTACTTACCCCATTTACACCCTAAGGGGTTGATTTTAAAAACTACAATATATATGTTTGTCTATTTATTTTTAGACATGCTCGTACGAAGTTTTAAGTTGTAAAGTATATTTTATATTGTTTTCCATACCAAATTTGAACCCAATTTTCACCCCTTTAGTGGTTAAATCATGTCGACCGTGTTAGACTTCAAAATGAATGTCATTTTCGCAATCGTCATCCCAGAAAACCCCAATAACGACATCCATATCTATTTTAGGTTTATTTACCCCATTTCATCCCCATAGGGGTTAAAATACTACCAATAACCATATACGTTGCGTTATATTTCCATCCATAAGTCTAAATTATAAATTTAACGATTTTTACTTTAAAAATTAAGGATTTTCTTCTATACTCAACTTCATCCCCCTTTTCACCCCATCGGGGGTAGAATTTTGAAAAACGATGATACACGTATTTATTAATTTTCAATCATCAGCCTGAATACAAAATTTGAAGATCCTAGCATCAAAACTGAGGGACTTCCATACAAACTCTCATCCCTTATTTCATCCCCTTAGGGATGGAATTTTCAAAAATCCTTCCTTAGTGGATGCCTACACTGTATAAGGTACCTGTGTGTAAAATTTCAAGTCTCTAGGTTCAGTAGTTTGGGCTGTGCGTTGATATCTCACTCAGTCAGGACTTTGAATTTTATATATATAGATTTGAATTTTATATATATAGATTTATTCGGACCATCAAACTGAATAACTTTTACCATGGAACCATAACTCTGAAATGACGAAAAAAAAAACAGCTATATCATAAATTTTGCATAAAACGGCTGACTTTTTTCGCAATTGGTCCCATAGTAATATTTTGATGATCGTAAAAACGGTTTTCCCATTTTGGGTTCATTTATTACCAAGTTGTATAGGATACCTATATAAGATCATACTCTTCTTTATTTCGTGAAAAGCTAGAAAAAATACCTAAGTGTGTAAGCCGTGAACTTTCTCGCGTGCTCGTTTACTCGACAAGACTCTATTAATAGTTCCATGACGGCTTTATGTGGATGAGTCATGACGTTATGAGACACATAAAGCCCAAATTACCTAGTCGCTAAACGAGGTGCTACACCAGCCCGGATGCAGCTACTTGAGATCTTCACTGAACTTCTGAGGCGACGGCTACACGCATGGTAAATACTGTAATTTTAACCATGGAAAGTAATTTGTATGGAATGTCCAATATTTTACTTTCCATGGTTAGAATTTACTCTATGGCGATGGATCACAGTATTTACCATGCGTGTAGCCGTCGCCTGAAAGTGTCCTCAAGGAGCATAGGTAAGCATGAGCGGATGTGAAGCGATTCGCTAGGCGGCTGCGCCATGTTGCTTTTTGACCGAGTGAGCGCGAAGCGCGAGCAAAGCGTCTCTGCTTTCAGCTTGGGCAAAAAATCTTTCGTATGTCTTTCCGGAAGTTCCGGATGTCCGTTTGTTCTCTTTTACAGGTCGCATTTCTCAACCGATTCTCGTGAAATTTTGTGAGCAGGTTTGGTAATTATAGAGAATTATTCAGTTGGGCCAGTTTTTCGAAATTTTTCTAAATGGTGGAGATATGTAAAAAAAGACATTTCAACAGTTTAGAAAAACCGGCCAAGTGCGAGTTGGACTCGCGCACGAAGGGGTCCCATACAAAAATCACGTTTGTTGTATGGGAGCCCCCCTTAAATATTTATCTTATTCTGTTTTTAGTATTTGTTGTTATAGCGGCTACAGAAATACCTACATCATCTGTGAAAATTTCAACTGTCTAGCTATCACGGTTCATGAGATACAGCCTGGTGACAGACAGACAGACGGACAGCGGAGGCTTAAAAATAGGGTCCCGTTTTTACCCTTTGGGTACGGAACCCTAAAAACGATCAAAATTTTATTGTGACAAAACTTTTTTGTTAGCGATTTTTAGAAGATTCAAAAGTTCATCAATCAAAACATTTTGAAATTGAAGGTTGGGACTTTGTGACCGAACCTAGGACTGTGTATATTATTTGCACAGCATAAATACTTATTAGTTGCAAAACTAATAATATTAGGTAGTATCTATTCTGCGTTATTTGTTTTTAGAAAACATACAATTTGACTACTTTTTAACGCGAGGTCTACAGCTTGACTTTACTTTACTTTTTATCACGGAGCCACTAGTACTTGGTACAGCTTGACTATAAAGAGTTGACAAAAATTGAGGGCGCCACTTTCTATGTAAACAAAATCATGAATAATTTGGCAACACTGACTATATTTTGTACTGAAAAATTTTAGTTCCATTTTATTTAATTTCAACTCTTTATGGCCAAGCTGTATGTAGTAGGTACTTAGTTGAGTTTGCTAGTAGTTGTTTTCTCACAAGAGAAGGCACACAGAAACTCAAAGCTCTAATTAAAACTGAATATTTATTCTGCGAAAAATATGTCTGGTTGGATGAATGGATTTGAGCCAAAGACAAAAGTCAGCTATCTATGAGTGCATTTTATGACATCGAAGACAAAGCTATATTCGTATAAAGTAGTAGTTAGTTCCTGAGCAGGTTCGTAAGATTTTTTTCTTTATTACGTTTATTTAGGTATCTCTAATCAACTTATTTCAATCTAATGAATTCTTAGTAAACAAACGAGAAAAAAACGTATGAACAAGATAGTTATCTGTGTGAGATAGTTGGAGGACAGATTGGGGCGGCAATCCAATAACGACGGGTCACCAGGGTGTGTGTGTAGGTACTAATCACAGATAAACCTCTTTGCCCTTTTGCCCTGAGCTTAATTTTGTTCCCCTACCTGTGGGTATGACCACAGATAACATGGGATAAACTATGAGAAATTTTTGTTTTCTCTGTGCTAGGTACGGACTACATGATATAATGTTGCCTTTAATATTTAATCTTGTTTACATCTTTTCAGTTATCTTGTTTTTTGAAGCAGGCGAGTTTTTTAGCTTTTCTAAATTTATTATTTATGGCATAGGTACTCTGTGGAACTACCTAGTAGAGAGATGTGGTCTGACGACCAAAGCTCCTGCACGGCTGGAAGCCTGGTCTGGTACACGGACGGCTCCAAAATGGGTCATGACGTAGGCTGTGGTATACATGGCGTGAGACCAAGAGTCAACCTTAGTGTTAATCTTGGCAAATACGCCACAATATTCCAGGCAGAGGTCTATGCCATCATAGAATGTGCAGAAACCAACCGCCAACGAAACTACACAAATCAGACCACTTATATCTTCTCAGATAGTCAAGCAGCACTTAACGCCATAAACTCGAACGTAATACGATCGAAACTGGTAAAAGACTGCGTAGACAAACTAAATGAACTGGGACAAAAGAATAAAATTATTCTGAAATGGGTCCCTGGTCATTCAGGCATCATCGGTAATGAAAAAGCCGACGAGCTTGCTAGAACTGGAGCGCGAGGCCAACAGATCGGTCCAGAACCTTTCTGCGGTATCTCAAAAAACCAGGCTATGCAACTCCTTAAAGACAATCTTCAACCTTGGGTCTGTTGCAAAGGTGCTGTATCAAGGTACCTACGAAAAAGTTCAACTAGATAGACGTACCTAGAGGTAAGTAGGTACTTTTGAGGTTCATTCCATTTTCTAGTTGATATTAACAAGATTGGTGTTCTTCTCAAGTCTCGGCTCATTGTAAAAGTGATATTACTGAACCGTGTCGCGTAATTTCACGCCACAAGGGATAATCACATTCCAATATAATGTGCCTCGTAAATTAATTAGCATTTGCCTGGATCAGCACTCCATTTGGGATCCTTTTTCGTAGTAAAAAGACGGTCCTTAAGGGATTAGAATCAATTTGAATGTTCTTTTTTTATGCTTATGAAAACAAAAGACATTAATGGGAAAAAAATGCATGATTTATTCAGTTATTTCTATTCGCATGCCCGTGTTGTGTTCATAAAGTTAATATACAGGTAATATTAACTTTATGGTTGTGTTTTATAATCTTAACTAGCTTCTGCCCGCGACTTCGTCCGCGTGGATATTAGAGAAAATCCTTAGGGAACCTTCAACCAGGATCAAACCAGCCATTTTTAAGCGATCAGGCTCCACCAAGCGCGATGCCATGCCGCCCGTTCCCGTTCCCGTTTCGTTCCTGTTCCCGTTCCCGTTCCCGTTCCGTTCCGTTCCCGTTCCCGTTCCGTTCCCGTTCCGTTCCCGTTCCGTTCCCGTTCCGTTCCCTTCTCGTTCCCGTTCTGTTCCGTTCCGTTCCGTTCCGTTCCCGTTCCGTTCCCGTTTCGTTCCCGTTCCCTTCCCGTTCCCGTTCCCGTTCCATTCCCGTTCCGTTTCCATTCCCGTTCCGTTCCCGTTCCGGTCCCGTTCCGTTCCCGTTACGTTCCCGTTCCGTCCCGTTCCCGTTCCGTTCCCGTTCCCGTTCCATTCCTAATCCGTTCCCAATCCGTTCCCGTTCCCTTTCCCGTTCCCGGTGCCGGTCCCGGTCCCAGTCCCGGTCCCGGTCCCAGTCCCGGTCCTGATCCCAGTCCCGTACCCGCCCCCTCCCCGTTGCCGTTCCCGTCCCTGTCCCCGTCCCTTGGATGTGCATGTCCAGGTCCACTCATGTCCACCGTGTAGGACTTCAAAATAAATGTCATTTTCGCAATCACCGTCCCATGAAACCTCAAGAACGACATCCACATCGATTTTCATCTTTACTTACCCCATCCCTAAGGGATGATTTTCAAAATAACAAAATATGTGTTTGCCTTTTTATTTTTAGACATGCTCCTACAAATTTTATTTTTATTTTATTTTATTTTAAAGTTGTAATATCTATTTTATATTCTTTTTTCATACAAAATTTGAACCCCATTTCCACCCTTTTAGGGGTTAAATCATGTCCACCGTGTTGAACTTCAAAATAAAACTCATTTTTGTAATCACCATCCCATAAAACCTCAAGAACGATATCCATATCGATTTTTATGTTTACTTACCCCATTTACCCCTTAAGGGGTTGATTTTCAAAATTACAAAATATATGTTTGCCTATTTATTTTTATATGTACTCCTACGAAGTTTAAAGTTGTTAGTCTATTTTATATTATTTTTCCCTACAAAATTTTAACCTCATATTCAGTATTCACCTTTTTAGGGGTTAAATCATGTCCACCGTGTTGGACTTCAAAATAAATCTCATTTTCGCAATCACCGTCCCATGAAACCTCAAGAACGACATCCACATCGATTTTCATCTTTACTTACCCCATCCCTAAGGGATGATTTTCAAAATAACAAAATATGTGTTTGCCTTTTTATTTTTAGACATGCTCCTACGAATTTTAAAGTTGTAATATCTATTTTATATTCTTTTTTCATACAAAATTTGAACCCCATTTTCACCCTTTTAGGGGTTAAATCATGTCCACCGTGTTGAACTTCAAAATAAAACTCATTTTTGCAATCACCATCCCATAAAACCTCAAGAACGATATCCATATCGATTTTTATGTTTACTTACCCCATTTACCCCTTAAGGGGTTGATTTTCAAAATTACAAAATAAATGTTTGCCTATTTATTTTTATATGCATAATATGTTGCATGCCTATCTGGGCGAATGTGCATTGTACCTAATGTATTTAATTAAGATCCTGTTGTACCACATTCATGCAATAAATAATTTTCTTTTTCTATTTCTATGTACTCCTACGACGTTTAAAGTTGTTAGTCTATTTTATATTATTTAACCCTACAAAATTTTAACCTCATTTTCACCTTTTTAGGGGTTAAATCATGTCCACCGTGTTGGACTTCAAAATAAATCTCATTTTCGCAATCACCATCCCATAAAACCTCAAAAACGACATCCATATCGATTTTTATGTTTACTCACCTCATTTAGTCCCTAAGGGGTTGATTTTCAAAATCACAAAATATATGTTTGCCTGTTTAGTGTTAGACGTGCTCCTACGAAGTTGAAAGTTGTAATGTCTATTTTATATTATTTTTCCATACAAAATTTGAACCCCATTTTCACCACTTTAGGGCTTAAATCATGTCCACCGTGTTGGACTTCAAAATAAATGTCATTTTTGCAATCGTCATCCCAGAAAACCCCGATAACGATATCCATATCTATTTTTAAGTTTTTTATCCCTTTTCACCCCCATTTCATCCCCATAGGGGTTGAAATAATAACAAAAACAATATACGTTGCGTTAGACTTTCATCCATAAGCCTAAATTATAAATTTAGCGATTTTCACTTCGAAAATAAAGGATTTTCTTCAATACACGACTTCATCCCCCTTTTGACCCCTTCGGGGGTAGAATTTTGAAAAACGCTGAGACCCGTATTTATTTATTTTCAATCGTTAGCCTAAACACAAAGTTTGAACTTTCTAGCTGCAAAACTGAGGGACTTTCATACAAACTTTCATCCCTTATTTCATCCCCTTAGGGATGGAATTTTCAAAAATCCTTCCTTAGTGGATGCCTACACTGTATAAAGTATCTGTGTGCAAAATTTCAAGCCTCTAGGTCCAGCGGTTTGGGCTGTGCGTTGATAGATCAGTCAGTCAGTCAGTCAGTCAGTCAGTCAGTCATTCAGTTTACGATTTTATATATTAACTAGCTTCTGCCCGCGACTTCGTCCGCGTGGATATTAGACGAAATCCTTTTAAGGAACCTTCAACCAGGATCCGGCCAGCCATTTTTACGCGATTAGGCGAGTCCCCATCAAGCGCGCTGCCTCGCGAGGCAAGAAATTTGCCGCGTGTGGCGGGCCTCGCACAAGGCTTCCAGTTCCCGTTCCCGCTCCTGCTCCCGTTCCCCGTTCCCGTTCCGTTCCCGTCCCGTTTGCGTTCCCGTCCCGTAAACGTCCCATAACCGTCCCGTACCCCTTCCGTTTCCGTTCCCGTTCCCATCCCGTTCCCATCCTGTTCTCGTTCCCGTTCCCGTCCCGTTATATTCCCGTTCCGTTCACGTTTCGTTCCCGTTCCCATTCTCGTTCCGTTCCTGCTGCGTTCTCGTCCCGTAAACGTCCCCTAACCGTCCCGCACGCCTTACGTTCCCGTTCTTGTTCCCGTTCCGTTCCCGTCCGGTTCTTGTTCCCGTTCCCGTTCCCATCTTGTTCTATTTCCGTTCCGTTCCCGTTTAATTCCAGTTTCGTTCCTGTTTCGTTCCCGTTCCGTTCCCGTTACGTTCCTGTTTCATTCCCGTTTCGTTCCGTTCCGTTCCGTTCCATTCCGTTCCGTTCCGTTCCGTTCCGTTCCGTTCCGTTCCGTTCCGTTCCGTTCCGTTCCGTTCCGTTCCGTTCCGTTCCGTTCCGTTCCGTTCCGTTCCGTTCCGTTCCGTTCCGTTCCGATCCGTTCCGCTCCGTTTCGGTCCGGTCCGGTCCGGTCCGGTCCGGTCCAGTCCGGTCCGTTCCGTTCCGTTCCGTTCCGTTCCGTTCCGTTCCGTTCCCGTTACCGTTACCGTTCCCGTGCCCGTGCCCGTTCCGGTTCCCGTTCCCGGTCCATATGTGTCATGTCCATCGCGTTGGACTTCAAAATAAATCTCATTTTCGCAATCACCATCCCATAAAACCTCAAGAACGACATCCATATCGATTTTTATGTTACTCACCCCACTTACCCTCTAAGGGGTTGATTTTCAATATCCCAAAATATATATTTAGACGTGCTCCTACGAATTTTAAAGTTGTAATTTCGATTTTATATTCTTTTTCCATACAAAATTTGAACCCCATTTTTACCCCTTTAGGGGTTAAATCATGTCCACCGTGTTGGACTTCAAAATAAATGTCATTTTTGCAATCGTCATCCCAGAAAACCCCAATAACGACATCTATATCGATTTTTATGTTTACTCACCCCATTTACCCTCTAAGGGGTTGATTTTCAAAATAACAAAATATATATTGGCCTATTTATTTTTACATGTGCTCCTACGAAGTTAAAAGTTGTAATGTCTACTTTATATTATTTTTCCACACAAAATTTGGACCCCATTTTCACCCCTTTAGGGGTTAAATCATGTCCACCGTGTTGGACTTCAAAATAAATGTCATTTTTGCAATCGTCATCCCAGAAAACCCCAATAACGACATCTATATCGATTTTTATGTTTACTCACCCCATTTACCCCCTAAGGGGTTGATTTTCAAAATAACAAAATATATATTTGCATATTTATTTTTAGATGTGCTCCTAAGAAGTTTAAAGTTGTAATGTCTATTTTATATTATTTTTCCATACAAAATTTGGACCCCATTTTCACCCCTTTAGGGGTTAAATCATGTCCACCGTGGTTGGACTTCTAAATAAATGTCATTTTTGCAATCGTCATCCCACAAAACCCCGATAACGACATCCATATCTATTTTAGGTTTTTTTAAACCCTTTTCACCCCCATTTCATCCCCTTTGGAGTTGAAATCCTAACAAAAACAATATACGTTGCTTTAGATTTCTATCCATAAGCCTAAATTATAAATTTAGCTATTTTTACTTCGAAAATGAAGGATTTTCTTTAATACACTACTTCATCCCCCTTTTAACCCCTTCGGAGGTAGAATTTTGAAAAACGCTGAGACCCGTATGTATTAATTTTCAATCGTCAGCCTAAACACAAAATTTGAAGATTCTAGCTTCAAAACTGAGGGACTTTCATACAAACTTTCATCCCTTATTTCATCCCCTTAGGGATGGAATTTTCAAAAATCCTTCCTTAGTGGATGCCTACACTGTATAAAGTATCTGTGTGCAAAATTTCAAGTCTCTAGGTCCAGCGGTTTGGGCTGTGCGTTGATAGATCAGTCAGTCAGTCAGTCAGTCAGTCATTCAGTTTACGATTTTATATATTAAGATTAAGATATATCAAAAATCGTAAACTGAATGACTGACTGACTGACTGATCTATCAACGCACAGCCCAAACCGCTGGACCTAGAAACTTGAAATTTTGCACACAGATACTTTATATAGTGTAGGCATCCACTAAGGAAGGATTTTTGAAAATTCCATCCCTAAGGGGATGAAATAAGGGATGAAAGTTTGAATGAAAGTCCCTCAGTTCTGAAGCTAGAATCTTAAAATTTTGTGTTTAGGCTGACGATTGAAAATTAATAAATACGGGTCTCAGCGTTTTTCAAAATTCTACCCCCGAAGGGGTCAAAAGGGGGATTAAGTTGTGTATTGAAGAAAATCCTTCATTTTCGAAGTAAAAATCGCTAAATTTATAATTTAGGCTTATGGATGGAAATCTAACGCAACGTATATTGTTTTTGTTAGGATTTCAACCCAAAAGGGGATTAAATGGGGGTGAAAAGGGTAAAAAAAAACCTAAAAATAGATATGGATGTCGTTATCGGGGTTTTGTGGGATAACGATTGCAAAAATGACATTTATTTTGAAGTCCAACACGGTGGACATGATTTAACCCCTAAAGGGGTGAAAATGGGGTCTAAATTTTGTATGGAAAAATAATATACAACAGATATTACAACTTTAAACATCGTAGGAGCACATCTAAAAATAAATAGGCAAATATGTATTTTGTTATTTTGAAAATCAACCCCATAGGGGGTAAATGGGGTGTGTAAACATAAAAATCGATATAGATGTCGTTATTGGGGTTTTCTGTGATGACGATTGCAAAAATTACATTTATTTTGAAGTCCAACACGGTGGACATGATTTAACTCCTAAAGGGGTAAAAATAGGGTTGAAATTTTGTATGGAAAAAGAATATAAAATCGAAATTACAACTTTAAAATTCGTAGGAGCACGTCTAAAAATATATACTATATTTTGTGATTTTGAAAATCAACCCCTTAGAGGGTAAGTGAGGTGAGTAAACATAAAAATCGATATGGATGTCGTTCTTGTGGTTTTATGGGATGGTGATTGCGAAAATGAGATTTATTTTGAAGTCCAACGCGGTGGACATGACACATCATGGACTTGGACCTAGACATGCACATCCAGCACGGGAACGGGAACGGGAGCGGGAGCGGAGGCGGGAGCGGGAGCGGGAGCGGGAGCAGGAGCGGGAGCGGGAGCGGGAGCGGGAGCGGGAACGGGACCGGGACTGGGCCCGGGAACGGGAACGGGAACGGAACTGGTTCGGGAACGGAAACCGGAACCGGAACGGGAGCGGGAAGCATAAAAATTACTGGTCGGATCCTGGTTGAAGGTTTTCTGAGGATTTTCTCTAACATCCACGCGGACGAAGTCGCGGGCAGAAGCTAGTGAAGAATAAAATGCTCGAACAATTTATTTATTGCTTTTATTTTTAAGCTTGAATACAAAACTTGTCAACTTTTGTAAATACTGATATGATAAATAATGGGCAATGTCTGAAAAATGGCTGATTTTTAGGGTTCCGTACCCAAAGGGTAAAAACGGGACCCTATTACTAAGACTCCGCTGTCCGTCTATCTGTCTGTCACCAGGCTGTATATCAGGAACCGTGATAGCTAGACAGTTGAAATTTTCACAGATGATGTATTTCTGTTGCCGCTATAACAACAAATACTAAAAACGGAATAAAATTAATACTTAAGGGGGGCTCCCATACAACAAACGTGATTTTTTTGCCGTTTTTTGCTCGATATTAATATCGACAACAGCTAGACAGTTGAAATTTCACAGATAATGTATATCTGCTGCCGCTATAAGAACAAATACTAAAAACAGAAAAAATTAATACCGTCTAAACGTTTTTTTGTACGGAACCCTTCGTGTGCGGGTCCGACTCGCACTTGGCCGGTTTTTTTATATTAGGATTAACCTCCCATAATAATTGGCAAAAGTTTTAGCATTATAAGTTGCGTGAAAAAAATTTTAATAATAAAATAACTTCAACTTCGCAGAAGTCTCGAGAGTAACAGCAGAATGAATATTACTTATTCCTTAGCCACCACCCCCACAACCACAACAATGTACTTATTGACCGAGCGAGCACGAAGTGCGAGCGAAGCGTCTCTGCTTCAGCTTGAGCAAAAATTCTTTCGTATGTCCGGCTGTCTGTTCCAACCTACAGGTCGCATTTCTCAACCGATTCTCGTGAAAATTTGTAAACAGTTTTGAAAATAACATAGAATTTTTTGTCACGCCAGTTTTTTGAAATTTTTCTTATTGGTGGAGATATGTTAAAAAAACTTATTTCAGTCTGGCTTTCCAGCGCTGTCTGTTCTTCTCTACAGGTCGCATTTCTCAACCGATTCTCGTGAAATTTTGTAAGAAGGTTTGAAAATGATGTACAATATTTTTTTGTTAAGCAAATTTTTTGAATTTTTCAAAATGGCGGAGATATGTTAAGAAAACAGATTTCAGTCCGACTTTCCAGCGCTGTCTGTTCTCCTCTACAGGTCGCATTTCTCAACCGATTCTCGTGAAATTTTGTAAGCATGTTTAAAAATAATATAGATTTTTTTTGTCCTGCCAGTTTTTTGAAACTTTTCAAAATGACGGAGAAATATTAAAAAAAAAAAATCCGTCCGGCTTTCCGGTGTTTTCTGTTTTCCTCTACAGGTCGCATTTTTGAACCGATTCTCGTGTAATTTTGTGAGCATGTTTGTTAATTATATAGAATTTTTTTGTCGAGCCAGATTTTTAAAATTTTTCAAAATGGCGGAGATATGTTAAAAAAAAACAGATTTTACGGCTTTCCAGCGCTGTCTGTTCTCCTCTACAGGTCGCATTTCTCAACAGATTCTCGTGAAATTTTGTAAGCAGTTTTGAAAATGATGTAGATTTTTTTAGTCACGCCACTTTTTTGATTTTTTCAAAAATGACGGAGATATGTAAAAAAAAACATATTTCAGTCTAGCTTTCCGGCTTTGTCTTTTCACCTCTACAGGTCGCATTTCTCAACCGATTATCGTGAAATTTTGTGAGCAGGTTCGATAATTATATAGAATTTTTAATCAAGCCAGTTTTTAGAAATTTTCCCAAAAATAACCTATTTTGAAAAATGGTAAAAATTAGAAGTGCCATCTAGCTGCAAATATACATACCAAATAATATACCAAACAGCACGAACCCACTATGTGCTTCGAAAAGCTCGTGAGCAGTGTGGGAAAAAGGGGTGGCGACATCTTTTTGATTATTTTTTAAACAACATACAATTCGAGCTATTTTTAACGCGAGGTCTACAGCTCACGGAGCCACTAGTTTTAAGAAAAAGTTACAACAAGAATTAATTTCAAAATTGTGTCAAAACTTTTATTTATAAGTACCTACCTACCTACCTACCTACGTTTCGCAAAACGAAATCATAATTTTTAAAACCATAACTGTAATATAATCCTTTATGATCATATCACCATCAATACGATCTGTTCAATATCATGGCAGCAATTCGACTATTACTCATACTTACAGCAATTTCAGAACGGTTTTAGAGCTTGCATTATCTTTAAATGCCTCTTGAAACGGCAATTTTCACGCGCTATTGAACATTTCCTGCAGGCGTGTGATGTTGACATAATGCCGGAATAGGAATCATCAATCGAATTCATCAAAGCGTTAAGTATAGTTACAAATAAATTAAAGCATTAAAATTAACAAAAAAACTTTAGAAAATAAACATGACGTAAATATTTGAATTGGCATTATGTTATTAGTACCTAAGTATGTTATCTTATGGCTTTATAGAAATATGTACTTATTTACGTTTAAAGCTAGGGTTTCCTAGGTTGACGGTGCCGTTACATTACGGCCGTAATTTAGCGGCGTAGAACGTTGTCTATGTAAACAATACGGCGCGGTTTCTGACGTTACGGTGTCGCCGTATTGTTTACATATACAACATTCACGCCGCTATATTACGGCCGTAATATGACGGCACCGCTATCCTAGGAAACCCTAGCTTAAGTTGTTACTTTTTCTTTCGAAAAACATAAAGGTTAATAACCTTGTTATTCCAAAATGCGGGATCCCTTAGCGTTGTAATATCGTATCCCAGACAATTTATTCATAACTATCTTGTTTACCTCCTCGAACCTTTCAAATATTTATAAGGCCCTATAAGTTTTCTCCATTGGCTTATTTGAAGAAGTTGCTATGTGTTGCTGATGCGTATTGACATCACATATTTTTATTAACAATTTTGTAGAGGTATAATACAGGGTTATTTGTAAAACACCAACAATCTCGCAGGAGTAGATTACTAACGTCAAGCAACAACGTTTGTTCTACGACTTTTCTGAAAACAGACAAAAAATCTTTTTTTCTCAAACATGCTTGGAAATTTGAACATTATTTTGACAACCTTCTTCGTGCTAAATCGGAGTTTACGGACAGACCTAAACCGCGCCGGCAACTTTTGTATGAAAATCCATTACTAACGTGTAATAATGGATTTTCATACTAAAATTGCCTGCGTCTGACCGTAAAGGTTAGTACTGAAACTCATTATATACGTGTAATTCAGAAATGGAACGAAATTTTCAATGAAACACGACAGCCAATGAGGTCTGTGATCATCATCAATATTTAAAATTAGAACTGGCTTTGCAAATGGAAAGTTCCGAATCACGGTAACAGAGTGTCATGAGCGCAGTAACGCCCGCCCATTAATCCGTATTCCTGGTTACAAAACTTACGTGTAACATACGATTCGGACAGGCGGCATAAAAATAACGTTGTATTGTCTATAGATCTTGGCGCGGGAAGAATATTTTGTTGAAATTGTCTGTTGTTTTGTCAAATATTTTATATTCGATTTAAATTAAGTAATTAATCTATTATATAAATGAGTTCAAGCGACGAAAGTGATATTTTGACGCCACCTGAAATTCAAGAAGCGGCAGGAAATGTAATAGAAAACATGTTGACTCCAAAATAAAAAAACATTAAGTAAACCAGATGTAAACCTAACTGCAATGCACAAAAGACAATCATAAGGGTATAAATGTAGGAAGTCTACATCAAACGTGCAAATTTTCTTGTCTAGCATCAGACAGCGTGTATTTGGATCCTAAAGTAAGTTTTCGTATTGATAAGTATCTGGTACTACGAGTAATTTACCACTTTGTTTTAGTCAAACAGCTAACATCAAAACTTTACACCTTCTTTATTTTTGTTACAGGTTTGATTTTTGGCATTTTCGGTGCATGAATATGCAACGACATATAGAGTATTTATGTAAAAGACGTAGAAACTCAAGACAGTGCGATTTTACTTTCAATGTAAGATTTAATCTTTGCTTTTAATTACTGTAATTTTAAATAAAAATAAAATGTTAGAAAAGTTACTAGGTACTTGGTTTGAATTTCCGCGCATCATTTGAGAAAAGTACTATACAAGCCTTGGCAGCAACTGGGCATTGATGGACTCACGTATGTGTGCCTCGGCTTCGCCTCGGCCCACATTTTCACGTTCGTCCTTCAATGCCTGAGTTGCCTGCCGCTACAGTAATGTACTATTTCATACAGAGCTGAGCTCCAAAGCTCGATCAGCTGTTTGAGACATTTGTATGGAAAGTATCACAGAGAAAGCAATGGAAAGTATTTTAACACGTTTTTTTTATATTAGGTTGCTTTTTTTTGTCTGTCTTTTTTTCTGTCTGAACGCGGCTTCGGAAGACCGCGTTGCTCTAAGAGCATTATGGTTCAAAACAATTTTTCTATTAACTTCATATTCGCCGTTAATTTTTAAGTATATCTAAGAATGAAATGGGGATATTAGACCACGTTTTTGAATATGAATGTGTAGTTAAAAGTAAATAATTAATACAAATATCGGAAAAAAATCTTGATGAATCGGCAAACTCACAAAAATAGCAAGACAGGTGCGTAGATTCATTCTTCTCCTTATTTACGTAGGTAAACAAGATAGTCTCTTTTGATTACGTGTGTGTGCGTTTAATTCTATGAATGAGCTCTAAATCCATCAATGAGTAAAATTTTGGGACATAAACAAACCTTATCTGGACCAATTATTAAATATTGAAACTTTTAACTTTTAACATACTCGATTAGAATAAGGAAGAGATACACTCATTACATTTTTAGATATATATACTTAAAAATTAACCGTGTAGGTATCCTACTTCCTACTAATATTATAAATGTGAAAGTTTGTGGGTTTGGATGTTTGGATGTTTGTTCCTCAATCACGCAAAAACTTCTGAACGAATTTGGTTGAAATTTGGCACACAGATAGTAGATAGTCTAGATTAAAACAAAGAATACTTTTTATCCCGATATTACCACGGGAACGGGAACCACGCGGTTGAAACCGCGGGCGGCCGCTAGTAATATTATAAATGCAAAAGTCCGTTTGTTTGTACTACTGAACCGATTATCATGAAATTTTACATACACTTTGTCAGAGGTACAGAGAAGGGGGTCGATGATGTCGCTACATCACAGTACCCATTATCCCGAAAAGAAAAGTATTGTTCCCGAGGGATAGCATAAAAGCTTTCCACGCAGACGAAGTCGAGGGCGGCCGCTAATCCTTACTAATATTATGAAATCTTCATGAAATTTTGTATACACATTGTCAAAGGTACAGAGAATAGTGATGTACAAATCTCAAGTTGTCGAGTTCTACTTTTGATTGAAGACTCGACTCGGATTGGCAGGACTCGGTGAGCTCGGTAGGCTCGTAAGCCCGAGCCTAGCCGAGAAACGAGCTCTCTGAGCCACGCCTCGAGGCTTCAAAATAGTTTCAAGCCTTAAAAAAAGCTCGAATCTTTCAAAAGAGCTCGAGCCTTCAAATAAGCTCGAGTCTTAAAATGAACGCGAGCCTCATAAAAGAGTTTATGCTTATGACTTTAATATCTCCGTAAATAATAATATTTACAATATTATTATTTACGGAGATATTAAAGCCGAGCCTATCGAGCTCACAGAGCCCTGAAAATCTGACTCTAGTCTCCGAATCAGAATTCAAAAAGATGAATGTCTTATGTTATAAAGAGCACCGTAGATGCTTAATCTATTGTGGTTTAGCTCTACTTATCGTCATACATCAGCAGCCCATCACAACTAGTGCGCCGAAAAAGTCTCGAGCCGTTTAAAAGTCTCGAGATCGACCGAGCTCTCAAAAAGGCTCGAGCCGTGAAAATGGCTCGAAGTCGGCCGAGCTCTGAAAAAGGCTCGAGTTCTGAAAAAGACTCCCGAGTCGTCGAGCTTCATACAAACGAGGCGAGCCCTGTAAAAAGACTCCGAGCTATAGACAAACGGACTCGGAGGACTCGAGTCTTGTACATCACTAACAGAGAAGGACATAGGGTACCTTTCATCCCGAAAAAAGTATTGTTCCCGAGGGATAGCAAAAAAACATTCCACGCAGACGAAGTCGCGGGCGGCCGCTAGTAGCCTAAAATGTATTATATAGTATTTGTTGTAAGGTCTGTGGTGTCTACGCACCCAGCAATCGATTAGAATGACAGTTGATTAGCTACGCTACTACGATCAAGATGAAGTGCCCTATCATCTGTCAAACCCACGAAGGGCTAATACTTTGATGGAGGTCCAACTATAGTGTGTACTTCTTGGTTTTGTGCGGTAAACGTTTGCGAAGGCGGCAATGATCGATGCTCTTCTTTTTATCTTGTAGGGTAAAACCGGGATAAATGCCCTACATTTGAAATGGCCTCCTAATTAAAAAAATATTCATTAATATGACCTAGCTTAATCATTTATGTTGAATCATACTTATTTATTTTTGACCTATCAATTACAGATTTTGTTGAATTTAGCTTTTTGTAGAACCCTTTTTTTGAGGATAGATGCCTAACCCTATTGATAGTTGCCCCACCATGAAAATACTAAGAAGGATAGATGCCTGCAGTGCTGTATAGTGAAAAAGAAAACCCATAACATATATGGGCATATTTGGTGTATGAAGAAAGAGATGCCCCTAAGGGCACCTATACCTCGAAAAATCAGAGCAACTATCCTTTGTGATAAGGATAAATGCCCAAGTAGTTTTTAATTTAATTAGAAACAAAAGAGCAATTATTTCCACCCATGTGCACACTTAATGAACCAGTACATTGACGTCATAAAAAATATAACCTAAATTATTACTAATTAAAAAGTTACATAACAGCCAATACTAACATTTAAAACTTTGACGTTTTTCTGAAGTTCGTCGCGGAGTTGGTTGCACACATGAGCGAAATGCGTCCATGCCATACAACAGCCCGTGGACAATTAGGTACGGGGTGACTGCGGCTCCTAATTTATACTTTTAATTCTTAGTTGCGAGTTTGGGAAGTAAGGTTTTTTGAAAATGAGGCACCTATCCCTCTGCGGCATCTATCCCGGTTTTACCCTAGATACTATTATGATGCCTAATATCATTCTAGGCTTAGAATAAGGACATAAATTATATCATATTTACACGAGCTTAGCTGCTGATGCTAAGTACTTGTTACTTATCACTAGTATCTTGCGTGAACATACTAAACAAGTGCTTAGTCATTATGTTTTCATGAAAGATAGTGTTAGCACCAACGAACTAAGATCTTAGTTCGTTGGTTAGCACAGCTGTATTGTGGTGTTAGTGAACAATTATTCCTATGTTTATATGAGCTTAGTTAGACTATTGTAAATTATGTGGCAAATTCTTAATATTTGTTGTATGGTCTTTGATTGAAGTAATGACAAAGATCTCTGGTCATTAACAAATTAAAATATATGTAGGTAGGTACGATCGAGTCCATTAATATGTTGGCACTTTTGACAGTTCGTCAACCTTTACGCCTTTGTAATAAAAGTCAATATCCTGTTACATTATTTTAAATTTAGTTTTTAAAAGTTTTAAAACTTTGCTTGTTTCGAATCAATTACGAGGTGCATTTGTTTTGTTCGCAATTTGCACTAAAAAGTCATTTAAAGCAGCTTTTCTTTAGTTCATATGCTCTGGGATAAAACATTAACCATGAATGAATCTTTCTTCATCCCGTTCATAAAGAAGCGGAAAGGAACTAAAGTAAGTAAATAAAGTGAACAAGAGTTCCGGACTTCCGGTAGTCGTAAAAGGATCGGAATACTTAAGAGGCATATTACATTTCGACCGTGATTTTTGCGTAAAATAGCCAATTTTGGCGTTATCGATTGAGATCGAGTTTCTGAGGAAACAAACATATATTAACACTTTTGACTTATTGAATGGTGCAGAATAGCTATTGGAATAGTTCATAGCGGCCTCGCTTTTTTGAAAATTTGCTTAACTTTATAATTAAACCCGAAATTGCAGAGAAAGATTTTCATAAAATGCGCGAAAGCACTTTTTTGAGCTTATGGATTGAACAACTGTGCTAAACAATTGAAATAAAAAAAAATGGATGTTATCTCTTATATAGTCGAATAGTTCATAGCGGCCTCGGAATTTTGAAATTATGTATAGAATATGTGAAAAAAAATCCGATCAAAAACCATAAAACTACTAAAAAAGCTCAGAATAAACTGTGGATTTCTCCTAGATACATTATTATTATTACGGAAAAATTATATCATAATAATCTTTACTTCATGAAAAAATCAAATTTCATACTTTTATTTGTTGTTTGTACTTGTTTGTCTTTCTGTGTATGTTCAAAGTTGACTCTAAGAAATCGTTCACCAAATTTAATTTTCCTTTCTAACCCTTTAACTTTCCAGTGAATCATCATATTACTTTTTGTCACGAACACATATAAATGTATTTAGTAGACCCATAGGTTTCTCTAGGTTGTATCGTTAAAATCCGTCAAAATCGAAATTTCGACGAAAAAATGTGATAGGGCCCTTAAGGTGAGAGTGAAAATAAATAAGTAGCTACTATACTATAGAATTAAATCAAGTTGCTTTTCCTTGTACTTCAAATCACAATTTGATTGGGATTAATGTGGTTGGCAATTCTAAAAGATTCAGATTTTTGTAGCACACGAATCAGCAGTTGAATTTTTTTTCATTTTATTTCAGTTCCTTTTTTAAGTTTGTTTGTTTACCAGCAAACATTGTATCATACACATTATTTGTTATGTACTATAATGTATTTACAAGACAGTGAAGAGGGTGACAACTTTTCACATAACACAAAGAGCTGACCCGTTTAGTCCATTACGTAAGTTTAATGTCCGTCCTAATTATAAAGCGTCGGTCATCAGTATCACGCATGATATCATTGCCCAAATTAATTAATCATACTATAATGGCTTTAATACTACCGTGTCAGCCAAAGCCGTGGCCATATTATTGTACCTTTACACAAAACTAGACACAGATTAATTAAAATTTGCATACGTTACGACATAAGTTCCTAATTATAATTTTGTACAGTTTCTGGTTATCTGTCGGCTTAGTTGGAGCACTAGTTCATTATGAAGGATTAAGAGTACAAAATGAGATCCCAAGGTTTAACTGCTATCGTGTTTTATGTAGGTCACAGGCCTGTGTATACCTGACAGGTTTTGGGCAAATATAACTACAAAATTGTATAAGTAGGTAGGTAGGTAGGTACTCGTTAGTGACAGGAGGACAAAGTTACCTCTACTATACATTACATAACCAATATTAGCTTTTTTGACTTTTGTAACACTTGTCTGGCTGGAGCAATCGATCATGTTTTTTTTTATAGTCGTTTCTTTCGGTTAAACATTTTATGTGTTTCTGTAGCTTTGATATGTAGTTATGATTGTGTTAAAATTACTCGCGTATTCTTATGGTTTCTACAGTTCTCTTCTGTAAATACCTATCTCAATTATCAACATTCAAAGGAGATGTCCTAGCGTTGCCCCAGTTTCATTTTAATTACTTTCATAATTAAAAAATGCTAATTACATTTTATTTAGGTATCAAGAATTGTTTTATATTTAGAAAAACAATTACAAAAACATTAAGTTGTTTTTTGAAGTATTATGTGAAAAAATGTAAGTGAATAGTACTCTAATGATAAAAAATTGTGATTTAAAAGCATTTTAAAAATCCCACTTTTTAATGCAGAATAGTTATTTGTTTTACAAGTGACCAAAATCAATTTGTGCTGCGAGTGCCGACTTTAAATCACGAACTAGCGAAGTAGTCTAGCGAAGATTCTAATATAGACTACTGAGCACAGTGAGTGATTTAAAGGCACGAGGCAGAACAACATTTTGGTCTCGTTAAAACATACAACTTTTCAACTCTCCCAGCGAGAAAATTTTCACGTGATTTTTCCTGGTAAAAAGCTTAATTCAGCATTAGAAACTTGTTCACTTAACTCTTTTGCAGTTGGACAACTATGTTCATCGTTGGACGCATTCATTTTTGTAATTTATTACAAAAATGGTTCGATCAAACCTATGCTGAAAAATTTTATTCATAAAGTCAGTCCCGTCGTTTTGATTACATTACAGTGTTTTTATTTTATTCTTTAATATCCGATCTTATTTATTTATTTATAATCACAAAACATACAATTTGTTAATAAATTTCATTATTTTTTCTTATTTCATATTTGTTTCATACATGCGACCTCATTACGTCCATGCATACTCTTTATTTCGAATATCAACCTTCTTTTTTAACAATCCTTATTTAAAACTCCTTGGTATATCCGTGCATTTTATTTTTTTACTTTTTAATCCATGTATGACACCGTAAAGCACTCTATCTATCCTTTTCTCACATATCAATTTTACAAGTGTCATCCTTGTCACTTTATATCTTTTTTCGTTATTATTTTAAAAGTTGGTGTTAGAAATTAAAAAACCGGCCAAGTGTGAGTCGGACTCACGCATGAAGGGTTCCGTACCAAAAAACGGCAAAAAATCACGTTTGTTGTATGGGAGCCCCTCTTAAATATTTATTTTATTCTGTTTTCAGTATTTGTTGTTATAGCGGCAATAGAAATACATCATCTGTGAAAATTTTAGCTTTCTAGCTATCACGGTTCTTGAGATACAGCCTGGTGACAGACAGACAGCGGAGTTAGTAAAGGGTCCCGTTTTTACCCTTTGGGTACGGAACCCTAAAAAGCACTTTGCCTCACTTGAATATGTGAAAAAAAATCCGATCAAAAACCATAAAACTACTAAAAAAGCTCAGAATAAACTGTGGATTTCTCCTAGATACATTATTATTATTACGGAAAAATTATATCATAATAATCTTTACTTCATGAAAAAATCAAATTTCATACTTTTATTTGTTGTTTGTACTTGTTTGTCTTTCTGTGTATGTTCAAAGTTGACTCTAAGAAATCGTTCACCAAATTTAATTTTCCTTTCTAACCCTTTAACTTTCCAGTGAATCATCATATTACTTTTTGTCACGAACACATATAAATGTATTTAGTAGACCCATAGGTTTCTCTAGGTTGTATCGTTAAAATCCGTCAAAATCGAAATTTCGACGAAAAAATGTGATAGGGCCCTTAAGGTGAGAGTGAAAATAAATAAGTAGCTACTATACTATAGAATTAAATCAAGTTGCTTTTCCTTGTACTTCAAATCACAATTTGATTGGGATTAATGTGGTTGGCAATTCTAAAAGATTCAGATTTTTGTAGCACACGAATCAGCAGTTGAATTTTTTTTCATTTTATTTCAGTTCCTTTTTTAAGTTTGTTTGTTTACCAGCAAACATTGTATCATACACATTATTTGTTATGTACTATAATGTATTTACAAGACAGTGAAGAGGGTGACAACTTTTCACATAACACAAAGAGCTGACCCGTTTAGTCCATTACGTAAGTTTAATGTCCGTCCTAATTATAAAGCGTCGGTCATCAGTATCACGCATGATATCATTGCCCAAATTAATTAATCATACTATAATGGCTTTAATACTACCGTGTCAGCCAAAGCCGTGGCCATATTATTGTACCTTTACACAAAACTAGACACAGATTAATTAAAATTTGCATACGTTACGACATAAGTTCCTAATTATAATTTTGTACAGTTTCTGGTTATCTGTCGGCTTAGTTGGAGCACTAGTTCATTATGAAGGATTAAGAGTACAAAATGAGATCCCAAGGTTTAACTGCTATCGTGTTTTATGTAGGTCACAGGCCTGTGTATACCTGACAGGTTTTGGGCAAATATAACTACAAAATTGTATAAGTAGGTAGGTAGGTAGGTACTCGTTAGTGACAGGAGGACAAAGTTACCTCTACTATACATTACATAACCAATATTAGCTTTTTTGACTTTTGTAACACTTGTCTGGCTGGAGCAATCGATCATGTTTTTTTTTATAGTCGTTTCTTTCGGTTAAACATTTTATGTGTTTCTGTAGCTTTGATATGTAGTTATGATTGTGTTAAAATTACTCGCGTATTCTTATGGTTTCTACAGTTCTCTTCTGTAAATACCTATCTCAATTATCAACATTCAAAGGAGATGTCCTAGCGTTGCCCCAGTTTCATTTTAATTACTTTCATAATTAAAAAATGCTAATTACATTTTATTTAGGTATCAAGAATTGTTTTATATTTAGAAAAACAATTACAAAAACATTAAGTTGTTTTTTGAAGTATTATGTGAAAAAATGTAAGTGAATAGTACTCTAATGATAAAAAATTGTGATTTAAAAGCATTTTAAAAATCCCACTTTTTAATGCAGAATAGTTATTTGTTTTACAAGTGACCAAAATCAATTTGTGCTGCGAGTGCCGACTTTAAATCACGAACTAGCGAAGTAGTCTAGCGAAGATTCTAATATAGACTACTGAGCACAGTGAGTGATTTAAAGGCACGAGGCAGAACAACATTTTGGTCTCGTGTAAAACATACAACTTTTCAACTCTCCCAGCGAGAAAATTTTCACGTGATTTTTCCTGGTAAAAAGCTTAATTCAGCATTAGAAACTTGTTCACTTAACTCTTTTGCAGTTGGACAACTATGTTCATCGTTGGACGCATTCATTTTTGTAATTTATTACAAAAATGGTTCGATCAAACCTATGCTGAAAAATTTTATTCATAAAGTCAGTCCCGTCGTTTTGATTACATTACAGTGTTTTTATTTTATTCTTTAATATCCGATCTTATTTATTTATTTATAATCACAAAACATACAATTTGTTAATAAATTTCATTATTTTTTCTTATTTCATATTTGTTTCATACATGCGACCTCATTACGTCCATGCATACTCTTTATTTCGAATATCAACCTTCTTTTTTAACAATCCTTATTTAAAACTCCTTGGTATATCCGTGCATTTTATTTTTTTACTTTTTAATCCATGTATGACACCGTAAAGCACTCTATCTATCCTTTTCTCACATATCAATTTTACAAGTGTCATCCTTGTCACTTTATATCTTTTTTCGTTATTATTTTAAAAGTTGGTGTTAGAAATTAAAAAACCGGCCAAGTGTGAGTCGGACTCACGCATGAAGGGTTCCGTACCAAAAAACGGCAAAAAATCACGTTTGTTGTATGGGAGCCCCTCTTAAATATTTATTTTATTCTGTTTTCAGTATTTGTTGTTATAGCGGCAATAGAAATACATCATCTGTGAAAATTTTAGCTTTCTAGCTATCACGGTTCTTGAGATACAGCCTGGTGACAGACAGACAGCGGAGTTAGTAAAGGGTCCCGTTTTTACCCTTTGGGTACGGAACCCTAAAAAGCACTTTGCCTCACGCTCGCAGCAAAAATCGATTTTGCTGCGAGTTTTTACGCGCCAAAAGCGCCCTTTTCGTGCTGGAGATGTGAAAAATAATTATCAACCTGATTCTAGAATAAAATACCTACTCTGACATACTACTTTGATTAATTGAGAGAGATACTCATTTTTTGAGAATGGTGAGGCAAATGACATAGGCGCGATGGGACATGTCCTTTAGTATACTTATGTCGAGAAAGAAACCATTATTGTTTAGTATAATTTAAGTAAAATTTTAATTCTTAATACTCTTATAAATGATGATTGTTATTTAAAGTTGTTTGAATTAAATTATTTTATTAATACAACCCAAAACATTCAAACCAACAGCCTAAAACCTTGCATAATAGACTCGTGTTACAATGTGGAATGTCTGAAAAAATCAGGTTGGCTGAATATTTTTATAGGTAGGAATAAGATCCCTTAGTAATAGAAAAAGTTTAAGAATTTTCAGTTGCGTGAAAAAAAAATTAAAGTCACTTCGACTTCACAAATATACGAAGTAACACTATGAATTAGGTACTATGTTATCCAAGCAAAATTATCTCATGTTTGTAGTATTAGCCGAATACAACTTTACTGTGTAGGTACAAAAAAGTGAATAAGACACACTGTTGTGTTCAGCAAATAGGTACACAAAGTTAACATAGTTGATAACATAGGTAGTTCATTAGTTGTCGGGACAAGCTAAAATATATTCTGTAAAAGCTAAAATCCTGGGAAACCACGTTATGTGCCTGCAATAGTCACTCACGTGTTAATGTTGAACCTTAAATCAATGTATGCCCATTACGTTTCGCAGTGTAAACAGCGGGAACAAACAACTGTAATTGGCGACACGTGAACCTACCTGACGCTGGGCTGGCCCTATAATGTGCCGCAATGTATGCAGTAATTACTCCAGGATTGCCACGGACGGCAAAATGGATTATTCTCGAAGCCGTGAAAGAAAGATAAAGAAAAACACAAACGAATTCCTTAAACTTTAACGTCTTTGAAACGTTTTGTAGCAGACTTTAATTAAAACAATTAAAAGGCGATCGGACTGTTCGTTTTATTGTTAGGAAATATTTGAAAATCCATAGCGGTTGAAAGCTTTGAAGATACCTTAAAATGGGGAAGGAAAATATTACCGCACCTTTCTTAGCTGGATAATTTATTTTATTAGTCCATGTTTTTAGAGTTTGCCTGAAAAGGTAAAAACTTTGTTGAAAATAATTTATGTTAAGGTACAAGGGTTGCCAACCGTAGGAAGTCTAAAATAGAGTATTGTACTCTATTTCGTGTAGATGTACTCTATAATCTACGATAGCAATGGAGTACGCTAAAATCTCCTTTTACTTAACTCTTGTGTAACTCTTTAAAAAAGACAAATACTTATTTGTTAAAAGTTGCGAAAAGTAACACAAAATATGTTTTAAAGAATAAATAAGTATAAAATTAGTACATAGTGTTTTTTAAGCTGCGTACTTTATTTTCATTCTAATGCAAAAATACTCTGTCTGAAAAAAAAGGTGGCAACCCTACTCACTACTAAAGACTGACCCATCAGTAATAGTTCAGTAAAATTACGGGTTCGCAAAACATTAAATAGTAATAAGCTGTAATTTTGCAATCTGACTTTGATGTAATTATAAAACACTAATATAAACGAATCCAACTAAATTTACGAATACAAAAAAATACAGCGTAGTTGTAACTTTTTTTTGTTGGATTTACATTCACAATCAAATTATGGTTCCAAATCAAGCAAAAAGTAAAGAAAGTATGTAATGTATGTAATTAGCAATTTTGCTAAAGCAACTAAATAAATTAATATTTTGGTCAGTAAAGTAAAAAAAAAATTGTGAAAATTAGTTGGATTCATTTACAAAATGACAGCTAGCCATTTGATCTTACGATCAAAAGAAGAAAGACCGCTATTGCAAATTATTTCTATTTCGTCATACTAGCTCCCATAATTTTACTGAACTATAACGTTATAAAATAACACCTAAAAGCTTTCCAAAAAAAACTGAATTGCCATTCCATCAATTAGTATCAGTTATCCCATGGGACTAGTGAGACATAATTATCCCACCTGTCCTATCATGGGACTGGGTCAATGGGACTAGTGGGACAGACATTGAATGGTTACTGTAATTTGATGTCGTTCGTGCACTAAACGATGATAGTCGAACGAACACGTGTTCGTTTAACCGCATCGTGATAATATAATACGTATATTATCACACTGATACGTGTATTTTCCGCCACAGAATCGCGGTTGCTTCACGGTACAATACGCTTTGTGCAATCTATTGGTAAATATTTAGTGTGGGCTTGGGATGCAACTTCCGAAGAGTTAAATTCGATCGCTATTTCTCTTTCAATAAAATTGAGACCATAATAAATGTATCCTAATAAAGTATACAACGTGTTACAAAAACGTGTACTACCTACAACCGCGGAAAAATATTATAAAAATAAATTTAAAAAATATTAAAAACACGACTGCCCTGCCAAAAACGAACTAAAAAGTTAAACAACAAGTGTCATTGCAGTCGGGGGACCTTATTATGGAACAATTTTTGATCAAAGAGGTCCCCCGACTGCAATGACACTTGTTGTTTAACTTTTTAGTTCGTTTTTGGCAGGGCAGTCGTGTTTTTAATATTTTTTAAATTTATTTAATTTTATTTCACACATTTTAGTGACATATTGTATAGTTTTGGAATGTGCTTATCAAGGCCTTTCATTTGATGCCCATATTGTAATAATAGAAGAAAAAAAATTTTTTTTGCATTTGAAAATGGCGTCGTACAGTCGCCGTATTGATTTTTTCTAAAAAAAATATAGCCAGTGTCACTCGAAATGCTGTAAGGATTCTAACGATACCCCATTTGTCCAAATCAGTTCAGGCATTTAGAAGTTATGGTGGAATAAAGAAACTCACATACCCACAAACATACATGAACCCTGAACACATAACACTCTTTTTGCTTTGGGCAGTCGTGTAAAAACCACCACTTTTTCCTTTATTTTATTTTCATTAAAACTGCATAGTGGCCACCCAAGACTTAAATTGTATTTTTCTTTGGCCTCTTAATGAGATTGACTATCTAAAACAATAGTCTATATGCATAGGGTTAAGGTTGTCCCTTTGCGGTTTTGCATACAAATAAAAATCAAAAATTTTCATGGTTTAATAAAACACCCTGTATATAAACGTAAAGACAAAACCCTTGACAGAGCTATTTTTTTGCCAAGCTCAACATTATTATTTCTGACTAGCGGCCGCCCGCGACTTCGTCTGCGTGGACAGTTTTTGATATCCCTCCGGAACTATGTACGTTTTTTCTGGATGAAAGGTACCCTGTTTCCTTTTCTGTACCCTTGATAACGAGCATGTAAAATTTGATGATGATCTGTTTCTGTAGTAAAGACATGAAGGCGTAACAAACAAACAAACGGATTTTCGCATTTATAATATTAGTAAGGATTTGCCGATTTCTCCTTAAAAAAGGAGATGTCGAGCACTACTTACGAAACTATTGATTAAAAACAGACTTTAAAAATTACTTTCTGTTTTCTATTTCTGCTGTCCAAGAAGCTTTCGATTAATAGAAACTTATAGCTTTAGCTTAATACCTATAATAATTTTGTCAATTATTAACGGGATAACGCCAATATACTGGCGCATGTTAATCGGATATTTGAATACAAAACCGAGCAGCGGCTAAATTATGTTTGCTACAAAATAACTTAACGGACGACAAATTATGAATTATAAAAAAAAGGGTTCCGTACCAAAAAACGGCAAAAAAAAACACGTTTGTTGTATGGAAGCCCCCCTTAAGTATTAATTTTATTCGCTTTTTATTGATTTTTGTTATAGCGGCAACAGAAATACATCATCTGTAAAAATTTCAACTGTCTACCTGATGTCTTTATTAATATAAAGCAAAAAACGTCAAAAAAACACGTTTGTTGTATGGGAGCCCCCCTTAAATATTTATTTTATTTTATTTTTAGTGTTTGTTGTTATAGCGGCAACTAAAATACAAGAAGCTTATACCCACAATGGAGATTGCACGCCTAGTAACATAGTGAAGATTGAAAAAGACTCTTTAGTGACGTCGCGGCGTATTGCTATCTCTTTCTTTTCGTTTTACAATACGTTTTCGTTTCTCACGAACGAACGAACGACGAACAACAAACACGTATTGTAACACTAAAGAAAGAGGTAGCAATAAGCCGTCACGTCACTAAAGGACCTTTTTTCAATCTTCACTATGACATAATAATATGGCCGTGCAATCTCCATTGGAGGGAGGTATAAGCTTCTTGCTAAAATACATCATCTGTGACAATTTCAACTGTATATCTGTCACGGATCATGAGATACAGCCTGGTGACAAACAGACAGACAGACGGACAGCGGAGGCTTAGTAATAGGGTCCCGTTTTTACCCTTTGGGTACAGAACCCTAAAAACGTGAACCATCAGCTTATACGTGGGTAAAAAATAAACTGAGTTACAGTGAAAATTGTATATGAGCGACAAAAAATACTGAGTGGGTGCGACTATTATACCAACTATATAAAAAACCGATATGAGCTAATACAAAATGATAGGGTAAGGTGCAAGGTAAGGACTTTTGAAAATCACCAAGATCCATCCACATATACATCTAAGTATTGTTTATTTTACCAGGCAAATTGGAGTGCCAACCAACCACTGGTGGTGGGATTTGGTGGTCAGATGGTCCTAAAGGATTCATTCCTTCCGGACCATCTGACCACTAAATCTTATCACCAGTGGTCAGTTGAGAGGAAAAAATTCTCATTTGACCACTGGAGGTGAATTGGGAGCAATTTATTCCTAATTCATCACCAGTGATGAAGTGGGTTTTTTTTGTTTCAACTGACTACCGATGACCTTCTGACAACTATATACCTAAGCCTATTATTAGACCATAATTTAATCACCATAAGTTAACCTTCTCCATATTTATGTGATCCTGGTACTTTGGAGCCGCAAGTGATTAAAAGTATTTAATTTTGTAATAAAGCTAAGCGAGGGCAGGTTGCTTGCTAGTTTTATTATAAATATAAAATTATCTACAAGCCGAATATGGTAGATAGGGACCATCAAACTGAACAACTTTGACTATGGGACCAACTCTGAAATCGCGAAAAAAAGTCAGCTGTATATTGATATTTTCGTTATTAATACCATGGGCTTTATAAGGCTATTACCAAACACCTTGCATATAAAACACAGAAAGTTATAAAGTTAATCTTCTCCGTATTTATGTGATCCTGGTACTTTGGAGACATAAGTGGGAAAATAATCATTATCACAGTCAGATTTAAATAAATATTTTCTAGAAATGTAGTTTATTGTATCGGTGACATACTAATGTCACGAATGGTTGATCAGAGGGCTAATTGTCTAACTTCAAAATCTATCGCAATCGCTTTCATTTGACAGATGGATGTGACACATTGCTGCATTTCTTTGGTAAATTTTCAATTGTGCCAAAAAGAAGCATCAATGTATTACATCCAGAAAGCGATTGCGATAGATTTTGAAATTAGACAATAGAAAGGCAGGTAACAAAAACTATGTTTTTACACGACCTTTAATTATCCGACTGCAAAGAAAGGGTTATGTATTTCGCGCGTATCTTGTATGTAAGTAAGTGTGTTTGTTTGTATGTGTGTTTGTATGTAATATTCTTTATTACCTCATATCTTTCAAACGGCTGAATGGATTTCTGTTATTAAGATATCGTTAGATTTGTCTCGTCAGCCCAAGTGTTTTTAAGAAGGTGGCGTTATAAAAAAAACAAGATGGCGGCTCTACGGTGCTATTATACGTAGTGTAAAAAATATTTTTTTTTTCGAATACTACAATATGGGTGTCAAATTAAAGGGCTTATTATAAGGATTTCAAAAAGGTATATCATTACTGTAATATAGGTATAATAACTAAAAAGATATAAATTAAAAAATAAATTAAAAAAATTAAAAAACCCGCCTACATAAAAATACAAGTCATCTGAAAAGATGGAAACAAGATTAAATATTAAAGGCAACATAATAACATGCAGTCGGAGGCATATAATTCAAATCATTCATAACGTCACTTTATGCATGTCTCCGACTGCATGTTATTATGTTGCCTTTAATATTTAATCTTGTTTCCATCTTTTCAGTTGACTTGTATTTTTATGCAGGCGGGTTTTTTACATTGTTTTTTGAAAACTGCAGTAATGAGTGCTCAAATTACAAGGCTTATATAGAATTTTCTAAGCCTTAGACTAATTTTTAATACTTAGTTTCCCTAAAACATGCATTAGCATCTGTTCTTGTGTAACTCATTAGAAAGACCAATAAAACTTGGGCGACCGTACTCAAGGAAAGCTCGCAAAATTTTATATTCTATTTGTTTTGGACACATTTAGTTTGCTCGAAGAATTGCGTTAACGCTCTGTTGGAAAGAGCAAGCTTTGTTAACAACTTTAGGTATGTTTTTAACGTAACATAAAATCTTAAAAATTAAGGTTTGAAGATAACAATGCACAAGGTATGTCTCTCTCTTTTATACCAAACTAGCGGCCCGCCCTCGCTTCGCTTCGTTTCTTTCCTTTTTTGCCAAATGCGACCTTCCAACAACACCCGAAAAGAAAACAGATACCTTTCAGTCGTCATCGTCACCCATTCGCTCCAAGAGTCTGTTTCCTTCCCGTTCGAGTCCCGTCCCGCCGTCATCGGTGGTGTAAGAAACACTTGAATATTTTTTTTAATTTACATAAAACCTCACCTTATTTATTATACATTTAAGTCTTCCTCAAGAATCACTCTATCATTTGGTGAAAACAGCAAGAAAATCCTTGAATAATATTTCAGAAAAATAGAAACGAAACGTCAGCTCGTGCGGTGACAATCAAGGAACATAGTGCGATTCATTTTCATAGTACCAATGCCGTAATGTTGGTTTTCCGAAAATCAACTTAATTTTGCACCTTATTACAACGCAAAGACGGAAGAAATGTCAGCACTACCAACATAACACCATAGATATTGATACGTATTCTACCTACTCTCAGAAGAAATGACCAAAGAGAATGTAATACTACGTTGAGATGACAAATGATATTTATTTTTCTTAATTAATCAATCAAATGCACAAAACTTCGTACGCGTGGGCATTATGACTTCGGCGTATACATATAAATGAACTAATGTAGTTACATAAGAAAATACTTGTAGCAGTGTTATGATTTTTATACCTCAACATAAAAGCTCATCAGGCTGAACAACTTGTGCAAAGATATCCTTTTTATATTCTGTATAGTTTAGCTGGACCATTATGGTTCTGCATCAGATGTTCCAGATCTTCGATTTTTACACTTCAACAAAAAATGTTCATCAGGTTGAACAGCTTTTGTAAAGGCGTCATTTTTATACTCCTTATGGTTTAGTTGGACCATTATAGTTCTGCATCAGGTGTTCCATTTTCCAAAATCAATTATACCCTAAACTATGCCCAGGTTTGACAGCTATAAAACAAAAAAAGTTTCTTTCATTTCAGTTCAGTATTTCTGAAGATTAGCGTGTTCAAACAGACAAACAGACACACTTCTTTTTCAAATTCTTACTCTATTACTATGTCTCCATCGCCCCAGATATATATTTTTTAAATATATGTAATGTACAGACACACTTTTTTTACTGTTTTATTATATTTAAGGATGAATAATTTAAAAATAAATAAAAAAACCTACTGGTGACATCAATGTCCTCTTACTTACTGTTTATTCACAATGAAAAGCTTAAAATGTTCATTAAAAATCAATTCGTGTGTACATTGCCATTTCTTTTTTCAGTTGCTTCTATCCATTTCTCACGAATTTTATCTTCCGTCGGAAATCTGGAAAAATCAAATCGCTTGAAATTCCCTGAAATATGGGGTAATTTTTGGGGAAAAATTTTTATATGGGTAGGCATCCGGAAATCGATTTATAAACCTACTGATTTTAGTGGTGTAGATACGTTTCAGAAATGCGTCCGTATGTCAGTGTCTTTGTAATTTTGACTATTTTTCCTTTACTACTAGAATACTTAGATACTAATATTTTCAGATGTATTGATTATGATATTTCAATGATATAAACGATCGAATGTAGATTTTAAAACTTATTATACACTTCTAAGCGCGAACAGTTCAACAAAAATAAATAGTAAATTGTACAACAAGTGCATAAAACGCATCATTTTACCCGAGACGTATATATATCCACCCGAGCCGCAGGCGAGGGTGGATAGTCAAGTCGAGGGTAAAATGGGTTTTATGTACGAGTTATACACTCTGCTTTTCACTTCGATTGTGAGGAAATTAAACAACAATAATTTAAAATTAAAAAAATAAAATTTTCTTACATTTTAATGACAAATTATATATTTTTGGAATGTACTCATCAAGACCTTTCATTTGAAACCCATATTCAAAAATTGAAAAAAAAAATTTTTTCTCAATTTTTTGTGACAAAATATAAATTTTTGGAATGTCCTCATCAAGGCCTTTCATTTGATACCCATATTCAAAAATTGAAAAAAAAAATAACTCATTTTTTTATAAAAAAAATATAATTTTGGAATTTGCTCATCAAGGCCTTTCATTTGATACCCATATTCAAAATTGCAAAAAAAAAAACTAATTTTTTTATAAAGAAATATATAATTTTGGAATGTGCTCATCGAGGTCTTTCATTTGATACCCATATTCAAAAATTGAAAAAATTTTTTTTTATCAAGGTCTTTCAATTAAATTGATAGCCATTTTCAAAAATAAAAAGTAATAACACAACAAAAAATGAAGAAACAGAATGAAATAACAAGTTAATTCAATGAAGTTTAATTGCATGTGTGGCTGTTTACCTGACGACCTTTGTCTTAAAGTCTGAGACTTAGACGAAGATTTTACTTTATGCACTAGAGCATAAAAAACGATTTTATGCAGCCTATACCCAACATAAAGACGAACTTTACGAGCATGAGAAGTGAAAACACTTTTTACGGATGTCATTTTAGAGTTATTTAGTTTTGATTTAATAGGTATTATTATTTTAATTTTTACGGTGTCGGTGGTTTTGTTGGTAGTCTTTTCAATATCCTGAATATGAAATCAAAGTATTTCCATTGTAAACGTTCGTTTGAATTTAATCATCAGCTATCTTAAAATTTCTCTTTGAGTAATGGAGCACGCAAAGGGAAGTAAGAAAACGTTGCTGAATAAATTAACAAAAGTGCCCCATATTTCATACCGTTTAATTGTTCTCCTTATATTGTTCATGCTTGATTTATTATGTTTAATAACTAATTCTACGATTAATTTCATGTAAATTGCTTCTCCAATTTTATACGATATATTAAAACCGGATCGGATACATTAAACAGGACAAAGATGTAGTAACGGACGTATATACACACAAATAGGTACATATTTACATATTTTTCATATTATTTCCTAACCCCTTACTAATAAAGGTTGTATAGTTACTCAATGGTAGCTCTCTGTCATAAAGGGAAACAAAACACTGTGTTACTATACATCTGCTATACAATCTTTATTAGTGGGCGTTGTTGGTGTCTAAAGACATTACAGAAGATTAGCTTTAAAAACAAAATACACAGGTATTTCGTATTTATCACTGTCATAATAACCTAGTAAAATAGAGCCTACTTTATTAGATAGGGGCTTTAAATCTGGCACACTACGTTACCTTGCCATAAGACCGCGAAATAAGATCTTTCATCACACTGACATCGCCTGTCGCTGGGTGTTTACTACAATCACGCTTTTTATTTATTTATTTATTTAGGTAGCAAACAGTCATATAATACATACAATTTTAAGATAAGGTATACAATTAGACCTACAGTACCATAAATTTATGTATTATTAAACTAAGTAAGTAGTGCATACAAGCGACGGATGTACAAGAAAAAGTTATTATTACACTTTTAATTTTCTTTTAGATAAATAACAAAAGAAACATACCACTCTATGCGCTAAAAGGTTCAAATATAAAATTACTACAAGGTACAGGAAAATATATAACTTACAAAAACAATAATTCGCCCAATTTCTTTCTAAAACATTAAGTGAATTGGAGGAGATATCCACTTCGTTGAGGGACTTATTGTATAAATTACACGCTCGTCTAAAAAAGGTATTTTTTGCATATTTTGTATGACAAAATGAGACATTGAATGTATCCTTAGAACGTGAGGAGAATCGAGGGACTTTGAAAGCAATTTTTTGTAATAGATCAGCAGAGTCAATATGATTGTTAATTAATTTAAACAAGAATATGATATCTAGGAACTGGCGTCTATGGACTAATGATTGTATTTTATGTCTTTTTGCACTCACTTCATAGTCATTATAATAAAACCCAGCACGATAGTCAAGAGATTTAAGAATTTTTTTCTGTATTCGTTCTATCCTATCTCTATGAACAATATATTGGGGGTTCCAAACTACGCTACCAAACTCTAAAATGCTACGAACGTAGGCATTGTACAGTATCTTAAGTGTACCACACTTAGTAAAAGGTTTTCCAAGGCGGAGGATGAAACCCAGCTGCTTATAGGCCTTAGCCACGATATTATCAATATGTATATTGAAGTGTAACTTCGAATCTAAAGTTACCCCTAGATCGCGAATCGAATTAACACGGCAAATGCTCCGATCAAAGATTTTATAGTCGAAGCTGATGGGACAATTTTTACGAGTAAAGGTAAAGGCTTTTTAAATTTAAAGACCAATGAATTTATGTTTCCTTATTAAAATTGGTCGGTGTAAACAGTTTTATATTATTAAGGGAAGGGTCCATGATAGGAAAACGTGGTTTGCGCGGGCCATATTTTGGCTACAACTTTATATAGAAAACGTAAAGTTGTAGCCACAAAAAAAACATGCGACAAGCTAAAGAGATTATCTAGTAGCTACTAGTATTAAATTAACAGATGATTGTAAAAAAAAAAACAGAATATCATCAAAAGCTCTTGTCGCGGGTCATATTTTTGGCATAAATAATAGCGGAAACGTATTGAATTCTACATCAAATTTCATTCTATTCATATGAGGTGGCGATTCTATTTTTACAAGTGATTGTAGATAGATTTGTCGACAAAAATCGCCTCGGAAAATCGAGTAGTGTAAATCCCACATTATTTGAAAACCGAGATTGCCTGTTCGATAAAAGGCAATTGTAATACGTCCCGCAATCCGACAAAACCAATATGAAAGACGATCCACAAAATTGGGCTAATGGTCCCAAAATGAAGCCGTCCCTAATTGAGGCGTAGGTATTCTTTAGTTAATTAAGTCCACTCTGGGACTGATATCCTTACTTCCTGCTCTTGTGGGTACGGTCAACAGCAAAAGTGAGAGTGACTCAATTTTGAGCTGTGTAGTACTAACTGTCAATAGAGATGAAGTGGTAGTGGTAGGACATGAAGTGGTAGTGGTAGTACGATACATTCAAAGGTAGGTAAAGGCAGATGGAAGACTAGTACGAGGGAGTCAGCAAAAGCAGCAGCTATGTAAATGTAACTGTTATCAAAGTCAGTGTATCGTACCCTTTAACGATCTCTAAAACTATTGGACATACTGCTCATGTCAGTTAGCCAGTTGATGGGAGTAAGAGAGAGAGGACGATAGTTTTCGATGATGAATATAGTTAGCAAAAGTCGTACTGTACACGCAGAAAACAATCTACGTAAACATGATAGGATCAAAAATATAAATTCACATTTTTATTTGATCTGTCATGAGCACTCTTGCTGTTGGCTGTACCAACCTACTTATTCATCATTTACGTGATATTTTCACCGACGAAATTAATTATTTAGAACCCTGTAAAGTAATCTATTTGGTTGGGTTTATAACGAAGGCTGAAATTGGAAGCTTGGAAAAATTTGAATATAAAACTCATCAATTTTTGCTAAGCAGATAACTGAATTCTAATTTTGTGAAATTGTAGAAATTTAATAAGTTTCTTAATTGAAATGATTCGAAAATCCTACTAATATTATAAATGTGAAAGTTTGTGGGTTTGGATGTTTAGATGTTTGGATGTTTGTTCCTCAATCACGCAAAAACTACTGAACGGATTTGGTTGAAATTTGGCACAAAGATAGTAGATAGCCTAAATTAAAACATAGAATATGAGTGAAACCGTGGGCGGCCGCTAGTTATAAATAAATTTCGAAAGTTAATTTAATTTTAGTTATTCATATTACTAACTTTTATTATTATGTATCCGTCTAGCTAGGTAAAGTATTAGAAATATGCAATGAAATATTATTATTAATTCTAGGTATGTTTTTGCTTTACTGTTTTAGCTCGGCGGCGCAGTGGTTTAGCGCCTGGCCCAGCGATTGCGGAAGTTAAGCAACGTTCGCAAGGGTCGGTCATGGGATGGGTGACCAAAAATTTATTATCTCGAGCTCCTCCGTGCTTCGGAAGGCACGTTAAGCCGTTGGTCCCGGCTGCATTTGCAGTCGTTAACACCCACCAATCCGCATTGGGCCCGCGTGGTGGGTTAGGTTAGGTTAGGTTAGGTTAGGTTAGGTCCTCCTTATCCACCCATAAGGAAGGCCTGTGCCCCAGCAGTGGGGACATTAAAAATGGCTGATGGATAGGAGAGATGTTTTTGCTTCTCAAAATGAATCGAATCAATTTACCTCGTCGCTTTTCTTAAGATGTTTTATTTAGTTGATTTCCTTTCGGTAAAATAAACATAGGTAAGGTAGAAAGGTTCAATAATAAAACAAATTCAGTTTTACCAAAAGTCGAATTACATAATGTTCGTGTTAAATTTTATTTTAAAAAGTACCGTGAATATTGACATTGTGAAATGCGAAGTGACACGTTTCATTCAAAATAAATTTTGAATGAAACGTGGTAAATATCGTTAAAACTATGGAAAGTTTTATTCGTTTGGTTAAAGTATAATAAACTCATACCGTTTCTATTCATTTTGATTAACAACTGAACTCAATGTTTTCAAGTTGCTACCCTTTAATAATTACGTATTACGCATGAAACACATGAATATAACTCAAACGTACGAGCATGTATTTTTACATGGCGAAGTCAGGTGAAATCGAACGTATGAATGATTCAGTTCATCCTGTTCATCTGTTTATTTGTTTTTACGTAACGTATCGCCGCGGTACCATTTGGTTTATTTATGAGGGGCCCCAGAAGAATTCATCACCGGGAGAGCGAGACCGATGTTTGCGTTTCGTAATTAAATGTGTTAATACCGTCACAATTAAACCGCTGGCATACAAAGGAAAATGTTTTAAAAATCGCAATGTAAATCATTTTTATTCGTTGTTCGGGGAAACACTTTGAGCCAATTTAACTAAACGTACATTTAAAAGTTTTGTTTTCGCTATGTTATCTCCATTTTATAGAAGTAGACACGTAAGTATACAATACACTTGAGCTTCTAAGAAAATACTTATATAGATTATAGGTACTTCAATGTCATGTTTCGTTTCCACCGAAATTACAATGATAAATGAAACGTTCTGGGCATGCAGTTTCTACATTAGTTAGCGATAATATCGTTACTAACCGATCGATAACCATAGCGAAAAAAAACGCTTGCCGTAACGATTCCCTTGCAGTCTCGACGTAGATTTCTATGTAAAGTTAACGAATTCGATCGATAAGTCACAACGAACAATTATTCTTCGATTTGTGGTAGTCTCTACCATCATAACTACCGATAATTTTCGATAGCGTATTTATAACAACTGTCACCTAAACGATTTTAGCTGTTTAGTTTGCGGCGAAATTTGACAGCCCGCAAACTTTGCGATTCATCGTTACAGGTACTTGGCGGCCATTTAATGTTTTTGTGACACTGACTTATAAAATATAATTTACTTTTGTGGTGTTTATTGTGTGTTTAGGAAATCCAAAAAAGCAAGAAATGGCAAGGCATAGGCCTATTTAGCGTAGGATTTAGTTGCTCTCAAGCATCGAGCTAAAATGGTGAGGCGTCGAAGCGTGGCGAGGAATAGACGCAATAATCAAAACAAACCCATTAAAAGGATGACGAGTTCCTCAGACTTTATAGGGTGGATAAGAAGATGTTCACCGAGCTGATGGAGCTGAGCTCGTCGAAGAGTTGCGGCCATATGGCCTTATCTTTAAAGACAGCGGCCTTGGGGATTCTCTACCTATACAATAGCAAGTGAGTAGGTACCTAACTGTAATTAAGTATTTTAAACTCGAAATGTAAGATCTTTGGTTTGGTTTGAGCTAAAATTAATAAAATATATTAGCAACCACCCGCGACTTTGTCTGCGTGGTCAGTTATTTCTCTGAACAATAGTTTTTTTTGGAATAAAAGGTATAAGTACCTTCCTTATGTCTTTCCTTGTACCCCTGACAACGTATATGTAAAATTTCATGATGATCGGTTCAGTAGTTAAGACGTGAAGGCGTATAAACAAACAAACAAACGGACTTTCGCATTTATGATATTACCCAGTAAGAATTTGCAATTTACCATCATCATCTTATTTTAAATTAAAATTTCATTTGGATTTTTTTTATGTACTACATGTTTTTCTATTTTTTACTGTTTGTTTTAGATACTAACCGCTCTTCGTTCATCATCATCAGCAGCTAATTGGCATGGCATTCGCTTATTATCGAGTGTCAAGAAAATTATGGTGTGGCGTCGAAGATGGGGAAGAACTGACGCTATAACCGAAATCCGGTTGATTTGGAGGATGACGGAATTCCTCACAGATCACACACTACTGCCTGGACGATCATCAGTTGCACAGTGTCAACGCTCGTATCCAACTTTATGAGTATCTACACTGGACACTAATTGCAATTATTTAAGCTAGTTTATTCAAATAAAAGAGTACAATCAAATAACTTGAGGTATTTATTATTGTTAACAACATATCCTTTTATTTCATGGATAGATACTATGGAAAATACTTCCGCTTTACTAGTGAGCTGAAAATCGCTTGTATGCCACGCCATCACTGATATACTGGTTAGTTCATGCAGGGGCCAAACGCCATTGATGCCTCAGTCTCCGTAGCCTCATTTCTCATGGGAGCCTTTGAATTCTTGGATTAAATCTCTGAAATAAAAAATATAAATTAAATTAGAAAAAATAGATTCTTAAATTAAAATATTGAGACAGATATTAATTAAATACTTAAGTAAGTAGTGGACATCAGCAAATTCATTGCATTGATCATAAAAGTAAAAAACTAAATCACATGTGACTATGAAAGATCGAAAACAACAAAGAAATCACAAGCATCCAAACCCGTGTGACGCGTGTTAAGCAGTTTTTAAAATACATTTTTGACCTCAATACTATATTATGTAAAACTAAACATAAATGCATTGGTATAGAAGGTATAACAAACATAATTAAATATTGAAAGATCCAAAGAAAACTCAAAGAAAAGTATTTGTACTTACAGCATATTCCTCACAGCAGACAGCAGCTTAGCTTGCGTCTAGCTAGTGGACCGAACCCGAAACCGAATAATTATTACTCCTTTGAGTTGAAGCCACTATTATAGAGATTTTTTATTCTTTAATGAATTTATTTATTAAAAAATCAACACCATACACTTGACAGTTTTAGTTATCAATCGTAAGTAAACACAGATTTCATTGACATATGACTGTTGGCATGACAACGCCATAACCGTTGGCTATGACACAGTGTTACAAGTAAAATTATAGTAATGTCCACAAGTTCAGATACATATTTTTAGTGGTTATTCATGTAATAATAAAAGAAGGAATTTTATATCAGATGATAAATTAAGAAAATATAATAAGAGATGTTTTTTTTTTTTGGTTAAATAAAGTAGTTGCTTTTTAATAAGCATAATATTTAAATTTCCCTTCATCAAAGGGAGGGCAATTCAATGGCCACACAATTACTTAAAATTTTCGGTAACTTATCGACTAAAATTTTTACGATTTTCTGCGATAACGTAATAGTAGAGACTTGCATTTGCCTTATCGATCGTTACGGCAAGCGATTTTCCCCGCTATTGCTATAACCGAAATCATTGTGTGGCCATTGAATTACTGTCCCTCCGATTTAGGGAAATTTAAAAAATATGCGAAAATGCAACTGTCTTACATCGACGTTTAAAACTTATTCAAATTGCAATTTCTCTTCTATAAAAGTTACGAGTTGTAAAATAAAAAACGTTTTATAGCAAATATCATCAACTTTCTTTGAAGTTATAGTTTATTATACATTATTATTAACTTAAATACCTATAAAACAAAAAAAAACACTTTTTGACTAACTGGCAAAAACTCAAACAACATAATAAAATAATTATTTACGCCTTATTTACATTTTAATAATATAAATATTATATAAGGAATAAAGAGTAAGGAATATAAGGAATAAGTATAAGGATAAGGATTAAAACTTTTCACTGCACATAGGTAGATACTTGATTAGTAAAGGGAAAAGAGATACGCTCATTTAACTTTTTTAGATGTAAGTAGGTAGGTACTTAAAAACTACCCGTGTTTAACAAAAAATTACAAAAAATATAAGTATTTTATTTTTTTGTCTTTATTCATCATAAGTTAATAATTATAACATTCCTTCTTTAGAGAGATAGGTATAAAATAAACTAATTATAAATATTGTGAAGATGCTTCTAAGTATTTTCCGGCAATTTTTAGCGGTTTTCCTGTGGCCGGCAGGCGGCAATTTTGCTAGCAATACCACTAAAGCAATATTTTAAGTATGGCCCGGAAATTATAGCCATATATTTTTGGTAAGTCAAAACATTTTCATGTAAATTTGGGATTCTGCATCGTTGGCCATACTATTGACACCAATTGCAGCCATATTGCAACAATGCAATATAAATTGTATTTGTGTTGGCTTGGCCGGGCAATGGTGGACATTAAATGACTATTACTTGTAACACTGACTAGACAGAACCCAGTGCCACAGCATATATTAAATCTAATATAATATAAAATATGTGTCAATGGTTGAGTGTCAAAATGAGAGTACCGACACGTAGTGATTTTTTCCTCTGTGGTAATCGATACGGTACCGAAAATTATCGGTAGCTATGATTGTAGAGACTACCAAAAATCGAAAATAAGTTGTTAAAATGACATATCGACCGAATTCGTTAATTTTACGATCGCTATCTATGTCGAGACTGCAGGCCCTGAAACATCGAGACAACATTTTTAGTTATGCTACTGCTCTACCTGCGTTAACGTTAGCGTTAATGGTAATGTCCGCAACTACGCTTTGGCTAAGGCGTTATGTAAATTTAGTAGTGTCGTTTGTAAATTAACACGTTAAAGTCGTGGTCACGCGTGTTAGGCTATACGACGCAGGTGGAGCCGTAGCATAAGATAGCTAGCACTACAAATAGCGCTACGCTACCTATGCTACGACTCTTGTGTGTCGTAGCGAAGTGTCGTGTGACGTAGCGCTCGTCAATAACTACGATGCTGACTACGAGACTACGAGTTGTAGCACACATTTACGATATCACACGATATGATCTAACTTTTACGTTATTGAACTAACAACATTAAAAGTTTGCGAAATATATTGCTATAACTATAATATAAAGTAGGTAGGTATGTAATGCAAATATTGCCTTTTATTTGAATAACTATAATGTAATGAAAATTGTTTCATCGTTCACTTCGAAGTTAGACAACCAAATGAAAATTCGGGGCGTGCTCGTCGTTCCAAGGTATGAAAGCTAAAATGCTAGACACACAACCGTTTAAAATCGGCCGATTTTTGCGTTCTGCACACGTACCACTTGAACTGTCCCCGGGGCAAGCCGCAGGAAATGCGACCGTTGCAGAATTTATAAGTTAACATTTTTAGCTGTTAAAAATAATTCAAATGTCCTGTGGGTACGATTTGAATGTTTTAATAACAGCTTCAAAGATAAGCTTTTTCGTAGAAAACTTTTGCTTCAAATGTTAATAAAATAATTAATTGCCGAATCCTATAATATGTATCATCAACAACCATAGGTAAATTTTAAACACAAATGCGTATTTTTTCAGATGATGGTATCTACTTCCCCAGAACCTTCCGTCTGCTGAAATGAAGTTTGCCCGGCACAAATGAAGTTGATTAGATTCACTCTGTTTACAGCTCCAATGTAATTGGAACGAAGCAAAATTCGTGCTTGATTGAAGACCTTCTGTACGAACACAAAAAGTTTAAATTATTAAGTGCGAGCCGCTGCCCTTGGCTTTGTTTGCAAGGGTTTGTCTTGGAAATAAGTTAGGTCTTCGCGTAGCGACTGGCCGCCGAATCTAAAATGACTCGACTCACAGTAAAGTATTGAATTATGTGCTTTATTAAGAGTGCATTACATTGGAGTTTTCAACGTTTTACGGATGTACGAGATGTAAATAATACGTGGTCCATGCGTCGTACATTTCTTTCAAGTTAATGTTGGAAACTTCATCGTTGATATACGCAAAAGAATATAAAGCTTAGACGTATATTTTTCAAAATACAAACTATTTTATTTTCATAAAATTACAGGTTAAAGTAATTTATATTGGACTCCTCTCATTTTAATGCGAAGCTGTAATAGAATCGGCATTGAGTTGGTGTAATGTGCAAAGTTTAAAAGTACATACCTAATTCATTTTCTACAATTAAGAAATCTTTTAAAACTTTTTACGTAGCTATAAAAATGAAATCTGAAGAGTTAAATCCGATTTTGAAGACGAACTCGACAACAAACTATGTAGTTAAGTATCAAAATTTCGTTAACATTAGTCTTATTAACGCGAATCGGCTTTTCTGAATTGCTGTTGTGTGTCAAAGTGTTGTTATTCTTTGGAAATGTTTTGAAGAGTCGTTAGAAGTTAGCGAGTCGAAAAATGTGTTTTTGAAGTTACTTAACTATATCGAAGTCCTTTTTTATTTATTTTGCAAGTGACAAACTTCAGGGTATATATTTATTATAAAATCGTCCTCGTTCTTTTGCTAAGAAATGCTACTTGACAAGCTCCACAAGAAACTTGAACGAAAATAAACTCTGCGATATTCGTTTACTTCTGTAATGTTTGCGCAGAAAACTTTGTTAGGTTTTGTGAAGAGACAGCGAACTTCTTTATGCCCACTGTGAAGAAATATCAGTTATTTTTTGCTTGGATGTTACTACTCTTAGAAACATTTTTTATAAAGGTAATTGATTTTATCTAGTAGCTGTGGCTGGGAGGTATCATGCAATAATATTGCATGTGTCATGGATTTTTTTTATTAGGTATTAGTATTTATAATTAATGAAATAGATTGTAAGAATGTTCTCATGGGATACCTAGATTATAAATAACAGATAGGTACACAATTTTCACATTTTTTTTAATGAAACTTGCAGCATCAAAGTTCGTAATTCCACATCACGTAACAGCTTTCGGGTGCTTTCTTACCAGCTGCTTCTAAAGTGATTTCATAAAGAACTACAACAAAGCTTGTCAACGGTGAACTTTTAATTTATCCATGTCAACGGACGGATAAAGAAAATACTTGAAGTTTGTTCAGAAACCGATTTTCTGCTCGAAATGGTTCATCTCCTTTGCGGCGATTTCACGAAAAGTAATCGGATAGAAAACTTTCGTTACGCGGCTTTCAGGATAATCTTTATTGCCTCTTATAAATATAAGCAAGAATTCAAGTGAGGTAAGGGTATTTTTAGAGGCATGTTAGTGGCGGTCTTTGATGAAAATCATCAGAAAATGTGAGAAAAAACTGCGAAATAAAAAAGCGAATGCGGTAGTCAAAAATATTGCCAGCTGACATTTGACTATTGTATCAATGGAAGAAAATGTTTTCATAATGTCATGATCAGTTAAAGTCTTATTATGCATGTATGTACTTCATTTTAAATCTACTATTAAAACTAAATCTAGTTATAATATGAAACAATTTCAGTAGTTGGTGAAATATGATTGTTATTTGTCATACTTAAGGGGCAGTCGAACGTCAAATACCATTTTTGAACAACGATTTCACGCTTTATTACTTGATTTATCGGTCTCAAAAAACTAACTTAGAAAGTAGATTATAGTACCAATTATAGTACTTAGTTATGAATTGTCAGAAACATGATAGCTCAAACTTTTCTCGATAGAAATAAAATCGTAAAGTGACCTCCAATTTCGTAGTTTGTCACTGATATGATAACCAATAATAACTCTATACTTAATCGTGAATTTATAATAAAAAGAATCTTAGCTAGCTCTTTATCTTCAAAATAAGAAATAGTTTATTAGTTATTAATTAAAAACGATAATGTTGTCAATAATTTCGATAATTTTTACTATGAAAATTGCTTCCAGCGTTGTACGGCTTCATAACGATAATATACATTATGCATGAGTAGATTCGGGGTGATCAAATTCTGTGACGCCTATAATCCCTACACAATTGGAATTTCCAAATCCAGACGCACGTGCCCCCACTGTATTTAAGCAATGCGACACTATCAAATTTATAACGATTGTTTTTTTTTTGTTGAATGCAAACGATTCTATTTGTTTGGTATAAATGGGAGGATCAGATTTTTAACTCGTTTTTGCTGTGCAGTTTATTTTATTTCAAGCCATCGGTGGATATAGAACTTGCAGCTTTTTAATGAAATATTCGATTTGTTGCTGTAAATGGAGAAACAGTAAAAAAAAATACGTTCATCAACAAAAACTTCCGCATGCACTTGTAGAAAACATACAAAATAATTAACGTTACTTTATTAACATACATTAATTTTAGAGTAGAAGTGTTTTACTTAACTACGCTTCAAGGGTAGCACCTCATTATGTGAAAATGTACCTACCTCTGACATAAAATGTACAGGAAAATTCCAAACAGCTTCATCCTCTGGATCAATATTGTACTGCGTATCCCATTTGCGTTATTTTATAGCATGGCAGTGGTTATTTTATAGCATGGCAGTGCCGTAAATATAATGGAGATAGGAAATACGCGAATAGTATGTTTGCTTTTCAAACGGAAACTGGAATTTTGAATGAGCTTATGGCAGAGAAACCAATAAAATAATATTAGTTTTGTCTTGGGCAACACTGAAATGAAAATTAAATTATGAAGCTTAAATAAGTACTTAACGAAGGCTAATAAGCCTTCGTTAAGTACTTAACTAATTTCAATAGAGAAGTTGGTTTCCAAGAAAATATTATTTAGCAAATAAAGAACTGACTGAATAACTTTGTTTCTATACATAATACTCGTATTACATTATTATTATGGGGAATCTACATCTGTTATTATCACTTGCAACATAATTTCAATAAGCTCATTTACCGAGTAGCAGGCAACATTGGTCTCCTCTTCCGTTACGCGATCACTTGAATAAAAAATGTGTATGTAAGCCCTGCAATTTTATTTACAAAGATTACTCACAACGCCCACCAGCCCTACATAGAAGTGAAACAAAGGCAGTTGCTATAAAATTATTATAATATACTGATAAGAAATGATGAAGGTTCCTTACTCCATTTTATTGTGATGTGTTTATGTTTACCGCCTTTGAGTTTCGTATCAACGAAAGAGGGCCTTAATCTTGAATACGTGGAAATGTAGAAATACAAAACCCTCCCTACACGACATGTCACCATTGTGAATTTGTGTCGTTCGTGCCTTAGTAATTACGGAATGTTTGTAATTTGCCATTTTCAGTACAACATGGCGCTAGATCCACTCTGAAGATTTCCAGATCGCCAGTCACTTTGAATAAGATAAGATATTCAACTTGCAAAATAGTTCCTCCACGATATATAGGTAGGTAATTATCTGAATTGTTAGATTAGGTACTACTATTTTAGCATTTCCGTACGCATAACTCGCTCGCGTAGCTCTTTTTCCAGTCTTCTTACTTACTTAAAAAATGCTAAAAAGCACTGAATAAATTCATAAATGCAAAAACTGTAGACGGACATTATGTATCCACCTAAATTAGACTAGACGCCTGTTGGCCCGGAACGTTCGCTCCTCTATAAAATGACACCAACAGAACTGGAGCTCATAGGAGTCGTGCAGACAGGGGAAACTCGCACTACCGCGCGTGGATGGCCGTCTATCCAGGCCGCAAGACCGAAGCTCCGCCTGGTAACAGGTGCTAATACCGGTCATGGACAATTTAACAGAAGTGTCACGGATAGTCCCCTATGCAGAAGCTGCATGGAGGAGGAAGAAACAACCGCCCGGGTAGCCCTCTGCCAGGCAAGGTACCACGGTTCGCCGGGCAACGTCTAGGAAGCCATCACGAACGTGAAAGCACTTTGAAGGTCCCTGGCTGATTTGGGTTAGCTGGAGTGATCCGGCTACACACACTCAAGACGCAAAATAGGCGCAATACATGTTGCAGAAACCGCCCATATCGTAAAGAAGAAGAAGATTTAGGTAGGCTCTTTATTTTTCGATTACTTTAGTAATACCTACTCGCTACCAAATCACTGAAGAATATCACATCAATCCGCTTAAAAGGTAATTTATTTTATCTGCAATCCGATAATACTAAATGTAGAAGAAAAAACCCGAGACGTCGTCGCACAATTTATTCCATTCCACAAGTAAACATGTTTGTGAAGAAACAACACAATCAACTCTAAACTAGGAAAATAATACATAAACAAGATTATTAATTCGGTCGGTCGGCTATGTCATTGGTTGTAGTGTAGACTTAAAATAATAACACCTAGAACGATAGTTCTTTACAAAGCGCACTGTCAAAAGTGAGGAAACTAAAACAGCCAAAATGGGTCCGATTTCAGATTTTTATTTTCCATTATTACCTATATAATCATACCGAATAAGTACAAAACAACTTGAATTTTTACAACATTTAGGATATTAGTTACTATATTATTGGATTTTAGTTACAATTAGGTAACGTTTGGAGGATATGAATCTGAAAACTAAACCATTTTGGATTAGTATTAGATGCCCTTGCATATACAAGGACACGTCGCTTGGGAAATACTAGCTCAAATAAAAAATCAAGAAGTAACTAGTAGTATCTGTAAATATGTTAGACGGCGCGCGCGAGATTTGAGTCGATTTATGGCATTTTTCAAACATTAGTGCACGTTTAAAATAATGGATATCCAAAAGAGATATCGGAGCAGGTCACGTCAACGTTTTGGTTTAACCGACATGTTGAAATCTCAGAAGTGAATATTATAAATTATTATTATTATATATTTTTAATATTAGTTGCAAACTTTTCAGTTCCAAAATGTAAACTGTAACGAAAATATTTGCTTGCTTACTTTGCCCACCGAAATAACAATATTGTGTTAAAGTTAAGAACACTAATAAAAGACAAACACCCGAACTTAGAGGCGCTTAGTTGTAATTTGTTCACCTCCAGTTCCCAAGTTGCCCTAAAAATATAGCTTTGGGGGAACCTTCGTAGGATATTGTGGTTTATTAATTATGTAAAGCATCTCACCGCACCCGGCCAGACCGCAACGTGTTTTAATAATTCAACTAAACTTTTAACAGAAATGCTGCTGCTTTTATTACAACAACCTTGTTTCTAAATGTTCAAAGCGTTCATGTACCTCCTACCAGTATGTATTATGGAGTATGAGATCTTCAGGGTTCGTAATTATAAGTTATACGTTTCGGCATTTTTGCCACGCTAAAGAAATGTAGGTATCAGTATTCTAACTTAGTACAAACGGTCGAAATGCGAGCCATGTCTATGCGCCTCGAGATCGGTCTGCACTCGGTATACAACAGTCGCGAATGCACCGCAGTGCGTTTGCAGACGAACGAAAGATTTACGTACTATCGACTAAAATACAAGTATTTTTTTACTTTCCTAAAGTGCACATTATGCTGTTTTTATTATATTAACCAATTAATCCAGACATAAAATTTAAATACACGGAAAGTCCGATAAGTAAAATTAAGATAATATTAAGATACTTAATTTTTTTAAAATTGTTATATAGATATTACCAACTAACTATGGCCAGAAGGATTTGAAACTAATTTGTTTCTTCCTTTAATAAGTAGGTATTTAGCTTTTTTAGTTTTCTGTTTTCACCATTAGTTTTGTTAACCTAGGTATTTTATTGCTTAGAAATTGATTTCTTGGCGAAGGTATACCCTATAATATGGATTCTAAAATATTACGTACAATCACAAAACCAGAAAGATACGAAAGTACTTTGATGAAAATAAAATACTGTAACCTTAAAATATAATACTGTATCGCGTGTTGATGTACCGCGCGGCTCTACGAGGGTGGTTTGATAAGTCCATGTCTTTGAAAAGAAGAAATACATTTTTTTCATAATTTATTTTTGTGTCTTAAAAAGCAACTCCTTAGGGCATCTTTACACTAAATTTTTTTTCAAATTCGGCAAAAGATTATTACTTTTGGAAACAAAAAGCTCAAGCGAGTTCTAACTTTTCTTAATGACCCTGTCGACCTTCTCGGCGGCACTCATGACATCAAAACTCACCGAATGAAGATGCGAATCCTTCTTATTCTCTAGATTCAACCCCAGTGAGATATTTTCTCCTACCAAACATGAATAAATGTCTTGTAAAATGTCTTAGCGGGCAAAGATTTTCATCAAGCCAAAAGGTGATGTCTGAACTGGGCCCTCATTTCAGTTACCAGTTTTCAGGCGATGAAAGAAAAAAATAATGGGTTAAAGAGGTAGGAACTTGGTTGGACTAAATACGCAGAGCTACAATAAGATTATGTACAGAAATAAAACAAAATATTCCGAAAAAAAGTCTTTCTTCATTAAAAAGTCATGGACTTATCAATCCACCCTCGTAGGTAGTTTTTTCAAGGAAAGGGCCAAGTTTGAATACTGATACATTTCTTTACCGTGCCTTTGCAGCTCTGCTGCCGTGGGCGGTTGATTACCAAAGTACTTTAAATAAACCCGCTTTAGTATCCGTTAAAAAAGTGTTTTATTTCATAGTGAACATGAAATAAGATTAATTGCCTTTCAAAATCTAACCATAGCCCGAGTGCCTGAATCACAACACTTAGTAGGTAATTAGGTGTAATAAAAGTTAGTGCTTGCCAACAATAATCGAAGCGATAGGATCTCAAAATGAAAGAAAATATAAGTTCCCGCAGTTTAACTCTAAAAACAGTAGGTAATGGGTAACAGAAACTCGTTTCAGGTATTATTATTATTAACTCGTTTCGTTAGTCGTTCGTATTCAATGTTTTAACGGCGACCACATTAAAACACCCACCACTCTGAATTTAATCATAATGAATAATAAAATAACCAACCATTCTGCTCCTGAAATTTGCATCTTCGATATGAATGCTAAAATTGCTTGGTTCGTCTAATGTATAGCTTCATTTCGTGATTACGCTCTTTACTTTTCATATTGGTAAATAAACATTATGATTTTATAATAGCCAATGCTTTGTTTCATTTAGGGTTATCTTTTTCTTAATCTGTGTTACGGACAGCTTCAATCAAGTGAAATCAGTGGAAAAAGTGATTAAAATGTGTATAGCAAAAAGACTATTTGTGGACACTAAGTGCGTTCCTAGTGATAAAATCTGTGTTTGTGATTTTCTCATGTAAGTACTGTAGTAGCTTGTTATAACTAATTGAGTTAATTAGTTTGTGTTTTTAATTACTTTGAAGTTTATTAATGTGTAACGTTCTATTTGGTTTTAAATTGTTGCTTTCAAAATGTTCTGTAAAATGAGATATTTAGCGTAGCTGTAAGTTTTATACTTTGTGAGATATTCAAGTTTTAGCTCAAATAGGTATTGTTTAGGTATTTAGGTATCCTAGGAATTAAATGATATTAACGCTTGTGTTTTACTTACAAAGGTACTGGTAAAGGTTTTGAGGTAATGGGCTAGGTAATATGGGTCTAGGAGGTGGTAGTTTCGACCTAAAAGATGTCTAGGTCATACGCCAACCTTTGTCCCATAAGCCCTAAAGGTTTTGATGTGGTACTAAGAGGTAAGATTATAAATAAAGGCCTCTTGTATAGGTCTCTGGTTAAAATAATGAGGTGCCTAAACACCTAGATCTTCTAACATAAAATGTAAAAGGTAGACAAATAATAAAATGAAGTAGGTAGTCTCGCAAAGAAAAAGGAGTGGGGGCTTCGCTACCCCCACCACCTCTGCTAAGTTGATTGCAGGCGAGGAGTGGGGGTAGGCGCACTCCCCACCACTGCTAACAATTTGTAATAGCGTAGGGTAGTCATAATTTGAATTTTGTAAACTACCCCAGATAGGTAGAAAATATAAGTTTTTGTACTAGTGGATATTTGCTATCATACAAAATGTTACCTTAGGACGTGTGAACGTAGGAAAATTTGTGGACTGCAGAGCTAACCACACTGCGCACGAGTCCAACACCGTTGTAATCACAACCACATTCGATCTCCGCCGCTATTGTTAAATAGTTGGTTGGAGATCGGCCATACAGCCCTTTTCAGGGCTAGCGGGGACCGTAAACACCCCCCAACTTGCCGCAGGGCACGCCGTGCTCAGGACTGCGCTTGGTAAGCCCCACTCATGTCCTCGCCCGTTCGAGACCGCAGCATTGTGCAGGCTGAGCCATCGCCGCCCAATGCAGCGCCCCGACACACGCCACAGCCGGTAAGCCGCACTTCCACCGCAACCGCCACCACCACCAACGCGCCCACCGCCGCAGTACGAACAACCACTGCCGCCACCGCCGCAGCCACGCCCGCCGCTTCCCCTCACCCGACCCCGCCCGCCCGCGGTGCGTCCACATCCAGTGAGCGTCTACGCTTACTAACGAAGGCATCATCGCCTCGCGTCAGATATGAATCTGACGCAGTGATAGTGTCCAAGTTAGTAAGTGCTGGTTACGTAAGTGACCAGCTGGCTCGCTGGATGGGGACGTACCTGCGGATTGTGGAGGCCGAACTCGAGGGAACGCCGCTGCTCGCCCCGTCGGACGAAATCGCCCTACAAGCTTTAGAGGCGATGTCCGACCTTGAATTTCCACCGCTTCCAACCGAGCACAAGCGCTCATCAAAGAGCACACGAGCCGGTAAGCGTCCCCGCACCACGCCGCACCCCCGCGACCCGCGCTGCAAGCGCAGCCGGAGCTCGGGCGACCCGCCCAGCCCGGAAACACTCGCGGCCCCGGCCACTCCTGCGCCCGCCCCGCCGCAACCGCAACCGCTATTGTTGCACACACCCGCACCGCAGCCGCAGCGCGAGCAGCGACCACGCCGGGTAATTGAGAAGACGCCGGCACCTGCCGCACCCAGAGTGAGTTTCGCACAGGCGGTCGCGGCACCCACCGCCCCCGCCCCCCGCACCGCTCCTGCCTCGGTTTCCAAACCTACCCACATGGACGCAACATCAGCCGGCCCCTCCAGTGCGACGGCTGCCCCCACCACTACGGCGAATAAGGATCGCCGCTACCCGCCACTCGTCGTAGAGGTACTCCCCAATTGGCCCACGCACATGCGGGCTTTACATGAAAAGCTCGGCCGTGCACCCAACGCGCGCCCCTACGGGCAAGGCGTGCGCTTCTCACCGGCCGACGGGTCGGAATACCGCGTCATCCAGGCGTACCTAGCCGAACTGGAGAGCCGGGAAGGCCTCAGTTGGCATTCGTACGTCCTACCTGAAGAACGCAGCCAAAAGGTGGCCATCCGAGGGCTACCCTACAACTCCTCGCCCGAGGACATCACGGAGGCACTTGGTGAGCTCGGATATGAAGCCGAATATGTAAAACAGATTCGCGCTCGAGCCGGACGTCCCGGCTGCATATTTTTCGCATCCATCAGCCGCAACTCCACTAACACCGCGCCCATCTTCGAGGTGAGCGAACTGTTCAGCATGCCGGGCATCGTGATTGAGGCCTGGCGCGGCAAGAAAGGGCCAGCACAATGCCACCGCTGCCAAGGCTTCCGGCACTCCTCCAAGGGGTGCCATCATCCATTAGCCTGCGTGCGCTGCGGGGAACCGCACGCCGCCGCTGACTGCCCACGCCCTCGCTCGGAGCCAGCGACTTGCGCCAACTGCAAGGGCCCGCATCCGGCGAACTCAATCTCCTGCCCGGCCCGAAAGACGGAGATCCGAAACCGGAGGGCCGGCGTCTCAGCCCGCACCGGACCACCTACCAAGCCCGGCCCAGACACTCGCGCCTCTACCGAAAGAGCTCAGGTAGAGTCCATCGCCACCCAGGCCACACTTATGGCCCCCGCCAACCCACCCACCGCTCGTGGAGACCCACTGGCGCCTGCCGCCCGCAGCAAGAAGGGGAAGGGGAAGAGGAAGGGGCGCGGCTCCGCCGCCCCGCCACCACCACCTGGCGCGCCCGCGCCGGGAGCGCAACCTGCGCCTATCACTCAACCGGCTCTCGCAGGGCCGGACTTGCAACTGCTCCTCGCCGGCCTCCTTAGGGGCCTTGCGGAGCAACTCCAGACCAGCAGCGCTCTACCTCCGGCCCAACATTCAAGCCGCTAAAGGTACTACATTGGAACGCGCAGTCGCTGACAGGCAAACGTCGCGCGCTCGCGCACTTCCTCCGCGAGCATGATGTCGACGTCGCTCTGGTCAGCGAGACGTGGCTCCAGCGCACCGCTTCGTTCCGGTTGGCTAATTATCATGCCTACCGCCAAGATGAGACCTCGCCCATCTCCGGTCAACCCTACCGAGGCCTGCTGGTACTGGTTCACCGCCGCCTACTGCATCAACCGGCCCCGCCGGCAACCACTTCGAGCTTTTACGCGCTCGGAGTCGACGTACGACTCGGCGACACGGACATCCGTCTGTACGCCGTATACAAGCCTCCCGGACAGACACTCAACTTGTCGGAGGTGAGACGCCTACTAAGCCCCCTCCCCACCATCTTGGCGGGGGACTTTAACTGTAAACATCCCGCGTGGAACTCCACGAATACCAACGAGGCGGGCCGCGCCCTTTTCAACGACGCTGCAGCCCACAACTTCACCGTGGACGGACCGGACGAGCCGACGCGGTACGACGCCTACGGGAATGGCGAGGTCCTGGACATCGTCGTCCACCAAGGGCTCCCGACCTCCTTCGGCCAACAAGTGTTCCCAGATCTGCCTTCAGACCACCGCCCGGTACTGTTAACTTTTTCACAACTACCCACCCGAATCTCCCCCCCACCTCCGCGCACCCGCGTGAACTGGGAGGAGTTTACGGCCGCTGCGGACAGATGCATCCCCACCCGCCGCATGGATACTGCAGACGACGTCGAGGCAGCAGCCTCGGACATAGCCACGGCTATTAACTCTGCGCTTCAATCAGCCACGCACACACACTCACACGGAGGGCGCACTAATACCCTCCCCCGCCGAGTGTCGGACCTTATTGCGGACAAGCGCAGGGCCCAACGCCTGTGGCAGCAAACCGGCTGCCCAACCGCCAAACGTCGTCTCAACACCCTTATCTCCCGGGTAAAGAGTGCCCTGGACGACCACGCTGCAGAATCATGGGAACGCCACATAGACGCGGTAAGCGACCACACGCCATCGGTCCACCGGCTGTGTAAACAGCTGGCAAACACCACCGCCCCACTACGACCGCTTCTGGATGAAAATCTACAACCCAGATACAAGGCTGAAGACCGGGCCGAGCTCTTGGCCACCCACCTGGAGGGTGTTTTCACCCCCAACCCAGCGGCGGACGCCGAGCACGTAGCGACTGTGGAATCGCACGTGATTAGGTGTCTGGCCGCCCCACCCACGCCCACAGAAGACCCCGCCTTTGTGTCGCCTACACAAGTGCGGAAACAACTTGCGCGCGCCAAACCGCGCAAGGCCCCAGGGCTCGATGGTATCACCAACGCAGCACTCCGTCACCTGCCAGCGAGAGCCATCGCCGCAATCACGCGCCTCTTTAACGGCGTGCTCCGCACCGGTCACTTCCCAACCACCTGGAAGGAAGGTAAAGTGGTTATGTTACCAAAGCCGGGGAAAGATCCTTCCCGCCCGGCCAACCACCGACCCATCACACTGCTGCCCTGCCTATCGAAAATATTCGAACGGCTGCTACTGGAGCTACTAGCGCCACACCTGGCGCCACGCCCGGAGCAGTTCGGATTCCGGTCTGCCCACTCCACAACGCTGCAGCTGACACGCATCCTACACCACCTTGCCACCTGCGCGAATAAGCGTGAGTTCTGTGCGGTGGTGATGCTGGACATGGAGAAGGCGTTCGACCGAGTGTGGCACGAGGGCCTACTATACAAGCTCCTCGAGTCGAACGTCCCCCGCCGCCTGGTCCGCGTCATCGCCTCCTTTCTCCGGGACCGCTCCGTGCAGGTGGCCGTGGAGAACTCCCTCTCAACCCCACGGCCCGTCAAGGCAGGTGTCCCACAGGGCAGCTGCCTCTCTCCAGTGCTGTACCTGGCCTACACCAACGACATCCCGGTAGTAGGCCAGGCGAAACTCGCCCTCTACGCGGATGACACCGCGTACGTTGCGTCATCACTCCGCGCTCACCTCGCTGCCGCCAAACTACAACCGACGCTCGACGCCCTCCCAGAGTGGCTTGGTAAATGGCGACTGACTCTAAATGTCCCAAAGACCCAAGCCATAATCACCGGCCGCCAGCACATCCACCCGCCACCACTCACGCTAATGGGCCAGAGCGTGGAATGGAGCGGCACCGCCACATACCTGGGAGTAATATTAGACAGCCGCCTCACGATGCGCCCACACGCAGATCGCGTGATCGCGCGCGTGAAATCCGCCAGAGCACGCCTACAGTCCGTACTCGCAAGCCGCCTGCCTCTGCACACCAAGGTTAATATTTACAAAACCTACATAAGATCTATCCTCACGTATGCGGCCCCGGCGTGGTACGCCCTCGTCGCGGAATCCTACAAACGACGCCTCCGCGCGCAACAACACCTTGCCCTGCGCACAATCGCCAACGCCGGCCGCTACGTAAGGAACGCCACAATAGCACGCGACTTCAACATCGAGCCGCTAGACACCTTTATCCAACGCCTGGCAAGTAACATGTTCACGCGAAGTGACATGTCATCTCATGAGCACCTGCAAAATATTGCCCCAATCTACGACAGACCTCAGCGCGGACGTCCCCTGCCCCGGGAACTGCTCGCCGCCCCCGCCACCCCTGCACCAGTCGACACGCCATCAACGTCGGCCCCCGCCCGCACCAACTGCGCGCAACCGAACGACGATGCACCTAACATTCGTGTTACAGACGACGCCGCCCCATCCACTTCCGTACTGACAACGCCGGCCCCCGCCCGCCCACATCGCGCGAGGCCGAGCGTCATCACAGCCGCTACTCAACCCCCGGATCGCACGCACAATGCGCGCCCGGACCCCACACACGCAGCCCACATGCAAGCAACGCCCACTTCCGCCCGTGACACCCATGGGCGGAGCGACCACGCATCAAGCCACGCCCCTCCAGACTGACGTCATCCCCCGCCGCCAACGCGGAGGGGGAACCAACATTTTTCATAGTTCGCAACTTACCCACTCCATAGCTACTCCCCCCCTCAAGATAAGTCCACCGCCCGCTCGCAGGTCGCTCGCTGGGCCTTCCTTATGGATCTCACCCGGCAGGGCTTGACCGCGCTGAGGGCGGTCGGTGAAGCAACTTAGGGAGGGGGGGAAAGCCTAAAGACCAGCCGGCTCGTTAGCCGGCCGCGAACCAACACACCACCAGTGGCGCAAGCCAAGAAGTGGCCACCCGCACGCCCACGGCGCCTACGGCGCCGCGGCGCGCGAGAAGAAGAAGAATTCCGGAAAATTTGTAAGCTCGCACGCCCATCTCAAGTTGTAACCATAACCACAATATATGGGCATATAATCAAGAAGGTGTTTTCATTCTGCTCTGCTCCCGCTCCTGCTGCTTGGCGTTTCATCCTATGGTACAGTGTTGAGGTTGTCGTCATCGGCAACAGTGCTGTTGGTCCTTCGAGCCGGATAAGAAGAATCCGAGTGCTGCGTGGTTCTCCAGAGCTCGGATAAGAAGAATCTGCGTGTCAAGCGAGAAGAAAGAAGCGAAGCATCAGAGTAAACATAATTATACGTCCAACGATCACTGAAGACTGAAGAAAAGAAGAATCACAGTAACTAGTCACCAGTACGCGGGTGGACCGCGGCTCACACTGCCACACCCTAACGGTGCCAAGTGTGGTTAGTGTGAGTAACGCCGTTCAAGGCGGTGCAGCCTAACGGACACGGCTGCCAGCCGCCTTTTTCAAGGCAGCTGAAATTGTCCGGCTACGCCGGTACGGGTTTGTCAATCTGAGGGCCGGACTGTAGGCACGCACGAAGTTGCCGGGCGTTCCCCCCGGTGACAGAGCACCTCGGAGCGGCATATCCCCACTGCCGGGTAGTTCCTCCCTTCCACTCCTGCTACGACCTCCATCCTCACCTGGGCTCCCCACGGTAGTGTGCCCGGGCGAGATTGTTAGGAGTAGGCTTCAAAGGGGAAAAGGGGTAGGCTTCAAGAAAGAAGAAGATGCCAATCACAAGAAGCCAAGCTGGAGGGAAGAAGAGGGGGGCAATCACACATGAAGAGCCACCGGCGTCACCTTCGACGATCGCGCCACAGCCACCGCCACCACCACCGTTATTGACTACAGTCACGATGCAAGAAGAGGCCACAGAAAGTGGTACAGAGAGACCGTTACCGCCGCCGCCGTCCACCAAGGAAGTTGACGATGGCAACGCCGCCGCCGCCGCCGCCACCGACACTGAGGCTTTGAGACGTAACCCGCCGTCAGTGTGTTCGTCGAGTATCGCTGCGCGCGTCCGGCAGGCGCAACTTCGGGCCGCGGAACAGTTGGCCGAGATTAAGAGACGAGAAATGGAATTAGAACGTGAATTAATTCAACAAAGGTTACAAGTTGAAATGGATACTATTATGGAAGAGGAGACCCGTGCAGACTTACCCACCGAGAGCATCCCAGAGAGGCTGAAAGAATGGTTGGATACCACAGCCGATCTTCGGTGTCGGGTAGACGAAAATTTAGAGAAAGACAGAGATATCGTTCCCGTCGTTTCGCAAGACAGAGACAGAGAGATCGCTCCCGTTATCGTGCAAGACAGAGACAGGAATATGAAGCGCAATGAGGCGCGCGCCATTGAAACAGATAGAAACCGAACGTTTTGTGTAAATCCAATGGAGACTGACGCGAGGCCCGTAGTCGATACGCAAAAGGGCTACGGGGTGGAAAACCTCGCTGAAACATTGGACAGGGTTCTAACTAGACGACCGATGCCGCGGTACGCGCAAGAGCTGCCCGTGTTTTGTGGCTCACCGAATGAATGGTTGTTATTCAAGGCCGCAGTGCGTGATTCCACACGATTATACAAGTTCACTGCAGAGGAAAATCTAGCAAGATTACGCGTGAGCTTGAAAGGGGAGGCGAGAGAAAGTGTGTCGGCGCTATTATGGAGTGCGACCGACCCCGATCGTATTATGACCACACTAGAGCAATGCTACGGCCGCCCTGAAGTGCTTATAGATAGAGCACTCGAAGATATGAAAAGTTTACCGCGTTCTGGTACGAGTGCCACAGAGTTGAATACCCTCGCTGTGAAATTGCAAAATATAGTTTGCGTTATTCAAGCGGTTGATGACCGAGGGTACTTACGAAATCTGCTATTGGTTCGAGAGGTAGTCAAGAAGCTCAGCCCGCATTTGTTATCAAACTGGGTCGCCTACGCTGAGAAGAATGAATCGAGTGAACCTGAAATCATTGTTTTATCTCGATTTCTTATGAAAGAGGCTGACTGCGCGCTGCGTTTTGCCTACGTACCGACTACGTCACAGCAAAGAGAAAACGTCGCTGTAAAAAACCGTAGCGAGAAACGCACCGATAAGAAGAAAAATGTAGCAAGAATATACACTTTGGGCCGGAAAGAGACGCCGTCTGCACCGTGTTTACTATGTGGAAACGATCATGAAGTACCTCACTGCAACAAGTACGAAGCCATGACGGTAGATGAGAGATGGCAGTGGGCAAGAAATAATGGAGTGTGCTTTCGGTGTGTGAACAATAAGCACCGGAGGTTCCGCTGTACACACAAACTATGCGGGGTGAACGACTGTAATGCGCGTCACCACGCTACGTTGCATAAGGACCGTGCCGCTAGTAATGAAGAGACGTTGGTGCGAGAGTCGCAGACTGAGACGATCGCCACGATTAATAGGGCCAACGTCGCGGCGAATGTCATGTTAAAGGTGTGTCCAGTGACAGTTAAAGGACCCAGCGGCGCTGTACAGACATACGCGTTGCTGGACGAGGGATCCACAGTGACGATCCTTGATCAAGACCTGGCGGACGAAATAGGTGCGAAAGGGCTTGTAAGCGACTTGCGCATATGTAGTATAAACGCGCAAAGGAGCGTAGCGAACAGTGAAGACGTAAGCCTGGTGTTAGTAGCAAGAGATGAAAGCACCCATCATGTTCGCGCCAAAACGATGACAAGTTTGACGCTCAATCATCAAACAGTTAGTGAAGATTGCTTACAGTACGCACACTTAAGAAGATTAACGGCTAGTGACGTGTGTTATGACAGAGTGAAACCACGTTTACTGATCGGGGCCGATAATTGGCATTTGATTGTGTCACGAAAGTTGTTGATGGGCAATAAGAGACAACCGGTAGCGTCATTAACGAAACTGGGGTGGGTCATACATGGAACGGCGCCTCGAATCACGGCGCTAGAGGGCGCGTCGAACGTATACAAGACGGAGCTCATCGCACCCGAGGTTGAATTGCACGACATGGTGAAACGTTACTTTGAAATAGACGCACTCGGTATCGCTAGGAGGGAACGCGAAAACCCAATGGAAGTGAGAGCGGTTAAAGCGTTCAATGAGAGTATTAAACGAGTCGGCGGCCAGTGCGAAGTACGACTACCGTGGAAGAGAGATGACGTCACGCTACCACCCAGCTATTATAACGCTGTAAAGCGCTTGAAGTCTATAGAACGCAAGATGGACCGGTCAAGCGACTTTGAAAAAGCTTATACGACACAGATAGAAAATTTATTCACGAAAGGCTACGCGGAGCAGTGCAGTGGGAAAGAGACAGACGATCCACGAGCATGGTACCTGCCTCACTTCGCAGTTACCAACGTGAACAAACCGGGGAAGATAAGATTGGTCTTCGACGCGGCAGCAAAAGCCAATGATGTTTGCCTCAATGATGAGCTTTTAGAGGGGCCCGATTTATTACAAGATTTAAATGGGCTGCTTTTGCGGTTCCGTGAGAAAAGGATAGCAATAACAGCCGACATTCAAGAGATGTTTTTACAAGTGAAGATTGCGCCTATAGACCAACCGGCACAGATGTTTCTATGGAGAGGCGGCGATAGAGATGGACCGCCACGAAAATATAAAATGACGTCGATGATATTTGGGGCAAAGAGTTCGCCATTCTTAGCACATAGTGTGCGCGACTGGAACGCGAGAGAGAGCGCCGACGAGTACCAGCTAGCATGTCAAGCGATAACGAGCAATCATTATATGGACGACTGGGTGGACAGTTTCGATGATAAGGAACGGGCGATTGCTACGATGAAACAAGTGATTGAAGTGCACAGGCGAGCAGGATTCAAGCTGACAGGCTTCAACTCAAACGAAGCCAGAGTCTTAGCTGAGCTGCCATTGGAGAGCCGTGCTACGTCATCGCCCAAACAACTGGGGTCCAACCTAGACGATTGTGGTCGCACGCTGGGGCTACTATGGGATGCGGCGACCGACACACTGGGGTTCAACACGACGCTCGCGAGGGTACCGGCTGAAGTGAAGACGTTAGCAAGGCCGCCGACAAAGAGAGAAGCGCTAAGCGCGGTGATGTCGGTTTTCGATCCGTTGGGCTTACTAAGCTACTACACCATTCGAGCGAAGATTGTATTACAAAATATTTGGAAACTAAATATAGAGTGGGACGAGGCTCTACCAGGGCCGGAGGCCGAAGAGATAATCCAATGGCTTAGAGACATAGAAAAGCTACGAACACTAAGATTACCGCGCCTCTACGCTCGAACGGGGGGAGAGCCGAGCCGAGAACTACATGTATTTTGTGATGCAAGTGAAGTGGCTTACGCGACCGCGGCTTACTGGCGCGTCAAGAATGAAGATGGTGAAATAGAGGTGACATTAGCGGCCGCTAAAGCACGGGTAGCGCCAATGAAACATCATAGCGTACCAAGACTCGAATTACAAGCGGCTCTGATAGCGACGCGTCTGGCAAGCTCTATCAAGAGACAGCAAGGCTGGGAACCCGAGAAAACTGTATATTGGACGGATTCGCGTACCGTGTGGCATTGGATACGGAATGATAGCGTGCGTTACTCACCATACGTAGCGCACCGCTTAGGAGAGATAGCCGAGACTACGGACGCTAGCCAATGGAGATGGGTTCCGACAGCGCTGAATGTGGCGGACGACGCAACGCGCCCTAATGTAGAGATGAAGACGTGTAATGACAGATGGTTTAAAGGACCCGAATTTTTATATGAAGATGAGGCTTTATGGCCAACATGTGATATCGTAACGGAAGAAGACACGGTAGAGATAGTGCTCACGACAATGGGAGAAGCAAACGATAGTGTGCCCCGAGCCGAGCGTTTTTCCTCATATGAACGCTTGGTGAGAGTGATGGCGAGAGTATTACTATTCGTACGCAAATGTCGTGACCGTGCCGCTACGATGAATGTAGAGCTTTTAGAAGAGGCTGAGATGAGATTGCAACGAGCTTCGCAGCGCCAATGTTTCGCTGAAGAGATAGAACGCATCACCGCAAAGCGAAACCTCAGAGCGGGAAGCCGGCTACGAAAGCTAGATCCGTATTTGGACGAACAAGGTGTGCTGCGTGCCAGGGGACGAATAGGGGCAGCGGGTGTGTCTGCCCCCGCTACTCACCCCGTAGTACTGGACGGCAGGCACCCGTATGCGCGGTTGCTACTATATCGTGAGCACCGTCGCGCCCACCACGCACACAATGAGCGCGTTGTGAATGACGTCAGAGCCAAATACTGGATACTGCGACTGAGACCGACGATACGTACAGTCGCTAGCAAATGCGTGTTTTGTCGCGTAAGAAAGGCACGTCCTGTGGTTCCAGTGCACGGAGATTTACCTAAGGCAAGATTACAGCCATTCACAAGGGCCTTCACATACTGTGAGGCTGACTATTTTGGACCTCTAACTGTGACGGTGGGACGGCGGCACGAAAAACGGTGGGGCGCACTATTTACGTGCCTCACGACGAGAGCGATACATATAGAGTTGGTGGGTTCGCTATCGACAGACTCGGCAATCATGGCTCTAAGAAGAATGGGCGCGCGCCGCGGGTGGCCGCGCGTTATGTACTCAGACAATGCAACAAACTTCAGAGGCGCCGACGTAGAGTTGCGTCGTGCGATAGAAGAATGGGAACCGGCGCTACGTGATTACGCACTAACAGAGCGTATGGAGTGGCGCTACATCGCTCCGGGCGCGCCACATCAGGGAGGCGCGTGGGAGAGACTCGTGCGCTCAGTCAAAGGCGCGCTACGAGTCACACTGAACGAGAAGTCACCGCGAGAAGAGGTACTAGCAACGCTGTTGGCGGAGGTAGAGCACACCATAAACGCTCGCCCGCTAACCCATGTACCAGTCAGCGAAGAAGATCCAGAGGCGCTCACCCCAAATCACTTTCTTCTGGGGGGTTCGCGCGGTCTGCCACTCACTGGGCCGTGCGAGCCAGCTTCGCGCAAGCTGTGGCGTGCTGCGCAGGCGCTGGCCGACGAGTACTGGCGCCGCTGGGTGCGCGAGTACCTGCCAGAGCTCATTCCGCGCGGGGGCGCGCGTGACGTCACGGGCCGCTCACTTAAGCCCGGTGACGTCGTCATCATCGTCGACTCCAGCCTGCCTCGCAATGTGTGGCCGCGAGGCGTCGTGACGGCGGTGTATCCTGGACCAGACGGCGAGGTTCGCAACGCTGATGTCAAGACAAGAGGAGGAGTTTTTCGTCGCCCGACAGCGAGATTGGCTGTCCTCCCTACTGAAGAGGAAGGTGCCGCGAGTGCTGCACCGGGGGGAGACTGTTACGGACAGCTTCAATCAAGTGAAATCAGTGGAAAAAGTGATTAAAATGTGTATAGCAAAAAGACTATTTGTGGACACTAAGTGCGTTCCTAGTGATAAAATCTGTGTTTGTGATTTTCTCATGTAAGTACTGTAGTAGCTTGTTATAACTAATTGAGTTAATTAGTTTGTGTTTTTAATTACTTTGAAGTTTATTAATGTGTAACGTTCTATTTGGTTTTAAATTGTTGCTTTCAAAATGTTCTGTAAAATGAGATATTTAGCGTAGCTGTAAGTTTTATACTTTGTGAGATATTCAAGTTTTAGCTCAAATAGGTATTGTTTAGGTATTTAGGTATCCTAGGAATTAAATGATATTAACGCTTGTGTTTTACTTACAAAGGTACTGGTAAAGGTTTTGAGGTAATGGGCTAGGTAATATGGGTCTAGGAGGTGGTAGTTTCGACCTAAAAGATGTCTAGGTCATACGCCAACCTTTGTCCCATAAGCCCTAAAGGTTTTGATGTGGTACTAAGAGGTAAGATTATAAATAAAGGCCTCTTGTATAGGTCTCTGGTTAAAATAATGAGGTGCCTAAACACCTAGATCTTCTAACATAAAATGTAAAAGGTAGACAAATAATAAAATGAAGTAGGTAGTCTCGCAAAGAAAAAGGAGTGGGGGCTTCGCTACCCCCACCACCTCTGCTAAGTTGATTGCAGGCGAGGAGTGGGGGTAGGCGCACTCCCCACCACTGCTAACAATTTGTAATAGCGTAGGGTAGTCATAATTTGAATTTTGTAAACTACCCCAGATAGGTAGAAAATATAAGTTTTTGTACTAGTGGATATTTGCTATCATACAAAATGTTACCTTAGGACGTGTGAACGTAGGAAAATTTGTAAGCTCGCACGCCCATCTCAAGTTGTAACCATAACCACAATATATGGGCATATAATCAAGAAGGTGTTTTCATTCTGCTCTGCTCCCGCTCCTGCTGCTTGGCGTTTCATCCTATGGTACAGTGTTGAGGTTGTCGTCATCGGCAACAGGTTATCTTTTTCTTAATCTGAGTTTAGGTTAGGTTAGGTATTATACCAGAATTGCAAAATCTTTACTAAACTATAAGTTTATACAATAATGCGTATTGGGTAGGTACCTATATAAAAAAAAAAATATTATAGAATGGGAAGTCAAGTCAATAATGTTTATCTGACACGATGATAAAACATTCACTGAGAAATGGCAAAGCGTCTGGTACACACTTGTAAATATGGAGTTAGCTGTCAAGTAGCAATATCTTCCGCAATACCTTTCAATTTAATTTAACACTTCGAGAATATAAAGGGAACTTGGCAATATTTAATATAATAAAGTCGTATTGCAAAAGCGATGAATTTATAGAAAGCAACATCCATTTGAGGTTTTAATACAAAATTGCTTCTCCAAAACCGGTCAGAATATGCCTTTTTACCTTTAAACAACTTCTCCTAGCTGTAAGAAAAATATTTTGCACAAACATCCCACATTAATTTATAAACATTCAAAGGTATGAAAAGAAATGCTGTAACATTTCTCAAATATAAGTAATTATTTTAAGGATGAAACAGCAGACAGGTCATAAAAATGCAATGTCAGACAGCTTTTAGCACTCTCATCTACTTTTTTAAACGAAGAAGTATTACAATGCGACCAGTATAATTAATTTTTCGGTAAAATGTTTCATAAATATACCAACAAATACATCCTTACTAATATTATTTTGTTTGTTTACTTGTTTGTTTGTTACGCCTTCACGTCTTAACTACTGAACCGATCGTGATAAAATTTTGCATACACGTTGTCAGGAGTACAGAGAAGGATATGTCCTTACCCTATGGGGTACCTTTCATCCCAAAAAAGGTATTGTTCCCGAGGGATAGCAAAAAACCTTTCCGCGCAGACGAAGTCGCGGGCGTCCGCTAGTCCTTACTTAATATTATAAATGCGAAAGTCCGTTTGTTTGTTTGTTTGTTTGTTTGTTACGCCTTCACGTCGTAACTACTGAACCGATCATCATGAAATTTTACACACACGTTGTCAGGGGTACAGAAAAGGACATAGGGTACCTTTCATCCTGAAAAAAGTAACTGTTCCCGAGGGATAGACAAAATACTATCCACGCAGACGAAGTCGCGGGCGGAAGCTAGTAATTTAATAAATAAGCATTTGAGAACATGTAAAATACTTGATAATACCTATATAATTTCAAATAGTACGAGTATTATTAAGGTGTTTGTTAAATCCTTGTAAAATTAAAATTTAATGTATCTATATTAAAATTTCTTCTGTTCTGTCAATATCAAAATTAAGCCTGTTAAAGTTCTCATGATAATAACAGCTCATTAGGTCCATCGAGGGAGGATGTTGCCATGCGTGGTCTCTCGAGGGAGAAAGTAAGAGGTCACAGTGCTACTTTTCATCGGAAAACACTGAAGCCCATTTAAATGGTCCATGAGGTATTGCCTATACTACCCTAATAGATATCCCGAAAGCCTCTATTCCTAAGCAAACTTTTTGGTTAAACTATGTAAGTAAAAGTATAGTACAGTAGCCCGTAATACATTTAAATTACCAAAAAGGTTACCACTCGCCGTTGCGATATAGTTATTTATTACAAAATTATAGATCCTTTAACCCAAGTTTTACAGATCGCAACCCGCCGTAACCTATATTTGTATATCTCCAAAAATGATATTTTTTTAGTTTTCGAGGTTTACCACATGGTTTAGCTATTGTCGTGTTCTACAGCTTTGTTTGATTGCCACTGATAATAGTAAGACTATGAAAAGCAGCCATAGACAGATTTAAGACCAGCGGGGCTACTCAAATGGCCACTTTTCTATTCGTTCGCTAACTTAAAAGTTAAAAATAAGCCATAAACCCCAAAATAACGTGTCGTAGGCTTGTCAATTCTGTACAATACAACAATGTCTGTAATTTACATAAACTTGCGACGTCTGATTTGATCATTAATTGCTTATTTTTAAGATTTAAGTTAGCGAACGAATAGAAAAGTGGCCATTTGAGTAGCCCCCAGATGAAAATGGATAGACTTTATCTGGTCTTAAATCTGTGTATGGTCACTTTCCATAAGCTTACTATTATTAGTGGCAATCAAACAAAGCTGTAGAACATGATAATAGCTAAACCATGTGGTAAACCTCAAAAACTAAAAAAATAACATTTTTGGAGATATACAAATATAGGTTACGGCGGGTTGCGATCTGTAAAACTTGGGTTAAGGGATCTATAATTTCGTAATAAATAACTATATTACAACGGCGAGCGGTAACCTTTTTGATAATTTAAATGTATTACGGGCTACTGTAGTATTACTCTTCATTTATTAATAAGGGTGTTAGTGTAAAGAATTGTGCATAATTAATATAATCTGCCGGACACCACAACATAAACAACAAGCTATTTATAAAGAGCTACGTATTCAAATACTAACATGAATGTCAGTTTCCTCTCATACTTCATAGACAATAGGTACATGAATGATATTGCGCTGCTACCGTACCCATATCAACTTCCCCTTTACATTGAAAGACAGTTAGGCCGTATACAGAGAGAAAGCAGGTTGACGCTGTTTTCAGACTGCCGCTTACTGCCGCTTACTGCCGCAGGTTCGCGCAGGTAACCAGCGAAGGCATTTTGTATGAACAAGCGCTGATAAGCGCCGACAAGCGCTGACAAGCGCCTACACGCGCAGGTCAGCGCTGGCTCGTTTAGTATGAAATCCTGCTTCAACCTGCTTGCTTTGTGTGACGGTTACCTGCGCGAACTTGCGGCAGTAAGCGGCAGTAAGCGGCAGTCTGCAAACAGCGTCCTCTCTGTATACGGCCTTACGTTTTGATAATGTTGAATAAATATAGAATTTTCCTTGTAACAAAACAACGGATACATTTAACAGACTCAATTATAATGCTCTATTAACGAACTCTTTTTCATCTATTACAATAATCAATAATTGAAAAATGTCGTGTATCTATTGATATTTTCATTTCAAATCACACAATATTCGCATTTAATAACTTCTCGGACTGTGTTTCTCTAAACTCAAAAAGATACAAAAGATGTCACCGTGATCACAGAATCCTTACTAATATTATAAATGCGAAAGTCCGTTTGTTTGTTACTACTTCACGTCTTAACTACTCAACCGATCATTATGAAATTTTGCATACACGTTGTCAGGGGTACAGAACAAGACATAGGGTACCTTTCATCCAGTAAAAAACGAACATTTCCCGAGGGATAGAAAAAAACTGTCCACGCAGACAAAGTCGCGGGTGGCCGCTAGTAGATAATACTATGATACCAATCGACAGACAAATTCAACTTCTAAGAATTTAAATAAATGAGAACAAAATAATCAGTCTTAAGGGCCATATAGCCTTCAAAATAAATTTAATTCAGATGTATGTACGAGTATGGTCACCTTAACCCATGTTACTCGTAACTCCATTCTCTATTTTTCGTCCCAGACGAATAAGAATATCAGCCTTTACTTTGTTTGTTGACAAACAACCATCGATATTAACCTTTTCTTTGTCTGATACACTGTTAGCATTGATTCGAAACTACAAACAAAAGCTCCTACCGAATGGAGTTCGACAAATTCGTACCAGGGGGGCAATTCTCGGATGCGTGACATAATGTCGAATTCGACATTATCTTTAATCACGAATCTATATTAAAAATGTCACTAAAATCTCTACTGCTACCAAAAAACTTATTCTCAGCGATTTTCGACATTACAAGTCGAATGACTTTGCAATCTCGACGATTGGAACGTTCCATTTTTCACGACTAAATGAATAATTATTATTTAAAAATAAAAATATATTGAATGGTATGTAAAACTAGATAAAGATAAAGATAAAGATTTTATTATGCCAGAATGTGGTAATTACATATGGAGTTCTTAATTCTAAAAAGATATTGCACAAGACACATTCACCCACTTTTGGGCATGCAAAATACATTTAAACCTATCATATATATATACATTTTAATCAGGAATCTCAAATCTATTATATTAACATAAATTATTCGTTCTTGAATTTATACTACTACATGTTTAATTGTTTTATAACATTGTATATTGTAATTATTTGTCATAAGTGCCGTATCTTATGTGAACTGTTTCTGTATGTCAAATATTCCTAGACTTATTAAATAATTGATACATAATAAAAATGTCACATTATAATATTCATACACTTTCGTCAAATCTAAATAGGTACATAATTATATTTTATTAAATTCTACATGTCAAAATTTCAGATGTCAATATTTTTTATCTAAATATTCGTTTATAGTATAGTAACATTTTTGTATTAGCCATGTCTTAAGTTTGTATTTGAATTTATTTAATGCTAAATTTCGAATGTCCATTGGTAAATTGTTATAAATTTTTACAGCCATGGAGCGACAGTTTCTGTTGCGCATGGCTGTTCTCATTGCTGGTAGCACTAATCTATTTGGATGTCTACAGCTATAAGGACGGGGAGTATCGTATAAGAAATTAAACAACTCAGGATGGCTCTTAACAAAAATGCACACTTCATCTTAATATATAAAATCGTAAACTGAATGACTGACTGACTGACTGACTGACTGACTGACTGACTGATCTATCAACGCACAGCCCAAACCGCTGGACCTAGAGACTTGAAATTTTGCACACAGATACTTTATACAGTGTAGGCATCCACTAAGGAAGGATTTTTGAAAATTCCATCCCTAAGGGGATGAAATAAGGGATGAAAGTTTGTATGAAAGTCCCTCAGTTTTGAAGCTAGAATCTTCAAATTTTGTGTTTAGGCTGACGATTGAAAATTAATAAATACGGGTCTCAGCGTTTTTCAAAATTCTACCCCCGAAGGGGTCAAAAGGGGGATGAAGTTGTGTATTGAAGAAAATCCTTCATTTTCGAAGTAAAAATCGCTAAATTTATAATTTAGGCTTATGCTTAAAGCTTAAAGCAACGTATATTGTTTTTGTTAGGATTTCAACTCCAAAGGGGATGAAATGGGGGTGAAAAGGGTTAAAAAACCTAAAAATATATATGGATGTCGTTATCGGGGTTTTGTGGGATGACGATTGCAAAAATGACATTTATTTTGAAGTCCAACCACGGTGGACATGATTTAACCCCTAAAGGGGTGAAAATGGGGACCAAATTTTGTATGGAAAAATAATATAAAATAGACATTACAGCTTTAAACTTCGTAGGAGCACATCTAAAAATAAAAAGGCAAATATATATTTTGTTATTTTGAAAATCTACCCCTTAGGGGGTAAATGGGGTGAGTAAACATAAAAATCGATATAGATGTCGTTATTGGGGTTTTCTGGGATGACGATTGCAAAAATGTCATTTATTTTGAAGTCCAACACGGTGGACATGATTTGACCCCTAAAGGGGTGAAAATGGGGTCCAAATTTTGTATCGAAAAATAATATAAAATAGACATTACAACTTTAAAGTTCGTAGGAGCACATCTAAAAATAAATAGGCAAATATATATTTTGTTATTTTGAAAATCAACCCCTTAGGGGGTAAATGGGGTGAGTAAACATAAAAATCGATGTAGCTGTCGTTATTGGGGTTTTCTGGGATGACGATTGCAAAAATGACATTTATTTTGAAGTCCAACACGGTGGACATGTTTTAACCCCTAAAGGGGTAAAATGGGGTTCAAATTGTGTAGGAAAAAGAATACAAAATCGAAATTACAACTTTAAAATTGGTAGGAGCACGTCTAAATATATATTTTGGGATTTTGAAAATCAACCCCTTAGAGGGTAAGTGGGGTGAGTAACATAAATATCGATATGGATGTCGTTCTTGAGGTTTTATGGGATGGTGATTGCGAAAATGATAATTATTTTGAAGTCCAACGCGGTGGATACATGACACATATGGACCTGGACCTGGACATGCACATCCAGGGAATGGGAACGGGAACCGGAACGGGCACGGGCACGGGAACGGGAACGGGAACGGAACGGAACGGAACGGAACGGAACGGAACGGAACGGACCGGACCGGAACGGGACGGAACGGAACGGAACGGAACGGAACGGAACGGAGCGGAGCGGAGCGGAGCGGAGCGGAACGGAACGGAACGGAACGGAACGGAACGGAACGGAACGGAACGGGAACGAGACGGTAACGGGAACTAGAACGGGACGGGTACGGGAACGGAAGGGGTACGGGACGAGTACGGGACGGGATCGGACGGGAACGGGACGGAAACGGAACGAAACGGGAATGAAACAGGAACGTAACGGGAACGGAACGGGAACGAAACAGGAACGAATCTGGAATGAAACGGGAACGGAACGGGAATAGAACAGGATGGGAACGGGAACGGGAACAAGAACCGGACGGGAACGGAACGGGAACAAGAACGGGAACGTAAGGCGTACGGGACGGTTAGGGGACATTTACGGGACGGGAACGCAGCGGGAACGGAACGGGAACGAAACGTGAACGGAACGGAAACTAAACGTGTATGGAACGGGAACGAAACGGGAACGGAACGGGAATATAACGGGACGGGAACGGGAACGAGATCAGGATGGGAACGGGACAGGAACGGGATGGGAACGGGAACGGAAACGGAAGGGGTACGGGACGGTTACGGGACGTTTACGGGATGGTAACGCAAACGGGACGGGAACGGAACTGGAACGGGGAACGGGAGCGGGTGCGGGAACGGGAACGGGAACTGGAAGCCTTGTGCGAGGCCCGCCACACGCGGCAAATGTTTTGCCTCGCGAGGCAGCGCGCCTCGCCTAATCGCGTAAAAATGGCTGGCCGGATCCTGGTTGAAGGTTCCTTAAAAGGATTTCGTCTAATATCCACGCGGACGAAGTCGCGGGCAGAAGCTATCCTTACATATAATAAAACAGTAGAAAATACTATATGTAATGTACAGACACACTGTACACTACATATATTACCTACTTGAAAAAGAAATATCTGGGACGATGAAGAAATAGCAATAGAGTAAGAATTTGAAAAAAAAAGTGTGTCTGTTTGAACACGCTAATCTCCGGAAATACTGAACGGATTCGAATGAAACTTTTTTTGTTATATAGCTGCAGTTAAGCCTATGCATAACTTAGGGTATAATTGATTTTGGAAAATGGAACATCTGATGCAGAACCATAATGGTCCAACCTAACTATATGGAATATAAAAATTACACCTTACCAAAGTTGTTTAGCCTGATGAGCATTTTTTGTTGAGGTATAAAAATCGAAGATCTGGAACACCTGATGCAGAACCATAATGGTCCAGCTAAACTATACAAAATATAAAAATGAAATCTTTGCAAAAGTTGCTCAGCCTGATGAGCATTTTTGTTGAGGTATTCATACCGGTACTTCGATTTTCAAATCGAAGATCAGGAACACCTGATGCAGAAGTATAATGATCCAGCTAAACTATACAAAATATAAAAATGAAATCTTTGCAAAAGTTGCTCAGCCTGATGAGCATTTTTGTTGAGGTATGAAAATCGAAGATCAGGAACACCCGATGCAGAACTATTATGATCCAGCTAAACTATACAAAATATAAAAAGACCCTTAAGCAAAAGTTGTTCTGACTGATGAGCATTTTTTGCTGAGGTACTAAAAATCGATGATCTGGAACACCTGATGCAGAACCATAATGGTCCAGCTAAACTATACAAAATATAAAAATGACATCTTTGCAAAAGTTGCTCAGCCTGATGAGCATTTTTTGTTGAGGTATAAAAATCGAAGATCTGGAACACCTGATGCAGAACCATAACTCTGCTACGAGTACTTTCTTATGCAACTACATTAGTTCATTTATATGCGTACGCCGAAGACATAAAGTCCACGCGAACGAAGTCGCGGGCATCAGCTAGTATATGTATAAACAAGGGACCGTGAGAATCTTCAACTCCTCAAACAGCGGTTTGCACGAAACCAAGGTTTCAACGTCGTATATCGCACGAACGCACGCTTTTTGGGCAATGAAAACCTTGTTTATATGACATGAGTTTCCCCAAAGTACTATGCCATATCTCAGAATTGAGCAGACGTGACCATGGTATGCCTGTAGTGCTGTAGCTTTGCTTGCGGTTTTACCTAATTTCCACAAGGCATATGCATACGAATTAACTTTACTACATAATCTATTTAAATGCTGTTTCCATGTGCATTTATCGTCTAGTACTATACCCAAAAAAGTAACGTCATTCGTTTCTTGTAGTTCTTCATTGTCATGACCGACTACGAGATTTTTTTTGTTGCCGTTTTTGTTAATAAATTGGATGTATTTTGTTTTATTAATGTTTACTTTTAGATTATTTAACTTAAGCCAGTTTATCACTGATTCTAGGGTTTTATTTAATTCTGTCTCATAGTTTGTGATATTTACTCCCGGCACAATTACAGATATATCATCTGCAAACAGAACGCTGGGGTATTTTAAATTTTCAGGGAGATCATTAATATAGATGAGAAAGAGTAGAGGTCCCAGGATACTTCCCTGCGGTACTCCATAGCTATTTATTCTAACATCCGATCGGTTTGATCTTATTATTTTATGATTATCTAAACTTGTGATTTCGACGTATTGCCTTCTGTTTCTCAGATAGGAGTTTATCCAATCATGAGCCAGACCCCTGATACCATATCGCTCTAGTTTGAGAAGAAGCAATTCATGAGAAACGTAGTCAAAAGCTTTGCTCATGTCAAAAAAAATCGTGGTTAATGGTATACTTTTGTCAACGTGTTCGATTATAGTGTCAACGAGAGAGAAAGCAGCTAGGGTAGTTGATTTAGCCTTTTGAAAGCCGTTTTGTTCTTTCTTTATAAATTTGTATTTTTCAATAAAATTTGGAAAAAATAGAATATGGAAAAAAGAAATCGAATTTCAAACGTCAATAAGGCCGAAAATCACTTGCACCAATTTTTTTTACAAGTGAAGTTAAAAAACGGCTGCAAGCGCCATGTTTTTTCGAGATATCTCGCATTCGACATTATGTCACGCGCCCGAGAATCGCCTCCCAGCACGCGTTTAAGTTTCTTTGTCTCCATCTAAATGTCATTTTTGACAGAATAAAAAAAACTTTTGTTGAAGTGTGTCTGTTCTCTCTCTAGTGGGAGTAAGGCTTAGAGCAATACCGGCTTCGTCCTGAATGGAGGAGGCTTAGCGATACTACAATCAACAAACACTACGACACATAAGAAATAAAACAAAACAGCAAAAATTTGTGTACGGATGAGTCACACATCAAAATATGACACGTTTTTGACCCCATCCCGCGTTGCTCTAAGGCAGGGATGCACAGACTGCGGCCCGCGGGCCACATGTGGCCCGTCGGCAATATGCCAGTGGCCCGCCAGCAATAATATTCTCTCGTACACTTGTAAACTATTTTTTTTTGGCTTGTTTTATGTTTTTAATTTGTACTGGCGGCCCGCCATTAGTTCATCATTTGCCCAAGTGGCCCATGGTCTCAGTAAGTCTGTGCATCCCTGCTCTAAGGAGTAAGGCAATGATATTAGTTGGAGTAAGGTAAGTAAATTTTTTACCTCGAATTTTTTACCTTACCAAACACTTATTTTTTATCATTATTATTTTTACATGCATAGCTTAAATCTAAATTTTTACGATACAAACATAAGTTACCTTAACATTACCTTGTACCGGTGAGGCCAACATTCGTAGTATGTATGCAAAAGGAACATTACTTATGACAGACTGTCTTTAAGAAAAAACTTAATTAGAAAAAAACACTCGGAGTTCAAGACAATGACCACTAATAGCTTAAAAACACCACCGGCACCGGTTAAATTTAAATTAACGTACTTCTCAGACAACTTCTTAAAATACAAAAGAATAGAACATTATAGGTAGAAAGAATAAACTATGTCGGGATTTACACCATGTACCTGTTTATTTTTGAGACTCCGATATTTCGGCGCAGTTGCATGCGCCATGATCACGAAAGAACTGTCGATTGTTGCGTGCGGGTAGATGTTATTGGCAGACGAATCGGTCTACCCTCCGTCTAGTTCTTTTATTACTACGTTCGATACCGGTACCACTGTCTGCAAACTCACTATTCACTCGAATTTGTTCTCGACACACGACACTCACTGTATCTGTACGCGAAACGGCACTTTTTTTATTTTTGTTGTTTTTACACAACCGGACTACTGGATTCCAGACACTCGACAATTTAAACCCATCCTCACGATTGAAATTTTTGTATTTGGTTATTTCAATCGCTTCCCTGACCATTCTTGGTATGTAGTGGCGTTCTGTTGAAATAATCGGGGGTTATGTAACTCGATCCAGTGATTTGTGTCCGAATGAATTAAATGTTCAGCAATGGCCGATTTTTGCGTATCGTTGTTTTGGACCGCTTTTATGTGCTCCTTTATACGGCATGCTATTGTGCGTTTAGTTTGGCCGATATATGAGCTACCACAACTGCAGTCGATCTTATAAACGCCAGGTTTCTCCAAAGGAAAACTATCTTTCGGGGACCGTAGACATTGCGATACCTTTTTCAAAGGAGTGAAGATAGTTTTTATTGCGTACTTTTTCAAAATATTTGAGACCTTATCTGTCACTCCCTTTACATATGGCAAAAATACTGGCTGTCTATCTACATCCTGCCTCTGTAACTGGTGCTTTTTCGTGTGTCTAGGTGGAAGCTTTCCTGAATATCCATTGCTCTGCAGGACATGGCGCACGTGTTGTAACTCTTTGTCCGGATGATTTTGCACGGTTTGTTAGTGATGCCACGACAGAGTTTAGGTGTCTAGGATGATGATGCGAAGTAGCTTTGAGGTAACGATCTGTGTGTGTGGGTTTTCTGTATACAGAGTGGCTGAGTGTACCGTCAGCGCGCACATTAATCTTGACATCTAGGAATGCTAAGCTTCTGTCTACCTCCATCTCACAGGTTAGTTTTATTTTCGGATGAATGTTGTTTAAATATGCCAGATAACCTTCAACATCCTGTTTGTTTTCCTTCATTATGCAGAGAACATCATCGACGTACCTTTTCCATAGTTTGATTTCGGCAGGTGCAGTCGCGAGGGCTTGTTCTTCAAAATGTTCCATCAAGAGGTTGGCTACCACTGGGGCTACTGGACTGCCCATAGCTACTCCATCTACTTGAAGGTAGTACTGACCATTATAAATGAAGTAATTCTTCGACAAGCAGTGTTCCAACAATCTGGCATATTCCATCGGGATATCGTTGTTTTGTAACTTGACCTTTATTATTTCGAGACACTCCGCCACTGGCACATTGGTGAAGAGCGATTCTACGTCGAAACTGACCATCAACTCATTCTCCTCGACCTTGTTGTGTGACAGAATGTCAACGAGATGACGGGAGTCCTTAACGTATGATGACGTTTGTCCTGCTAACGGCTGTAGTACATTCGACACATGCTTCGCCAATTCATACGTAGGTGAACCTATTTGACTCACAATGGGTCGTAATGGCACGTTTTGCTTATGTACTTTAGGCAAGCCGTATAATTTAGGAGGCTGGACGTTCCTGGGGCTTAACAAATATTTGACAATATCATCGTCTAATGCGTGAGAGCATTCTATTATCAGCGTGCGTGTGCTCCGATCTGTTCTCGCTGTTGGGTTGTAATCTACCTTTTTGTATGTTTTTTCGTCGCTGAGTAGCTCTAGGATTTTGTTGTCATACTCAGATGCGTTCGGTACTACGGTTGCATTCCCTTTGTCTGCTTTTAACACTATTATGTTTTGATCTCTCCGTAGTTCGTTAAGTGCAGACAACTCCGAAGCCGTAACGTTGGCCCGTGGTGGTTTTGCATGACGTAATGTCACGGCAATATCTTGCCTCAAGGTGTCCGCATCAATTGATGGTATTTTGTTACGTCTGATACCTTCCTCGACCGAACCAATTACATCCTCGTAGGGAATGTGCCTAGGTGTGATGGCAAAATTCATCCCTCTTTCGAGAACTGACAGTGCAGCGTCAGACAAGTCGACATTAGACATGTTTACAACCGTTCGAGTTTGGGGTGAGTTCTCATGGTAGGGGGTAACCGACTTCTGTTCTTGTTCAAGTAACTCGAACAAAAAATAAACAAAAATAAACAGGTACATGGTGTAAATCCCGACATAGTTTATTCTATTAACGTCAATAACCATGGAAATTTAAAACAATATATAGGTAGAAAGTTTTTATTCATATAGAATTTCTGTTTCGACGTTGAAGATAAAGTTAGAGGTAGAAAGTTTTTATTTACATAGAATTTCTGTTCAGAAGTTATTACTAACCAACGACTGCGACGCAAACCCCGTGTGCTATACAAAGAGCCTTATTAAATGTTGTAAGAATATTAAGTTGCTAAATCCTTACTTATTATACTGAGATAAGTGCTTAAGTAGAAAGGTAATAAAACTTTATCGTAATACAATGAAGTTTCGGAACTTGACTTCCATCTTTAAGTAAATGGAATCTATTTGGATTAGCCCTTAGCAGTTTGAACGTGATTTAAACTTAAATTATATTTTGAAGTCATTGTAAATTAAACTTTAATATTTTAACCAGTAACTAAGGTGCAAAAATAACTCACATTTATTATATTATTATGGTCACGTTTGTCATAAACTGCTTAGCTCGATAGTTATTTTTTATTTGACTGTTAAAATATTTATTTATACTGACAAACAAAATGAAAAAAACACGAACAGCCGCTAGTACAGCTGTACATACAAGACTGACCTCAAAATACGTATTATAGCTTATATAATTCTTCATATTGTCACGAAGCACAAACATTCAACCGTAAAACTGAAAGTTAAATCTGAAACCAAATCAAAATTAGTATCAACTGTATACATGATTGATTAGCCACCATTATCCAGACCACCTATCGAACACAATGTGGTAATGTACGGCGCAACAATCTTTTCAACTTTTTACACTTCTCATCAATCATTTTGTGTTGTTGTGTGACGCTATTTTACGAATAAAAGACGAAAAGCTTGATAGAAAAAGTTATAAGCAATTTTAACAGTTTCCTTGAAAATAAACTTTTTTTTAATGTGCTTTTATTTATTAAATTTTAAAAGAAAAAATCTCATACGAGTCATCAAATTCTAATCCACACGATACGAGTACCTAATAAAACCATTAAATATTTAATTAAAGCTTTTGTATGTAATACGATAAAAGTATAAGCAAAGTATAAGCTAAATAAGTAAAGTATAAGCTAAATAAGAACTTTCAACAAATTGTAATACATTGAATTTTCATTTCTAAAACGTTATTTTAAAGTGGCACTTAAAGATAGAGAAAGTGGTTCTCAAGCAACCCTGTTTTTCTTGGCGATTCAAAACCACTTCATGAGGCTCCATTCACTTCACGAATATGGCTTTTATTTTTCAAAGTACTTTATAAAAAAAGACAAAGGTAGGCATTCAAAAAAAGATATTCGTCGACTTTAAGAGCTCATCCTTTTTTCGTTATTAATAAATGATCCTTTAATGGTTTTTTCTCACTATTTAAAAAAATAGAAAAATACAGTTTAACATTACTTAAATCAGTGAAATAAAGAATATATAAATATTTATATGAGTGAGGCTGTTTCTTTTGTCCTACAATAACTTTATGGATGCCTGCTGACAAAATTAATAAAGATGTGACTTATACCTATAGGTGATTGATGAGTTCCACCTGAGCCTTATGCCTTTGCTATAATGACAAAGCGTTTTTCAATGAAAGCAGTTAAGTATCAATTTAGACAAAGGTCGTAAAAATGACTCTGACATGTTTCCTTATTAAAAAAAGTAATAAATGTAAACGTCGACATAATGAATAAAATATTATGAAAGCTTTTCTTTCCATTTTAAGATTTTCATTTTGTTTTGTTCTGTAAAATCTCGTTACGCTCGGCTCCACCCACAATTTCATGTAATTACAATGTTTAGTAAATATAATTTTCGGATGCGCATCATTAGGAACTTTAAAAAAAAAATGCTAATATTATTTTTTGTTTTGACCTAATATTCGCATTTTTAAATAGATATCGGATTATTTGAATTAAGCCTTATTTCTAGCTGCTTTTGAAATAAATGTTTGGATTCATTTTATGACGAAAATAATTATAAAAATGTTCTCTAAGGACTATTCTTGGTAACAAGAAAACTATAAACTTTGTACATTCAAATTATGAAAAAGAGGCAAAGCCATAACAATAGGTTGAAATTTTGGACGAATCAAATTCGTCCAAGGTTGAAATACTATGCAGGTATGCAGTGTTTTGTTCAGTCAGCACTCAAACATCGTTGTCACGTTTATGGAAAGTGACTTAATAGCTATAGTACCTGGGCGACCGAGCTTTGCTCGGTTATTTTTTATTGTAATATGGTAGTCCTTAGGTGATTATCTACATTGTTATCTCAAACATTAACTACATTATTTTTTACTTGTCTAAAAACAATAAAAAATAAGAAAATATACACTCGGCGTCAGAAAAAACGCACCTATTCAAAAATTTCTTCAATGTTAATTTAATCCTATCTAATTTAATGGTATGTGTTGTTACATACTTCTTCCTCTTCGGACATAGCCAACAGCCTCTAGAAACCCTTGGAATACTCGTCGAACGGAATCAATAACTGAGATTCAGTTTCCGAGCAATATTACATTGCCTCATTTGTAAGCAATTTTGAGAAACTTCATAGGCAATAGTATCCATCTTGGGTATTCCTTTTTTCAATTGAACTATTGAAGTGTTTTTTCTCTATCATATCGATAGTGAATTTGCCCGCATTTCCTGAATTGACCTCTTTTATTTCCCTTTTATGGCGGCGCAAGCAATAACGCTTTAAGTGTTTCATTATGGTAACTGTTATGTTAATTAAATCAAACAATGTTTAATTGAAAGCGCATACAATGTACTTTCAATATTTAGATATCAACATTTACACAATAAAACGTTAGCTAGCAATAGCAGGTGGCCAAGTCTAAACTTATTTTCGAAGAGGTGCGATTTTTCTGACGTCAAGTGTATATAAACTTGAACATATAAAAAAAACAAAAGTAAATCACCGAGCCGGATTCGAACCCGTAACACTCGTTTCTTGCCGTCCGCGTCTTAACCCGCTGGACCAGACGGACAGTGGCCGGCAGGACGAAATTAGCGACCATTTTCTGCGTCGAAAGAAAAACGCATAAAAACTCGAAAATTTCCAAACATAAGACTAATCTAGATCGAATGTTTACCCCCCAAAACCCCCATATACCAAATTTCAACGAAATCGTTAGAGCCCTTTCCGAGATCACAGAAATAAATGTATGTCTAAATGTACAAGAATTGCTCGTTTAAAGTTAGGTATAAGATAACCTAGCTGTTGCGACTGGGTAATCTAATCATTCACCCACTGTCCATTAAAAAAAACGCTTTTTTAATCATGTTGTCTTTCTACTATAGCAATACTTTGAAATTGCAAACGTGCTGAGTGTTCTAGTTTTGAAATTGGATTCTTTTCAGGTAGATCACGTAAATGTAGAAAAAAAATTAAGTACATAAAAATACACAAAAAAAAATTAAATTGCAGACTGCTCAGAGAAAACAGATAATACCTACCCTGTAAAAAAGGTATATGGTTTAAAACCATCCAAAGCCAGCCTCCTCGTCAAACGTGGTTTGAAGAGTGTAACTTTAGCAGAAACTACATTAAGTTGGTATTGAGACTCCGATCAGGCCATTATCCTTCAGCAAAGTTTGCATTTTTGTTGAAAAAGGCAGAGTCAGATAAATGTCTTACCTGTAATACGGTTGAAAATGTGCAACATTTGCTGATGGACTGTGTGAGAAACAAGAATAAGAGGGAGGCTTAAAACTTTAGAATAAATCTCTTAGATGTAGGAATGGCCCAAAGTGTTCTGTGTAGTAAGTGGCCATTTGAGTAGGCCCCCGTTCGGTCAATCCTAAATCGGAAATCACAAAATTCTTGTGTACCTACCATAATTAATAGTTTAAGTTAATTTAAGAAGGTACCTATACATACAATATTGTAATATTTTCGTTTTGGGTACAATGGGGTTGGCATATCCAAAAGGATAAAAAAAAATAAAAAAAAAATGTTTTTAGAGTTTCTCAATCAATATAGCACAATATTTATTGGAACACCCCCTTTAAGTATTTTAGATAAAACCCCTTTAAAATGTAAAGAATTAAAAAAACCTATTTACCCTGTATGATACACTGGTAATGAAAATGTCAGACGCATAATTTCCATGCTGTCCCCTGACAATACAAGGCTACTCTAATGATTGCCTGACAATCAAATCGCAGTCTCATTGACCATAAAAGATTGGGTAGGCAACGAGCTTGGACTTCTCTTCAATGAAACTGCTTTGTAATCCTATGCCCTGAGCGCTACATTACATAAACACAAAATTTCAAAATTTCGAATGGTTTAAATTCAGATATAACAGAATTACAGAAATCCTGTTTTTAAATTCGTTATTTAATCATCTTTACGATTACGTATGGGGTAGGTACGAAAATTTCATATTAGGTATCCATGATTAGGGGAAATGCTGAAACGCTATCAGTTTAAGTGAATCTCCTTAATTAAATCTTGCATTTGCTCGTCATATTGGAAGTTCCGGGGTTAACTCTACGTTGGGAAATACTTGAGCACTAACCGAAGTTAAAAGATAATATTATATGGTTTCGTGAGCACGAAGATATTGAAGCTACAAACAACTTAAGACATTTCCGTTCAAAGAAACTATGCTACAGACTCAATAATTATATAAATATAAATTATAATTTTAGTTGTCTAATGACAACATCACAAACATTGCTCTGATTCCAAATTTTCTAAATTTCTATACAATTTCTTCAAACTATCACAATTTTACCTATCGAAAGACGGACTACATTCAGTATATTTGCACCTATTAATATTTGCTATTTATTTATTTATGTATTGAAATTCAACTAGATATCTTGAAGTCCGTATCAAAACGACTTATTTATTCATTTAATTAAGTACTAATACATATCAAATATTAACAGATTAGCAAACAAAAATCACTTATTATCACACATATTCTTGCCGCTTTTGAGTGTACACAACACAACACTGAATAGGTACAAAGTTTAGTGAAAGTAGCAAAAATTATTATATTATTATAGGTAAATAATGTATCATGAACTCTCAACACACTAGAAGTCGGAAGCTAAAAATATTTTTTTTCAATCAATCTGAAAAAATTAAAACATAAGGGGTTTGTGAGTACCTATCATACCATTACTTTCAGCATGTTTGAACTTTACACGAGAATTATTAGAGAATTGTTGTACGTCTAGAAGCGCCTTAGAAGCGCTCATGGCGGAACTTGACAGACTGATCGTACTCGATCACGTTTGTTAAGCAACGCTCGGTCCGGTCAGGTGTCGGATGGGTAACCGTAAAGTGGCATTACAACTGAGCGCTTCCGTGCTTCGGAGGGCACGTTAAACCGTCGGTCCCGTCATCTGATAACAGTCGTTAAGCCAAGTTAGAGGCCTTACAGGCGGCTTGATACACTCTAACACCAGAGGTGGCCACTAATCCTCATTCGATAAGAAAGAAAGACGAGAATTGTTGGAATAGTTAATCAGTTCTACACTGAATTGACTAAATATTTTTATCATTAACAATGAGAGAACTTTTATGAACACAAATGTTGTTTAAAAACAGATTTTAAATTAACAAAGAAGAAAAACTATTTTTTTTTATCGATTTTTTACTAATCCATTCAACATTAACTGTAATACTAGGCAAAACCCAAAGTTTCGGATTTCACAAACCTATTCAACTAGTGACTGATAAACAACTGGCTGCATTTAGAATGTAAGTCAAATATTCGAAAAATTCATTAAAATATAGAAAGGTCCAATCCGAGGCGTTTGTTGGTGTCGTTTCCTAGATAGACGATCTTCTATCTATAGAAAACGACACCACCAAACTTGGACACATCATTAAAAGTTTCTGCGCGACCAATAATACATTTCTAAACAAGAAATAACTTCAACAAGAAAATTTTAATTAATCTCAAGGAAGATTGAGTACTTTTGGCAGTTTTACCAAAATAGGCAGAATATAATTTGCTGATTTAATTATTTTTGGAGTTTACATACATATTAGATATTATTGATCTGAATTTATAGTAAGTACCTATTCTTAAATGCAGCAGAGATTTTTTATTCAAATTCTAAATTGTGTTTAATGACAAAGTACACAATATATGGTGTGTGAACATAACCACAAAAAAATCGTTGCATACAATTTTAATAGATAATAAATACGGCTTTCTTTTTAAATATTTTGAAAAAAATCTACATAATAAGGAAGCATAAGCAAGAATGGCATAAGTCACCGATTTTGATAAATTTGAGCTTGATCGCTGCGGATACGAATAAAAACATGTGGAACAAAGAAAAATCTTTAAAAAAATTATTATTTTAGTTTTATCACTCGATGAAATCAGGGCAAAACAACGATATTTTTTTTTCATTTTCAGATATAATGCACTTAACAGTCAGGTAGGATATTGAATAAGAAATAATATTTTGTATGATACATATGTACTTAAACGCAAAATTTAGGGAGATAATTAAAAATTCTTGGCTAACTCTCATAATAAACGCGCCGAAATCATGGTCGGTGTCATGACCGTTCTTTTCGGCAGGTGCTACTGCGTGCCTAAGTGAGAAAAAAACGCAACAGACAATAAAATGTAATCAGTTGATAACATTTTATTAAAACGAAAAGAGAAAATCAACTGTAATCAGTTGATTTTCTCACGCATTATACTTTTGATTTAATAAAAAAAAATTGATGCATGTTCCCTATTGTCTTTCCTCTTTATTAAAATAAAGGCTCTTTCTCTCTTTAAAAATTTAATTAAAGATTTGTTTGAGATATCATGAATACTTATAGACCAGGAAAAACCGTAGTACTTACTACTGTACTAAGGCAATGCGTTCTTGCTGATGATCTAGTGTGCGCGACATTATCATATTATTAATACGTTTCTGATGTAATGTAATGGCAATAATTCATTTATGAATGTATATGTTACGGCTAATACTCGAAGTGCGGCTAAACCTAGTTTTGGCCAGCTAAAACTAGGCGTAGCCTATAGCTTATAGTTGGTTAAAACTAGGTGTAACCGATCTGCTTTACTCCTGTACGTCCCGAATCGAAGCGTGAGCCTTAAATTTCGTTTTTTTAACAGACAACAGAAATAACTTTCTTAACACCCCATAAATTACTCCCCCTTAGTAGAAGCACAAAAAAAAGGCTAGACGTAGTATTAACCAGCTACACCTTAGTATTAGCTGCGAGCAAATCCGCTACTCCTAGGTTTAACCAACAGCTATCGGCTACACCAGTTTTACCCGGCTAAAACTAGATGTTGCCGCACTTCGGGTATTCGCCATAACATATAACATCTCTAGCTTTTTAACAGCATGCTGTGTCGCAAGACGAATAAAACTGTCGTACTGTGCGTACTCACTGGTGATCAACGGTGAGTGCGCGTCGAGGGGGCGCCACGAGTGCCACCGGCCAGGCGGCTTGCACTAATGACTCGCGCACGAATTGCTCCCAAGACGACGACGGCCCTGCAACAAGTGCTTCTGATGAGTTTCCAGATACTCGTCAGCAGTTATTTAATGGCTGGCTCTGATGACACGTGCTTCATGTGAAATCTCAATAAAGTTCTTGACATTATTTTTTGTATACACGAAAGCCGAAACACGGGTCACATATTTTCATTTTCAGAATCAGTATTAAAAAATATAATGATTCCTTAAGAGTCCGTACATATTTTGCTGCTGACTGCTACTCTCTCGCTCGCACATTTCATATTTTCTCAAAATTTCTAAAATCTGCGTGCTTAATTAAAAAATGTGTCTCGGCCACTTTTCGCAATATAAGATGACGGACATTTTAAATTATATTTCAGTTTTTTGTTGCTAATGCACAAAAAGTTGTCGTTTCTAACAGTTATTTGAACTGGCAAAAACGATAACTTTTTGTACTTCAGCAACTCAAAAGTGAAATATATGTTGAAATGTCCGTAATCTTATATTGCGAAAAGTGGCCGAGACACATTTTTCAATTACGCACTCAGATTTTAATAAATCTTGAGATAACATGAAATGTGCGAGCGAGAGAGTGGCAGTCAGTGGCAAAATATGTACGGACTCTTAAAAACTCACGAAATTACAAGCTTTTTATGAAGAGCGCGCGAGACATTTTAGTAGCGCGTGTTTTATTTTGTAAATATTATCTAGTCAAAATATAAAATGATTTGAAAATATTGCAATCGATTCTATTACTGATTTTGAACAAACAGTTTTCAGGTTTCGTATATAGTAAAAATAACCGTGTATTGCTACAAGTTAGTATTAACTGAACGGCAAATAATAATATTCACTTCACTTTTTTATCAAACCTATAAATGAAAGAATACATAAAATACGAAAATAAAGGTATCCTCATAGAAATAAATAAAACACATGAAACAAATAATTTTCTTTTTCTTATAACTTCTCAAGTTTATGCCGTTGTTTATGCCCGGTTTATGTTTGAGCGTACAAACAACTTTGAGAAATTGTTTTATTTACCTACTATGAAACCTAAACAAAGAACAAAGAGGAACAACAATTCGATTGTACCTATTAATAGTTTACGACACAAATGAAAACCATTATGGTTGCACTACAATATGTATTTATATGCAATGTGGTGTTACCTCTTACGTGCTACCATTTAACCCACAGTCTTCACGCAAGTTATTTGATTCTACTATGTAGAGGGCCTATTACATTAAAAAAACCGGCCACGTGCGTGTCCACGCGTATAAGGGTTCCGTAGTTACCATATACCATACCTTATTTAATACCACTATCATTTTTCATCTGAAAAAATAACTTTGTTTATCACTGTTTGTATAAATGACAAAGTTATAAGTATTTACGGTTTTGGTAAATATGCTATATCTCTAAAACTACTAAATATATAGGTATCGTTCAACCTAATTTTCGTAGAAAGTGTTTATTAAGATCTACAGTAAGTACCTATACATTTTTTTAGATTTTTCACTCTCTTATTTTAATAGTTAGAGGGGGGACACACATTTTACCACTTTAGCAGTGTATCGGCCAAATACTCAAAGGCTTCTTAGCTAAAATCTTAAGTTAAGGTTTCCTTAACTTTAAGGAAGCTGTCAGTTTCATAGAGTTTCTGTCAAATCTGACAACTTCTTTTAATTTAACGTGGCCTTAACTTTAAGATTCGTTTGAGTATTTGGCTGTTAATCTTTCAAACGGTTGACTTTGAGAAAATATACTCTTATGAACCTCAATGTAATTTTTAAAGACCTATCTTAGACACCGCACACGTATAGGTTTGATGATTTTTTTTTCATTTTCAGTTTCATGTATGGGGCGTTCCCCCTTAATCTTTTATTTTTTTTATTTTTATGTAAAAATCGTAAAGCCGTTTACAGAATGCATCTACTTACCAAGTTTCAACTGTGTAAATTTAATAGTTTCTGAATAAAATGGCTGACATATGGACGGACAGACAGACATGACGAAACTATAAGGGTTCCATTTTATGCCATTAGGCTACGGAACCCTAAAAGGAAGTTGTACTCCAGCCCCACCCAAAAAATGGCCGATGGACAACTTTATTTTGAGCCTTAATACATGACTTATTAACTCATGTATAAGGTATGTCACGGAATGGGATGAACGTAGTCCGATTATCACGGTTCCTTTTACGTAATAGGCCCTTAGATCCTTGACCGGCCATACACGTGTTAGAGCTGTGTGGCCAATTCTAACGTAATTGAATTTTAGCTTTTAAGCCCAATAAACTTTGAAGCAGTCAAATTCATACCCAATATAACTCCGCATCACAATTTGAATATTGGACGGTGGGAAAGTTTGACTCGCTGACATCGTCCTTTTTGCTGATGATAAGGAACTTTTGCCACGGTAATGGTTTTGCCCGCGGTAACATGAGCCATTTCATGCAAAACAGTAAAACTGACATAGCTTACTAAGAGCAGTTGCGATTTCAGCGTAAGGAACTATAGCTGGGGTTATCGTTGACCAAAAATGTATTATCCTTGTAATAACCTGCAATAATTTGCATAACCAGATTAATACACCATTACCACACGCGGGTAATGTATGCATTACCCGCGTGGTCGGAGCATTGCATTTCCCTTATCCATAATCATAATTGATGGTTTTTTTTAATTTTCTCAATGCTAGAAGTATTGATGAAATTAAAAAAGCTAATGACATGATGTAAACAGAATTAACTCCGTGTTTAGTCAGTATAATGACCAATAATTACCTAGGTACTGGAAAAATTATGCTGGCTAGCAAGCTTGCTTGTTATAACTTACTTTCTATTGAAGAAAATGCTAGGTAATTTTTGTTTTTTTTTAACGAGTAACCAATTGTACAACTGTTTAAAACACTATAAGAAAGCTATTTTTTTTAAATCACGATAAGTACCTACCTATGTTTTTTTTTTCGAATTTATAATAATTACTTATATAATACCCTTTAGCTATCACAACCTAATAATCAGATTGGGCTGTATCAAAATAATGTACATTAATTTATAAACGAGTCACATACACATTCCGCTTATTAATAATTCAAATGAACATCACCCACATGACTACGACAAGGTTTTAAATGCTTTCAGTAAATTATCGTATGAAGTATGCGCTGAATCGCTGATTGGACGATGAAAGGGCTATCATTGTTCGTATTGTAAACCACCCATTTTACATACCTAATTATACTGTTGACTTGTTCGTACATATGCTTTGGGCCTATGTAGAATCACGTAGAATGTTGACTATTCCATATACCTATTTACGAACTCATTAAAAAAAATGAAACTATAGTGGCTCTGTAGAGCTGGTAGACCTCGCCTTTGTAACATTTTTGTACTTAAATTTTTCGAAATGGCTGATATATGATTTTTCTTCATATTTCCGCCATTTTGAAAAAAAATCGAAAAACTAAATCGATAAAATATCCATACTAATATGATTATGAACCTGCTCACAAATTTTAACAAGGATCTGTTGAGAAATGCGACCTGTAGATGAGAACAATCGGACAGCCGGAAGGACTTCCGAAAGCATTTTTGCCCAAGCTGAAACGGTGACGCTTCGCTCATGCTTCGCGCTCGCTCGGTCAAATATTCAGCACGCGTATTTTAGTCAGTTACCTACTGTTTACTGAATAAAGTAAGAAAGTAGCTCAAGATAACAAAAATCTAAACTACATCCATTTATAGAAGACCGAGGAATATAATCTGCCACTTTATGCTTGGCATGCGTGGACTATGAGAAAGCCTTTGATTCGATTGAAACCTGAGCGGTGCTGCAGTCTCTCCAAGGTGCCAAGTGGACTACAGGTATATCGAGGTGTTGAGATACTTATACGAAAATTCCACCATGTCAATAGACCGATAATAGAAGCGTTTCCAACCCGGTTTCCAACAAAAAACTACATATCTAACCTAGTAGGTACTAGACTAAAGTAATTTTGTTCTTCGCTGATGGATAAACTATCAATAAGATCTTACCCATTGAAGCAATTATTAACAATTAATCTAACAAGGGATATACAAGTAACTATGTAATTTCAATTTAGAAGTATCTTGATGTCAGGTATGTCAAATGATCGTCGATCACTGAATACTGAATTAAATTACTAACAAAATTACAGTCTACAAGGAATTCTTGATACGTGAGGTTTTACCTAAATGTAGGTAATTACTAAAAGTTAATTATTGTATTCTTTGCTAAAAGTATCCATGGTTTTACTCGTGTTAACTTTATAGATCCTATTCAACTCAATGGTTTGATTTTTACTTCATAGCATTATAGCTTATGTTATGAATATTAAAATTAATACTTTGATGGATTTGTCTGCTATTTGTTCGCTTGAGTATTATTCAATTTATCAATTCTAAACCGGCTGTCAATTTCACCCGAGTCAGGAACATGACGAATCCAGAACAAATCCAAAATTCAAATGAAAAGTACACTAACCCATAATTTAATATTCTGTATAAATATTTCCTACGGTTTTGCAACAAAATGAGGATAAATAAATGATGAATTGGTGACCCTTCGCGACTCTCCGTGAATTATCCGTGTGTTATCCATCTGGCGGTGACACCGATCGATAGCCCAATAATTCCCGACTTAATGGCTTATATATTAAACTTTCCAACTCATTGCATATCAGCCATTTTTTTATGTCGGGCGGAAGTCCATATACGGTCGGATGAAAAAGATGGGTCATAACCCGCCACGCGGGCCAATGCGTAATTGGTAATGCAGCCGAGACCAATCCGAAGCACCGGGGAGTGGACTTGCGAAAGTGGCTGAATTTCCGAAATCGAATGCGAACATATAAACCTACAGCGCGATCGAGCTCCTCTCCTCCACTTAACTTGTGACTCTGTGTGATGTAGACCTCGAAAATCTGTCTAAAATGTTCATCACGGACAGCTGAAATGAACTTCCCTTGTGATTTGTCGTGTGTTTTTCTTTATTTTCCACCTCCTCACACCCCCGAACCCTTATGCGTCTTACTAAGGGTAAGTAACAAAAAGTTTTGTGTCAATTTCGATAGTTTTTCGAAATAGCTGAAATAAAGTTTTTTTAGGTTTTCATCCCCTATCTCCACAATTTTGAAAATTTACGAAAAACTGAATCGACTTTAAAATTCTATAAACGAAAATCGGATGAAAAATATGACCTGTAGAGGAGAACAGACGGACATTTGGACATAGGGACATACAAAAGCCTTTTTGCCAAAGCTGAAAATATCTTTGATCATAATTTTGTTGTCATTTAATAGTTCAGGGACTGTCTCGAGAGAAAGTTATATACGGACCATTACGAGCAGAACTTGAACTAACTGTGTCAGCCAACTACTACTGGATACTAACAACAACAATTACAAAATTCATTACCACATTATGTATTTCCCTAGACCCTGCTGTTTGTTTGCTAACAAACAACTAACACCAAAACTTTATCGACTTTTTATGCTAGCAAAAAGTATAGATTTTGTTGCAATTGCAACCAATGATATAAAAGTAGTTAATTGTTTGCAATGCAACCACTAAACTCGGAAAAGTGAAGTTGTTACTCAATTGTAGAGTAGTTATAGCTTTTCTAAAAAAATGCGGGCATCGTGAGAATATGTTTTTAAAGGAATTAATTTGAAGGCTTTTGATACTTTGATTAGGTATAAACTAAAGTTTAATGTCTACGTAAAAAGTTAATTGGTTGAAAAAAAACTGGCCAAGTGCGTGTCGGGCCACGCGCCGTAGGGTTCCGTAGTTACCTTATACCATACGATATTTAATACCACTATAATTTTTTGTCTGCAAAAATAACTTTGTTTTTCACAGTGTTGGTATGAATGACAAAGTTATGTTTGCGGTTTTGGAAAATGTGCTATATCTCAAAAACTACTTAATATACCTTGTTCAAACCAATTTTTGTTGAAAGTATTTATTAAGATCTACAGCATATTTTTTTTTTAGATTTTTCACTTTCTTATTTCAAAAGTTAGAGGGGGGGGACACACATTTTACCACTTTGGCTGTGTTTATCTTTCAAACGGTTGACTTTGAGAAAAAATCGTCTTAAAAACCTCAATGCCATTTTTGAAGACCTATCTATAAACACCCCACACGTATTGGTTTGAAGAAAATTTTTTTTTCAGATTCAGTTCCATGTATGGGGAGCCCGCCCTTAAGGCCTGGGCACACCGGATGCGTAGACACGCGCGTGGTTTCCTGTGCGTGTACACGCGCGTAGTTACGCACGTAACCCCCTGACACACCGGCGGGCTGATTATCTAATTAGAAACCGCCTAGCGACCGGTCGCAGTTCACAGATGAACGTAATACATTGCTACTTTTCTTTGGGGTAAACAAAAACATACCAAAGAAAAGTAGCAATGGATGTCAAATGCAACCGGTCGCTAAATAGTTTCTTTTTAGATAATAAGGGTGCGGGTTACGCATACGTCTACGCGGCACGCAACGCAACCTGTCCTTGCGTACCCAGCAGCTGTGGCAGCCATGTTTGCGACTCTAGTGCGCGATGTCAGACGAAGATTGAAAAATAGACTAACTTTTTCGCACTAATTCAATTAGTTTTCCTTTAATATCGTTATTCATTATTTAAAAACAAAATAAAACACCACTTACTACCGGTAGTACCGGTATTATTTGTAAACAAATACAACTGAATGCGTAGTCACGCGCGTGGTTACGCGCGTAGTGACGCGCAGCAAAGATACGTGCGTGTTCGGTGTGACGTCCAATAGGGAATGCCATTGACTACAACGTCATCATTGCGTTCCGCTCTGCGTAAGTACGCAGCCTGTTTGTTTTATGGGAGCTGCAATGCGTAGGGTTACGCATCAGTCTACGTGCACGCGTACGTTACGCAAGCGGTGTGCCATGTCTCATACAGTTTCATACATTACAACGTCATGGTACGTCTACGTGCACGCTTACGCATACGCTTACGCATCCGGTGTGCTGGAGCTATAATCTTTTATTTGTTTATTTTTGTGTTAAAACTGTTAAGCGGTTAACAGAATACATCTACCTACCAAGTTTCAACTGTGTAATCCTAATACTTTCGGAATAAAGTGGCTGTGACATACGGACGGACAGACAGACAGACAGACATGACGAATCTATAAGGGTTCCGTTTTTTGCCATTTAGGCTACGGAACCCTAAAAACGCTGTTAGAGGTGAAATTACGCGTGTGGTTGAGTTATTATTAACTGTTTCTAATTAGCTGTACATAACATCAAAATCTTTTCTATTAAATCAATTTAAAAGACGTAATAAGAGTTCACATAGTGGCCGTAAATTCGAAAGACTATCTGAACAAAAACACCAAAAACATCAGCTGACCCACTAACGTATACATAATAATAAACCCTGAAAAAGCAATTTTACAGAGAGTTCACATAACATTTACGTTAGCTGAGACAAAATTTATGGACATAACTCCGAACCTGCTCCGAACAATGATCGGAGCTTCCGTAATATTAAATGCGGCAATTTTGCTTAAAATTTAAAACATTTTTCAACGTTTTTATAGTTTAATCTAGTGCGATTTAGCTTACACATTTTATGTTCGTTTTTGTACTTAGATCGAAATCTAAGTACATTAAAATTGAGCGAATGTTATCAATAATGCCTGTATCTACGACTGTGACCCACTGCACACCTCCGCCGTCCGTGACTTGTTTGTGGATAATCAAAGAAAATCCACAATATCTCAACAAAATATCGCTAGTCTAACCGCGTGAAGAGTTTTATTTTTATTGAAAAAATAACTACTTTCGGATTGTTTCCTTTACTTGTGCAGTAAAGCCGCCAACCAGATGCTGCACAGTGCGTAGCGTTGCGTTATGTATAGTTATTGCTTTCTCTGTGTTGCGTTGACATTTGTAAGTATAATAGGACAAATATTATACACACCGAATGTCACGCGGCTGCTGCGCATTCGCAGTCGCGCGTTCGGTGTGACCAAGCAATTTAAATTCATATTCTATGACAGAATAATTAAGCTTTTTGGATGTGACATAGGTATACATATAACGTTGTTTGCCGTCGCGCTACGCAACGCAACCCGCTGTGTTCAACACACAGCTTTCGATTTAACTTTGTGTCTCCCTTACCAGATAAGTGTAGATTAGAAAAGTATTCCTGCTTTGCATTCATAATAATATTTAAAAAACCGGCCAAGTGCGAGTCGGACTCGCCCACGAAGGGTTCCGTACCAAAAAACGGCGAAAAAATCACGTTTGGTGTATGGCAGCCCCCCTTAAATATTTATTTTACTCTGTTTTTAGTATTTGTTGTTAAAGCGGCATCAGAAATAAATCATCTGTGAAAATTCAACTGTCTACCTGTTGTCGTTATTAATATCAAGCAAAAAACGGCAAAAAATCACGTTTGTTGTATGGGAGCCCCCCTTAAATATTTATTTTGTTCTATTTTTAGTATTTGTTGTTATAACGGCAACAGAAATACATCATCTGTGAAAATTTTAACTGTCTAGCTATCACGTTTCATGAGATACACAGCCTGGTGACAGACAGACAAATAGACGGACGGACAGCGGAGTCTTAGTAATAGGGTTCCGTTTTTACCCTTTGAGTACGGAACCCTAAAAAAGTCATTCTAATCCCTTTGGAGCAGTTTCAACTATATTTGAATTCGTCAGTCAGTATTTTGTTTCTTCCTTTTTTCACTATTGCCAGAGCTCCTCATGGGACCTTACTGCTAGTTGTTTCGTACTACGGGTTGTTTATTAGTACCAACCAAAATATAATTTAGACGTTAGTCGGCTTTATATTCCTCTATGGATTAAGCTCTTGGGAATATAAAGACACTAAAGATGAAATGGACTACTCTCATGTTATATTATCTGGTATTGCCACAAGGATTACATTTCGTAGGTATACTTAGCAGGTGCTGCAAATAAGGATAAATACTGCATGATGTAATATAGTATTATATTATCTGTGATGATGTAAAGGTTTTTATCTACTCTCATATCGTAAAATTTGAATTATGAATTTCAAAACAAATTTATATTGGCATAGGTACACGCAATACCGAAAAAAAATTAAAAAGTTACTATCCGCGTCAATTGGTAATGCGCCTGGCGGCCATGATTTTAACCTCAAAAACGAAAAACAATTGTAATTTTCTCATACACCTAGACCCTTTCTTATTGAAAATAAGAATTCAATAATTAATATATTATATTACCTATTAGAATTTTACTGTTTTTTGTCATTCTTAGTTGCGGAAGACGTTGATGTGTATGTTAATTTGACAAGGTTCCAGCGCATTACCAATTGACGGGGATAGTATTTTATAACATACCTTCACTATACTAAGCGATGTTATAAAATAACTTTTTTTCTCATTACGATAGAGGGCAAATCCAAGAACTTCTTCTTGGATTTGCTTCTTTGGAAGAAGAAGTTCTTGGATTTGCCCTGTATATTCGGCAGTGCCGTTATATTAAAAAAAACAACGATATTCCCACATACAATTTCCATGATTAAAATGTACTCTATGGTGATCGATGTCATAGCGTAACGATTAGCCTGCTGGAATGCACTCATCCTTTTTTTTCTAATAAAATGTGCGCCATTTTTTCAATATTACAAAAAAAGTTTTGATTTCAATTTTCACTTTTTGTTGTACTGTACGTAATGTACGAATTACGAGTATGTAGGGTTTTTTCAAATCTTGCTTAAAAATGTCTGATAACAGGACTCTGCCCGATATTTTAGGTGTAACGACGGATAGGAAATTGAGGAAGGTAATACGGTAATGTTTAACCTTGGTATTTTATTTATTAGTTTCAATCCTAAATTGTATGAGAGTAGATAAAGTAGTGTATGAAACTGCACATAACTAGGTATTAAAACACTGTGATGCTATTGTGTGATACTATTAAAAAATGTTTTAATACCCCTCATTATGCGCCAGTATCATAAACTACTAGTATACTTTGGCATTCAAACAAGGTTTTATGATTCAATTTCTAAAGAAAATAAAACTATAAGGGACGATCTTAGACGCAATCTCCAACATCTAAGTACGCACGAAAGAAATTAATTACGAAAAATATTTAACACTAACTATTAAATAGGTACAACGTGTTATAAAAAAACCCCTATAGCCAAATATGGAAGATAGGGACCATCAAACTGAACAACTTTTACCTGCCATGGGACCAACTCTGAAAATGCTAAAAAAATCTGCTGTTTCATTCATTTAGACATTTTTGTATGAAACAGCTGATTTTTTTACGCGATTACAGAGTTGGTCCCATAGTAAAAGTTGTTTTTTTTATGGTCCCTATCTACTTACCATATTCGGCTTTAGGGGTTTTTTGTAACACGTTGTATGTATGTAGTTTTAGAATAGAGGCATAGAGGTATCGAAAAATTGCTTCAATTAACGATATCAAAGTTGGACAAAACTAGTAGCTACTATATTATTATGTTAGTTATACTATCTATCTACCCATTGACACCACTTTTAATAAAAAGAAACTCATGCTGGAGTATTGTCTGCACTATGCAATCTATAATTCGATAAAATACAGAAAATTCATTGAAACAGACAGTTTCTCTCAAATAAATCAACAAGTAAGACATGAAGGATAACCCTCCGCATAAAAACGCCTCAACAACGTCGATAAATTTTAATTTCCAACATCCAAGGGCAAATTTATTCGTATCACAGACATTTTGAAATCATTTATCCTCGTTCCACAATACTGTCGTTACTCGAAACGAACGCTTGTTGTTAAAGGAAGGGTCCGTAATATACATATAACCGTTTATTATAGCTTCTTTTTATTCGGGCAAATGACAGTTAATGAGGGTTCTGGCGCAGTAACGAAATACGCTAAGCGAAAATATTTGCTAATTTAAATGCCATACAGAGCCCGAAATTCGAGCGGAAGCAAAAAGTATAAAGATAACAAAAATGTTTGAACAGACTTTGACATATTATGATATAACTTTAAAATGTTACTTCGTTTATAAACGAATAAGGTATGTGTATAAATGTACTGTAAATACCTACGTACCATAACTAAAAATATACCTACCCGAGAGGCAATGTGATTTACATTTTCGAAAGTGTGACTCCGTAACTCGCACTATAAGTAAATATTTGTTCATAGATAAATCAATAAAAAAACCTAAATGTCTGTTTTACCTTTCTTCAAACAAACCATTAGAATCTAAAACTGTGTGAACAATAGAAAAAAATACCTAAGTTACGGGCAGACTTAATTAATCTTTTACTAATGACTACATCAAAGCATTGCTAATGCCCCTAAACTCGCCACGTAACGTTATGTTAGAGAAGAGCTTAACGATCCGTTTAAAACATGTCGCACGATAAAAACTTAATAAAACTCGTTGTGTTTCTTTTGCGTATCTACGTAACACAATTCATCAAAAAAAAATTTTTGCCTAGGAACTTTTACTAAACTTACAAACGTAGCACTTTACTCTCGTTTTGTACCACAAAATAGGATCTTTGTGATCTCAAGTTTTTTTATTACTATTTAAAAGGTTTAAATATTAACATGAATAGGAGTGTGCATGTGTGGGCTGTTAAGTATTCATTAATTATATCGCAAAACGTCCACGTTCGACATGTTTTCCATAGATTATGAGTATGGCAGTTTTATTTTAATGTGTCAATCGAATTGTCCCCATTGCTGGGGCACAGGCCTTCCTAATGGGTGGATAAGGAGGATGTTTGGCCCACTATGCGGGCCCAATGCTTGGTGGGAGTTAATGACTGCAAATCCAGCCGGGACCAACGGCGTAACTTTTGGTCACCCATCCCATGACTGATCCTTGCTAAAATTGCTTAACCTCCGCAATCGCCGGGCCAGGCGCTAAACTACTGCGCCATCGAGCTCCTCGTATATTCGTTAGTTCATAGTAGTTATATATTAAATGATCATCATAACTGCCCAATTGCCCTCTTTGAAAAACGCTGCTGGCCCACGAAGCCATTTAAAAATAATAATGAATTTACATCTTTAGTGATATAAGAGTAAGTAATCTGTGGGAGGGCATGTGTGGTAGTAGGAATTTAACTTGAAATAAGTATAGAGACCTTAACTTTCCATGTTATATAAATATTCACACCAAAAGCGGAAGAAAAAAGTCATCGGCTTTCGGAAATTATACTCCGCTCGGGGTGGTATTAAGACGGCTCGCTTCCAGAATACGATTATATACAGGGTGTCCCAAAACTTTGCCACATGGAGGGAAAGTACCTTAAATATTGAAGATAGGTTTTACTGCAAGAAGACTTTTGATTTTTAAAATAATTGGAACTGCATTCAAAGATTTTTGAAAAATCGCGCCTTTAACCAGAAATTGAACCTACCAAATTAGAAAAAATCAACTCTTTTATTTTTACGATACCGATCAAAAGGGTTACTCATTAGGATAATTTTTGTTAAGTAACACAGCATCTTAAACAAAAGGAAGACCATGATTTAATTATTACGAATTGTATCAATTTGTATAGGAATGAATGTGATATTTAAAAAAAAACTTAGAATGCAGTTCACATGATTTTTTAAAATAAAACGCAATCTTCTATTAGTAAAATCTATCTTCGATATTTAAGGTACTTTCCCTCCATGTGGCAAAGTTTTTGGACAACCTGTATAAGTAGGTACATTACAATATAAACGGGATTGCAGGATTATTCTTGAATTTCGAACCAAAATCCTACGTGGGTACTACGTACATACCAATTTCCACAACTTTCGTTTCTATCAAGTTCCATATAGCAATCAGATGATCGATATTATTAAAAGTAATAATTGTGATTTATTAAGTAAGCTTCTGAGTACCAGCTTACTAACGTTCATATACATACTTACTTATCAAACTTATTACACTTCTTGACAAACTTTGAGTCATCCGATTTCAATATTCGTTGTGGTAGTAGTACTTACCTAGTATAATAAATAATCGCAACTTCTAAATAAGACACAATAACTTACGTAGTACCTACCTACTTATTTATTCATCATATCAACCACACGACACCCACTGCTGGGTATAGGCCTCCCCTAAGGATCTCCACGACGATCGGTCCTGCGCTGCCTGCATCCACTGGCTTTCCGCGACCTTCACCAGATCGTCGGTCCACCTTGTCGGAGGCCTACCCACGGAGCGTCGTCCGGTGCGCGGTCGCCATTCCAGAACCTTTCTGCCCCAACGGCCATCGGTTCTTCTCGCTATGTGTCCCGCCCATTGCCACTTCAGCTGAGCAATCCTTCGAGCGATGTCGGTTACTTTAGTTCTCCTGCGGATCTCCTCGTTTCTGATTTGATCACGTAGGAAAACGCCGAGCATGGCTCTCTCCATTGCACGCTGAGTGACCTTGAGCCTCCTTATGAGACCCATAGTTAGCGGCCACGTTTCACTGCCGTAAGTCATCACTGGCAACACACACTTATTTATTAGGATTTACGATACAAAACAAATTACGCGCTACATGTAAGTTATTAATGAATTACAAAAATAATAACAAACTTTATTACCTACACAATGAAATGAAAATCTCCTTTAAATTAAACAATGGTGTATTTATTACCCTCGTAATAATTAATAAAACCGGGACTTTGTTTTGATACGTGTAATTAAATTCTATTGTTTCGATTAAATACATTGTTGGCGTGAGTAAAATAACTATTAATGAGTATTAAAATAAGAGGTAAATACGAAATTGAATACAATTCAACAATGAATATTATGATAGAGAAATATTTATGATTATGGCAATCTACGAATAAAGTAGTATTTCATATAGTTTTATTAAACTAAACAAAATAAACATCAGTGATCAAATTGAGTAAGATTGAAAAACGTATCAAAGCGTATACATATTCATTTACATTTTGTAGTGAGTGGTTAAATGCTAAAGTGAAATTACAGCATGAATAAATAAGTATCAAAGTGTCATGGGAACAGACAAATGGTTAAACCATAGACTTAGAAATTTTTTCGCCAAAGTTTATGGGTTAAACTCACATACTGCTTTATACTATCTTATGTTATTTCCACTACAACAGGTTTGGGTAATCTTGACTAAGCTAAACACAATTTGCAAATTCAACCCAACCTAACGAGCTTATGTCTTGCATATTTTAGCGCAGCCACCGTGAATTTTAAAAGGGAGATGCTGCAAACATTCTTTATACATAAAAGTAAACAGACTGCAAAGATAAGCTGCAGAGGTTCGTAATAAAATAGGTATCCTTCAGAGATAAAACTTTTAGCCGTTTAAGCCCGTCTCTCGTGATTGCCAGAGAGCTTTAAAAGCAACCAACAAGTTATACCTTTATGCTGCCTTTATTTTACGACGCACAGTGATCAATTATTAAAAGTTAGCGTCCCATAATTATTTTTTGTCAATGTGTCCGTAGTTCGTAAAAACATTTTATTAAGACTTAAAGGTAAGTTGTTTACATTATACTAAAACGTTAACATTATGCAATCAGTAGTTTAATGGATAAGTTTGATAATCTAAGTTTGAATTGTGCTACGTTAAAAAGTACAAATTAGTACACTATAATTTCAATTCTATTATATAGCAGGGAGTGTCCGTTATATAAAAATATGCAATTTTTTTGCGGTGATTGCCGGTTTCTATCAAAAAAAGTGTTTTTTTAGGTAATGTTGCCTCAATAAAAAATATTGATTTATTCAATATTTTATCATTAAATCGCCCAGTGAAGCCACTATCGAAGGACAATAAAGATAAACTACTAAGTTATATTTTGGAGATATTTGAAATATCGGAGCTGCCTACTACAAGCAGGGACAGTCTTCAAAATGTTATTAAAACCTTTACTGTAGCAACTTCAAGATTTTGGCAAAAATGTTTGCGTAATATTAATAGATTCCAGAATCAAAATGAGGAATGGCTAAAGCAAATAGTAATCACCTCTGGCGGGCAAGAAAATGTACCCTCTACGTCTACATCTAGTGTCTGGTCGTCCGAAAAAGAGCTTTTGTGACCTGTCCGCTAAAACTAAACGTAGAAGGTTACATAAATAGGTGTAAGCAAAAAGTTAAGAAGAACAGTGTCTTGCTGCTTTGATGAAGCTATTCTCAGAAGGAAACCAGCTTCATTTGCCCCAGACGTATCTACCTCACCTGATAAAGGCCAGATTGTAACAGAAACTGGTAACCCAAACGGTTTCGCGTATTTTAATTCATCAATCGTACGTTTTGATTAAATAATGACTCAAGTGCAGAAATCACATTCAAGTGGGGTGCTTATGTAAAATTTCAAAATTTTGTTCGTATCTTCAGATCCTGTAATATCTAACATATTACATGTAAAACGTAAACATGTAATGCCAATTAAAGTACTAATCATTTACAAGAACCTGAAGTTGTGTTAGATGAGATGAGGAGTGACGTAACAACATAAAATGACGAATTATGTAAAATCATCTTTAAATCGAGCAATTTAATGTTATAAATACATCTTTAATTCACGATTTTGGTATTTAATAATTTCGTCCCCCTAAATTTATAAAATTGATCACTGTGCGACGCTGCCTGTTGTGACTCACGTATCTGCCGTGTTTCGAGGAAAGTTTCATAGCAACTATTTTGCATAGTTTTGCACAAACGCTGTTAGTGGACAATTTATCCACTAACAGCGTTATTATTATTAATTTAATATATATATTGGTAATGCGCCTGGCGGCCATGATTTTAACCTCAAAAACGAAAAACAATTGTAATTTTTTCATATACCTAGACCCTTTCTTATTGATATTAAGAATTAAATAATTAATATATTATATTACCTATTATAATTTTACTATTTTTTGTCATTTTTAGTTGCGGATGACGTTGATGTGTATGTTAATTTGACAAGGTTCCAGCGCATCACCAATTGACGGGGATAGTACAAATACGACAATTTACTTAAAGAAATAGAAGTTTTTTCAAGAGTAGAACAGTGGACCAAATTTCGATTCTTTGCTCAACGCTCCAACTTAATTTTTTTCACTTATTTTCAGACTTGATTGATCCGAAATTCAAGAGTTGTGTTGCCTAACAAAACTAAGCTTGTTTGTCTTCCTCATTATTTACAAACGGTGTTTTCAGACGCCAAAGCTAACAGCTAAATATCCGCTATTCATTTTATACGGCCTATTAGAGGGGTGAAGTGAACCCTGATTTTCCTTTCAGACCTCCATTAATCTTTAACCCAGCCAGCCTTATCTTAGTTCGACAAAACATTTCTTCGTGGATAATTACCGGTGTATGTTAAACATGTCATTGTCTTCGTGGGCAGACTTGATTTAATTATGCCTTTAGGCAGCTTGAGGCACGACATATTGCATGGTTTCATAAGGTAAGGCGATTTTTGGTAATAAATGTTCTCTGTAACATTTGGCCACATACAGAATAGCACGTTTACTTGTTGAGGGGAATAATTTGCTATAAAACTGTTTGTTTGTAATAAGTGTTTTTCTATGTTTTACTATTATTGAAACTTTTTATTCATAAGTACTTATAATAGGTACGAGTATTTTATCGATACAATGAAGTGAACATTGATAATATAATTTTACATTAAGTAGGTACTTACATTTTACATGCCCCTTTGTGCGCATCTGTCTTGCCATCGTATAATAACACCATAAAGGTATCATTAGCTTTTACTTTTAGGGGGCTGTTACACAAGGAGTTTCGCACGCGAGTGGCGATTTCTTCTAGGCAAAGTAGATGAAAACGCCACTCGCGTGCGAGACTCTCCTCGTGTAACAGTCTCCTTACTGTGATCCATACTCTATCGAAATGGTCATTCTCATTGTTTTACACAACCGATCATCATTAATTGTTTCACTGTCTACTCGAAAACTTAACCCATCAGGAATGAAATTAGTTCATTTATAGTTTTGGCATTAACGGACGATCGCTTTGGCAGCCGGCACTTCCCAAGGGTGTATTTAGGCTTGATTTACACTAGTCAATGCGTTTGAACACTACAAATCGAGCCATTTTGAAATAAAATACTCTTATATTTTGGATGGCTGGCACCAATTTATATCTTAACTGAGAAAGACATTTTGTGTAGTTTCATAATTTTAGGTACCTATTTGACAATGATTATAGTGTTGTTTATACACTCGCCAAAACAGTAATGTTTTGTGGTCTGGGGGGGTATAGACAGACGAAATCAAGTTCGAGTTCGATCGAATCGAATAGTCGACAAAACAAATCATTGTCAAAGTACCAAACCTGATGTGAACTCGATCCCGTCGACAATAATGCGACGAGTAGCACGACTATAAGCCCCCTGCTTATAGTTGAAGACAAGATAGGCTTCAGTCGTCAACGTTATAATTATGTAGTATTGTCATGTAAAAAAAATGTGTAAGGTTAGATTAGCCAGTTATTATATTCGCATCACATACTTACCTACATTATAATACTTTATTTATTGCTACTCGTGAGCATAATTTGATTCAGGTAGGATTTATTTATATATACTTTCTTAGAGTCGTTTCTAACAGTTGATAAAATGCAAATAAAAGGTCGCTGACCTTCGCAAGTTCAGCGAGCTCAATCTCAAAAAAATCTAATAAAGAAAAAGCTGACTTCTCTCTGTGTTCACAACAATGGGACCGTTTTTATCCACACAAACATCAGGAGAGATTTACGACTTTAACTTGTACTCATTTACCGAGGAAAATAAAAAGTTCCTCACAAATACTTGGTTATACAACTGTGTTATTAAGGGCAATTTATTATTGTGCATCTGTAACAAAGCTGCTTATATATGTATTTTTCGTTTCTAATCTAATGGACATAATTATGAAACAAAAAAAGTAAAGCGCGTGTGGTGCAAGCATTTAATCAAATTGAATCATTTCACAAAATGCAAGAGAACGCGCTTTGTCAAAAACTTTTGGCAAACTTCAAACTTCTTCGATCGTTATTTATTGAAAAAGCATCGGGAAATGGACAAAAATTTTTTAGTAAAACTGGAAAGCTCGACATTTTATGTTATTCATTTGGTATTGCGTATTATTTATAATATAATATCTGAGATAATGCCAAAATTTGCTTAAAAATCAGAAAGTAATGCATGTGCTCAATTTGTGCTTACATATAGTTCTTGAAAAACTGTAGTCTTCCTTAATAAAGTTTTTTTTTTTGCAGTATCCAAATTAAAATTTCAAGTAATTAGCACAATGATATTTTATTGATTTTAGTTCACGTTGTCGTTTAAATTCCGATAAGATGTAAGTTATGATTATGAGCCATTCATTAAGTCAACCCAGCCTGCCTAGCATGACCGAATTATATCGCGTGATATAGCGTTTTCTCAAGTTTGACTGTCAAAAATACAAAGGAATTTGACAGTTGAGTGTCGATAAAATGCTATATCACGTGATATAAATCGGTCATGCTAGGCAGGCTGGTTGTCGTGGGCACGTATAAAATATTATGCCTAGGTACTACCTACCTAAACATTCCCTTGAATAAAATAAATTAATCTCGGAAGACTCGTTTAAATACTTACAATTTTATAAAATATAGGTAGAGACAGCTAAGTTTACTATATTGTATTAACTTGTACGTATACCTAGGACAGGCAGTCCAGTTAGGTAGGTCCAACTACGAGAAAGAGATCTCTCGTCGAATCCAACTCGGGTGGGCAGCATTCGGGAAGCTTCGAAAAATCTTCGCGTCCGACTTACCTCAGTGTCTCAAGACGAAAGTCTATGAACAGTGTGTGTTGCCAGTGATGACTTACGGCAGTGAAACGTGGCCGCTAACTATGGGTCTCATAAGGAGGCTCAAGGTCACTCAGCGTGCAATGGAGAGAGCCATGCTCGGCGTTTCCCTACGTGATCAAATCAGAAACGAGGAGATCCGCAGGAGAACTAAAGTAACCGACATCGCTCGAAGGATTGCTCAGCTGAAGTGGCAATGGGCGGGACACATAGCGAGGAGAACCGATGGCCGTTGGGGCAGAAAGGTTCTGGAATGGCGACCGCGCACCGGACGACGCTCCGTTGGTAGGCCCCCGACAAGGTGGACCGACGATCTGGTGAAGGTCGCGGAAAGCCAGTGGATGCAGGCAGCGCAGGACCGATCGTCGTGGAGATCCTTAGGGGAGGCCTATACCCAGCAGTGGGTGTCGTGTGGCTGATATGATGATGATGATGATGATGATTAACTTGTAACATATTTTCGCGCGTATAACTTATTGAAATAAATAAAATTTTGGTGCAATAAAAACGTGCATTTTATTTAAAGGTTTCTTGTGTCTATCAATACTTTTCCAATTTATTTGCAAAATGTTTAAACAAACAAAAGCAAGCCCGTTACGTGTATATTCCACCCGGCGCGGCGGCGTACGTAGTAAAAACATCTAAATGCCTTCAGGGTGCGGAGGCTGACCGCAGATAAGCCTCGGAAATCGTATAGCCTCACAATTGGAAAAAACATAAAATGAACTACCAAAACATGATAATTTTGATTAAAAAGGTTTTTATAGCACCAAATTATTCGAGATGGTGAAAACTACACGGCCTATCTTTCAAAAATTGTGTTATGAATGTATACTATTTCAGGTTTTCCTATTTTTTCTAACTGCGACGTCTAACAGGATTACCTACAGGATCCTTTTGTTCGTTTTGACTGTGTCACCTTTGTTACATTATGATTGCAATAATGTATTTCATGCATTAAGTATTTAGTGTACGGGACTTCCATAAGAATGTTCTATATGTATAAAAATAAAATTACAACAAGAACATACATTGCCCGACCCAACGATATTCCCACCTAAGCCCGACCATTGAAATAAAATCACTGTCACGGACATGTCACGAATATAAAGCACATCATTCCGCTTTTCCAGCAGCATTTATTTTTTATCAAAATTGGATGCAGATGTAGTGACAACGTGTCATATCCATAAAAATTACTAATGAATAAGTACTGCAATAAAATAACAGCATACAAGATTCAAAAGTTATGACTATGACGTCATACCTCTTGATCCCTAACCGCATGGTGCCCGCAAAGTGCGGAGCGCTGTTCCAAAGTTATATATGACGCAAAACAACTTTATCACGAGGAGGGTAAGAAAACTTGATACGAACTCCACCTGCATGCCGTGTATTAACATCTCGGCAACTCCAAGTGGTACAATAAATTAGGTACTTATATGTGTTTATACTCTATGATGTGACCGCAGATCTACCGCTCTTCAGCAGGGTGAGATCAACCAATTTATGGGTCTAAAACAAAAAATTATATTCCGAGCAAGTACAAAAACAACTCGTAGTCGTAATTTAATATTTTTAAAACCATTATATTAAAACAGTTTAAAAAGAAACCGGCCAAGTGCGAGTCGGACTCGCGCACGAAGGGTTCCGTACCAAAAACGGAAAAAAACTGTTTGTTGTATGGGAGCCCCCCTTAAATATTTATTTTTGTTTATTTTATTCTGTTTTTAGTATTTGTTGTTATAGTGGCAACTAAAATGAATGGCAAAGAGTAATTTTACACATTAAAATAGGTAGGTACATCATTTTGTCAGCTTCATTCAGACCGTTTTGCGGCTCTGAAGTTGGTCACTTATCTGTTGGACATTGATAAATTAATCGCATTGTAGTATTAACTCATCCAACTTGTCACATTCAAATTAATAAACAGGTACCTACTCATAATTAAAACATCTCCGATGTTATTAAAAAGCATCTGAATCTGAATATTGGCAGTTCCAAACGTAGAACTGAGGGCTTAGTGCGAGTTGATGTTTTTACATTTCACTATCGAAAACTATCGGATATGCTGCTCATAGTCAATGCGAGTGAAAGAGAGACAACTATAGTTTTCGATAGCGAAAAGTGAAAACATCAACTCGCACTAGGCCCTCAGTCCCTTGGCCATTCAGCATCTAGGCATCCACTCAAGTATATATACACGCTGAAATTTTAATCATGTGGTTCCCGCCGTGTGGTGGTTCCACTCATGATTCAAGCAACTTTTCCTAAGGGGCCAACTCTCCTGCTCGCAAAAAAAATCAGCTGTTCCATACATCGGTCGAGGTCGAGTAGGTACTGCACTTTTGTATGGAACAGCTGTTTTTTTTGCGAGGAGGAGAGTTGGCCCCTTAGTAAAAGTTGCTTGTAATCATGAGTGGAACCACCCCACCCACGGCGGGAACCAAATGATTAAAATTTCACGCTGTATAGATACGTCTTCATTAAATTTGATTTGATACAAAAGTAATAAAGTTAAAAACACTCTTCCCGTATGAAAACACTAAAACATTCGAATATGATAGTAACATGAATTGGCTCGACGCCAGAATGAGATCTTGTTCAAATCTCGTTACTGCATAGTGCAAAGGTACGATGGCTGGCGATGACTAGGTAATATGTAGCACTTGAGCCATTATTCTTGAAATAGAGAGCAAAATTAACTTTTGTAGCAGCGATTAAGCTCATCGTCCTCAGAAGTAGCTGAACAGTTTAGTAGGTAGTATGGTACAGTAACTAGAACGCTTGTTTAGCTTACTACTAAGTGCAGCTTATTGCATCTAGTAGTATTATTTTATTCTGTGATGTAATCCTATTTAATGAATACTACGTGACATAATTGGTACAAAATCCTACTACATTTTGTTGCTAACGTACGATCAATCATTGACTTTACAAACAAAAGACACCTTAGCACGTAAAATTTTCTAAGTAACAAATCAGAAAGTTCTCGAGAAGCAGGGTTTCATGGAAGTTCAGTATCTACAGGTAACATTATAATACAAATAAGTTCACCTCTTATTTAAAAATTAAGGGTTGACTGACTTATCAACGCACAGCCCAAACCTTTGGAACTAGAAAGCTGAAATTTTGCACTAACGTTTCCTTTATGATACATACATACAAGGAATAAGGAAGGATATTTCGAAATCCAACCCCTAAAATGGGGGTTCGAAGTTTGTATGGAAAAAAAAATTGTCATTTCGACTTGAAACTTCGTAGGAGTATGTACATCTTTAAACAAAATAGGCAAACACATATTTCAGTAACTTCCGAAAATCAACCCCTTATAGGAGGTAAATTGGGAAACAAAATCCTTAAAATCGATATGGATGTCGTATTTAGTTTTATAGGATTTTGACTGTGAAAAATGGCATTTATTTTGAAATCCAACACTGTGGCTATGATGCGCGACCCTAAAGAGCCGAAATATATGAATAATACAGAAATGGGAACGGGAACGGGGTGGGTGGGACCCGGAACGAACAGGAACGGGATATGGATATCTTACTATTATTATAAATGTAAAAGTTTGGTATTTTAGATGTTTGTTACACAATCACGCAAAAACAGCTGAACGGATTTGGATTGGCACACATTGGCTTTGTTAATAAACGAAGAATAAGTGTAAACCCGGTTTAATAAAAAAAAATTCTTAGCAATATTTATTACTCCTTACTTTTGATGTCTCAAAGCCTCTATTCTTAAGAAAACTGTTTGATTAAACCAGGTGTAAACTTACTCTTCGTTTATTAATAAGGGGGATAAAGTTTATAGCCTTTACTAACATAGGATACTTTTTATTCCGGTCAATTGTTCCCTAGGAATTTTCCGAATGTCCACCCGGACGAAGTTTCGGGCGTAAGCTTGTTATGATTAACTGATAAAAACTTGTTAATAGAGGATTCGCCAATTTAAACGGTGTTAACCATAAAATAGACGAAGTTAATGCATTTCATGGACATTTGGAACAAGCTTCGTATACTTAATACTGTACGAATGCATTATTCATTACTCCGAATGAGCCCGGATAAAGCGAATTGGGTTCGTTTTGACATAGAGGAATAGCTGTTTGTCCTTAGGGATGATGTAACAAATGTACACTGAGATTACGACTTGCTTGATTGTACACTACGGACATATTGTGGTACACGATATAAAATTTGTAGTATGTTCAGAGTTCACAAATACATAAAAGTGCTATTTTATAAAATGTCATTTTTAGATGAATAAATAATGAAAAATATTAGAAAAAATCGGCTCACCCGTAGCAACTTAGACGGGAGTTGCTACGGGTGAGCCGATTTTTTCTAATATTTTTCATTATTTATTCATCTTAATATAAAAATAGCATTGTGAATGCAAAAATCTAAAAGTTTATGACATTTTTATTGCATAATATTTTTTTATATAATTTAATTACTTATACCATAATAGGAAAGTAAAAATGTATAAAAATATATAAGTCGCGCAAAATGTCTAAAAGACGCTTAAAAAACGATTTTCGATTCACACAAGTCATCTCGGAAATGAGCAAATAATGGTATCAATGCACTGAACACAAAAATTAAAATATAAGAGATCACAAGCGCGCAATGGCGGGGGTAGAAATTGTGAAAAGATGGCGATGAATTTTTATTTTACATACCATGTCAAATGAAAGGACGTTGTGATTAGATTACAAATATTTAACTTTTTTACTGTTTAGTCTAACAAATTATTAGAAAACGTTTAAGTTTATTTAAGTGTTATAATTAATGAAAGACATGTACAGTAGGTATACATAATACACACACCTATCTAAAAGTCTCAACGTTTCAGAACATAGAAAGAAATACACTGGTATAAACTACGTAAATAAAAGAAAAACGTTTTAGACCACGAACAAAACCTGTGCATCTAACGATGTAAAGCTTCTGAAACGGGCAGATGTTAATGGGAGTCGGGTTGATCTAGATTTTCTAGATTGTTCTTTAAGTTCCATTTGCCAACTAAGAACAGTAGAACAAAAAGCAGCCAGATAGAAATGAGTCCAAAATAAAAACTAAAATTAAAGCGGGTAATTAAACTGAAGCTCTGTTCTACCTTTAGCGCTTTTAGCGAAAATACTAAGATATGGGAATAGTGCCATTGTATAAAAACTAGCGGCCGCCCGCGACTTCGGCCACGTGGATTTTGTTCCATGTTCCCAAGTTCCCATATACGAACTCATAACATCTTATATTTTACTCCCTCTGAAATCCGTTTTTTTGATAAAAGGTATCCTGGCTATATTGTTCTGCAATCTTTCTCTGTTATACTAAAATTCATCAAAACTGGTTCAGTAGTTCAAACATGAAAAGGGAACAGACAGACAGAGTCACTTTCTAGTTTATATTAATATGGACACAGATAATATAATATAATACCTGGATTAACATCAAAACGCATGAACATTTCGAAGATAAAACGATTTTAATGGCAGTTTTTTCCTTTGCGCTCGCTCTACAAAAGGGATAATCTCCTCAACGCGATGCATGTTAACTTGTATCTCATGGATAAAAAATAGTCGCCTTTTTAAAGGCGATTTAATAAACACGCGTTAAAAATTTTGCGTTTCACGTGTTAAGTATTTTATGGAACAACAAGATGCAATAAAGGTATATATGAATATGAATGATATGACTTAAATTTTGTAAAGAAATGAAACAATTCACATGCACAATTTATAAAATATTATTTTCACTTCTCTTGCTCGTAAAGTTCGTCATTATGTTGGGTATAGGCTGCATAAAATCGCTTTTCATGCTCTAGAGCATAAAGTAAAATCTTCGTCTAAGTTCAAACTTTAAGACAAAGGTCGTCAGCTAAACAGCCACACACGCAAATAAACTCAGTTAAATAACATTGCTATTTTCTTCATTTTCAAACATAATCCATATTATAAATTTTTTTTTATTTGAAATTTTTTTTTTCAAACAGTTTTTTTTTCATTTTTTGAATATGAGTATCAAATGAAAGGCCTTGATGAGCACATTCCAAAATTATATAATTTGTCTGTAAAATTTAAGAAAAAAAAAAGTATTTTTAAATTTTTGAATATGGGTATAAAATGAAAGGCCTTGATGAGCACATTCCAGAATTATATAATTAGTCAGTAAAATTTAAGAAAAAAAATTTTTTTTTACAATTTTTGAATATGGGTATCAAATGAAAGGCCTTGATGAGCACATTCCAAAATTATATAATTTGTCTGTAAAATATAAGAAAAAAACTTTTCTTTTAAATTATTGAATATGGGTATCAAATGAAAGGCCTTGATGAGCACATTCCAAAATTATATAATTTGTCACTAAAACTTAAGATTTTTTTTCATTTTTTAATTTTTACATATTTTTCAATTTTCAATTTTGTTGTTTAATTTCCTCACAATCGAAGTGAAAAGCAGAGTGTATAACTCGTACATAAAACCCATTTTATGCACTTGTTGTACAATCTACTATTTCACCTCTCCAGCACGAAAAGGGTGCTTTTGGCGCGTAAAAACTAGCGAGCGTGAGACAAAGTGCTTTTTAAATTTCTAACACCAACTTTTAAATGAATAAAAAAAACAAATAAAGTGACAAGGATGGCACTTGCAAAATTGATATGTGAGAAAAGGATAGATAGAGTGCTTTATGGTGTCATACACGGATTAAAAAGTAAAAAAATAAAATGCACGGATATACCAAGGAGTTTTAAATAAGGATTGTTAAAAAATAAGGTTGATAATTCGAAATAAAGAGTATGGAGGTAATGAGGTCACATGTATGAAACAAATATGAAATAAGAAAAATTAATGAAATTTATTAACAAATTATATGTTTTATGATTATAAATAAATAAATAAGACGGAATATTAATGAATAAGAGAAAAAACATAACGTAATGTAATAAAAACGACGGGAATCTACTTAACTGACTCTATGAATAAAATTTTTCAGCATAGGTTTGATTGAATTATTTTTGTGATAAATTACAAAAATGAATGCGTCCAACGATGAAGATAGTTTCCTAACTCCAAAAGAGTTAAGTAAACAAGTTTCTAATGCTGAATTAAGCTTTTTTACCAGGAAAGTCACGTGAAAATTTTCTCGCTGGTCGAGATGAAAAGTTGTATGTTTTACACGCGAGATCAAATTTTTGTTCTGCCTCGTGCCTTTAAATCACTCACTGTGCTCAGTAGTCTATATTAGAATCACTCGCTACGCTCGTGATTCAATTCTAGACTACTTCGCTAGTTCGTGATTTAAAGTCGCCACTCGCAACACAATTTGATTTTGGTCACTTGTATAACAAATAACTATTTCACCCTCCAGCACGAAAAGGGCACTTTTGGTGCGTAAAAACTCGCAGAAAAATCGTTTTTTGCTGCGAGCGAGAGTTTTGAATCTCTTTTCCTTACGCTTGCAGCAAAAAGCTATTTTACTGCGAGTTTTCACGCTGGTAAATGTGACAAGAGCAATAATTAATGTGTACCAAAACTATTTATCCTCACTTGTTGAACAAATAACTATTATCTACATATATTTAGGTACATTTTCATAATGAAATATTTTGTTTCTAAAATAGACGAGGGCGTCTACGAGGAACGTAGGCTTTCAAGCTTTATTTTATACTAGCTTCTGCCCGCGGTTTCACCCGCGTGGTTCCCGTTCCTGTGGGAATATCGGGACAAAAAGTTCTCTGTTTTAATCTAGGCTATCTTCTATCTGTGTGCCAAATTTCAACCAAATCCGTTCAGTACTTTTTGCGTGATTGAGGAACAAACATCCAAACATCTAAACATCCAAACCCACAAACTTTCACATTTATAATATTAAGTAGGATAAGACTATTGACTAATGTTTCAAGATGTTTTTCTATTTTTTTCATTGTGTTTCACGGCAGTGGTTATATGGGTACTATGCCCCTTTAGTGCCAAACGATATTACAAACTTTAATATACAATTTATTGCCGTATAATTTTAGTCAATTCAACCGAAAGTTACAAAATGTTATTATCTTCGCTTTATCATGATAACAAAAGAGAGTTTTCACACTTTGAACTCGATACTTTGGAAATTGAATACTTGGGGAGGCTCCAAAAAGTTTGGAGAATAGAAAAGAGGGTCGGTCGATTTGTTTTCTCCTTTAGTTCTTTAAAAATTATAAATAGAAACATTCAAGAAGCTGTAATAACTTTTGAAAACGCTTGGAAATTTTATACTTTTGAAACATCTCTTGGACTTTGTATCAAATTTTCATTTCGATATCTAAATTTCATTTCTATGCGAGATAACTTTATTCATTCTACTCTTTAACAATTTATAACTTTACCATCTTTGTTTCTACATTAAAATGAACTAAGTAAATGTCGAGAGACATTCTACATTTGTGCCATAGCCTTCTATATCTTCCAAGCCCTGAAGTTGAGCAGAACGGCAACATCGCATGTGGTCAAGCACATAGTATACAATTATTTGTAAAATTATTTATTATTTGTTTTTCTTATATTATCTATGTTTAAACTAGTTGTAAATTGTGATGTAAGATTATTTCAATGAAGTTTTATATTAATTGTTAATGTTATTATCATTATTTATTTATTAGAACATAAGGTTTGAGTCAAATTATTTGAACTTTTCGGGGGTCCTTTAGTACGATGAGCATTTTGATCTAAGCCTCCTCTAGCAATAAATCTTACATCATTGGAAAGGTATTTAAATTTGAAGCACTTTATTGTTTTACTATAAAGGTCAACTATTAGTACTTTGAGAGTTATAACGCTCTAAACTTGACATTTTTTTTAACATAAATGACCTAAAACTCCGAAAATACTAACAATTAATATAAAGTATGTTTGCAGCAAATATTTGTCATATAAAAATCTTTCTTACGATATATCATTCATTTCTATAGGTGTGGTAGATCAACTCCCATAGACAATAAACCACTTTTAAACTTTAATAACCTTTAACTCCAAAAGTATTAACAACTGATATAAAGTATATTGACAATAAATATTTGTCTTTAAAAGAACTTTCTAATGATATATCATTTATTGCTGGAGGGCGTGTTAATCAACTCCCTGCTGAAGAAAATCAACAAAAAAGATGACATCTTTGACAGCCATTTTTTCCTGGTTAACATTGGTATTTTTCTTATTGTTTAATATACAAAGCATTTCAATAACAGAACTAAATTATTTTCATATTTTAAACCTCACACGATTACTATGAAAAAAAATATCGACCTCTTAAAATTGAAATATTCCCATACATTTAGTATGGAGACTGGCCGACGACATGACCACGAACTGACAGTAACAGACGTTGCCAAACTTATGTTCACGGCTTGCAATTAAAGAAGGCTATGTTTGTGCAAATGGAAAACAAAAGATAACTGTCATAAATTTGTAATGCTTTCTTTATGGTAATGATACCGACCGTGAAGGCTATCACGGCACACACTTTTATGACAGACACTTGGATGATAATCAAAGACAAGTCTCACTTAACCATAAATAAGCATAGGTACCACTAACGGTCATCGAACATGTGTTGCTACTAGCACACACAAGCAAACAAAGTCACGTTACGTAACTAAAATGTTCGACGGCGAATGTCCATAGTGTTACATAACATATTGTGATTGTAACGGGTGGCGCAAAAGTACTGGCACTAAAGAAAATACTTTTATTTTTTTATATGACATTTTCTGTCATTCTGTTGTTGAAAATTGTGTAGTGAACAAATATAAAATACACTGAAAATAAACATGGACCGTTTTACTCCCCAAGAACGTGGAATAAATATGGATTTAGTGAGGGACGCTTTTCCAGGCCGAGTTATCTCTCGTTTTGGCGATTTGCCTTGGCCTGCAAGATCACCCGATCTGACCAGTCCAGACTTCTTTCTTTGGGGTTTTTTGAAATCTCGGGTGTATGTGAACAAGCCACAGACTCTCGCAGCTCTAAAAGAAAACATTCGTCAAGAAATAACGAACATATCGCAGGAAGTGTTACGGCAAGTTATGCAAAATGTCATAAATAGGGCTCAAATGTGTATCAACTCTGGAGGTCACCATTTAAAAGACATCATCTTTAAATCCTAATGGTACGAAATTTAATGGCACAAATATACATTTAAAAAAACCTAAATCTAGTTTTCTAATTTAGAAAAAATGTTATAGCTGAACCAAATAGGGTCTTTACTTTTGCGCCACCCGTTAGATTTAAATGAATACAGGAAATCAAAGTCATTGGCAATCTTTTAAACTAATAAATCTATAACTGCACCGCGATGCTATGATAACTGTCGCCCAGAATTCGACCCGTGTAGCCCCCACAGGACGATTTTCTGGGCGACATTATCAATATCCCTTCCGGACCATCTGATCACCAAATCCCACCACCAGTGGTTGGTAGGAGGCACTCCAATTTCTCAACTGATACCAGTGGCCAAATAACACAATGTTACTCCCATTTCACCCACCAGTGTTGAAAAATATCGTGGTTAGATTCTTTAAAAGATTGCCAATGACTTCGATTTCACCTGTATACTGTTAGCGTAGGACCAAAGACTAAGTTAATTCTATTATACGACTGGCTGCTTGTTGGAGTTTCATGCAGACATGTCTGTCTGTGTCATAATAGAATTAACTTTTCACTCCTCTTGCTCAAAAAGTCCGTCATTGTAAGGTACAAGAGTCAGGATAAAATAGCATAAATACCCCTAGGGGATAAAGTTTTTTTCTTTTTTAATGTTTGTCTATTACCAATGAACCTACTAAAACGAAAAAGTATTTATTCATAATTACGAATAAAAACTCGCTCGATTTTTGAAAATGGAACTAAAAGCAGCGATCTCTTCGGTGAAATCATAGACTTATTTATACTCTGTGACTTTTAGTTTAAAATGCGTGCATTGTGTTTCTTAGCTGCTAAAAGAGGCACTGGCGCGAAATCTTTAGAATTTTTCTCTAATTCCAAACTGATTGAATTGTGTGACTGTAAGTAAGTAATAGGATAGAAATAATTTTAATCTTTTGCCGTCAAGCACAAATCATTTATTTAAATACTGTATGAAAAGTTTATGAAGTGGAGGATAGAAAAACGAGTGGATTCGTTTACGGAAGTATAAACTATAGGTATTTAATATTGGATTTTATTTTTTCGCAATCGTAGTGAAAAGTAGAGTGTAACACACGACGCTAAAACCCATTGTAACTCGGTTTCTATTTATTCCCTCGCTAAAGCTCGGGAATAAAACTACCTCGTATGCAATGGGTCATTTTAGCGTCTTGTATAACAATCTACTATTAGACACGGCGATATTGTTCTACAGGTATGCATTTCAGTGTTCAGTCATCAGCACATCAGGGTTCTACAAAATATTTAACCTTGGTTCATTTGAAATTTAATCCCCGAGTAGAGTAATTTTGTATGGGAAATTTGTACAGTGGCATCTATCGCCGTAAAGCGAAATATTTTTTTCCATAGATAACTACTCTATCTATCGAGTACATTACGCGTATTTTTTCTTGATAGCTATTTGTGGGTACAGTTGAACCGAGAAAGAAATAGAGATCATTTTTCACCTATCTCGTTAGCACGGTCGGTCGTACCTCGTACCGTATAAAATATGATCATATTCTCGAATCTCTCTAGGACAAAATATTGTTTTGATACGATTTGTTACAGAGCAAGTAATATTCCACTGGCATTTTGACAGTCGACGTATCTGCGTAAAAATAATTAAGTAAGTATGATTTTAAAGCATGAAAATTTTACGTGTTCTCCATTCGATATTGATAGATTCGTGCAAAAAAAATTTTACATTAAAATTTCATTTTTTTGTTTTTGTTACAATGTCTGCATTAAAATCCAGTAATTATCCTCTTTCAAGTTCATACTAATTATAAAGTTAACTCGCACAGTTCGTATTTATGAGCGACATTGAAAACATTTTAGTCTAATTAGGCATCGCATTTCGGTTCCATTAACAAACTGGGTTACATTAACACTTTCATTATGAAGACATTGTGTCAATCCCTTTCATTTCAAGGTAAGAGAAAATATAATTTTCTGTAAACCTAGAAAGTTGACACGTAAACTTACGATAACCACTCACATGATCGCGGTCAATTTTTGCCAAAACGAGACGATCGAGACGTGATTCACAGATATAATTAATCCAAAACGACAGACCGTCAAAAAAGTGTTGTCTCGTTTTAACGCATTAAACTGTGCGCCTATTTTAATATTCCTGCCTCTTTCTTACTATCCGACGGTCATTTCTTTCATAAACCACTCTTTTGTGCAGCCGTTCCCTTACAAACTACTGACAGTTGAAAGTGGAACTTATTGACAACTAGGAACGTACACTTTTGCTCAACAGTTTTTTGCTTATTTGGTGATATTTACTGTGTTAATAAATACCTTCTGTACTTGTCGATTTAATAAATAAACATACTGTGGGTGGGTGGTAAAATTTTGCGAAAATCTAAACATTTACGTGGTTTTTCAGCTATCAAAATCGAAGTGTCCGTCTGTGCCCCAGTGGTCACGTCTCAAAAGTAGTTTTGTTCGTAGTTTATGGACAACAAACTACAGAAAATAACTTTTTAAATGTTGTTTTGTTGTCTTAAGAACCCATGCCAAGCATAAAATCTGCCAAATTGCGGACGATTTTTAAATGATTGCAGTTTTAAAAGTGAGCGGAGTTCAAATTGTAATGGTCGGATAAATTTATACCAGGTGTCAAGGTGTGTTTTTCTTAAGGGTAGGTCGTCTCACGGATCACGAGAAGTGATTTGTTTTGTATAGAAGTACATAGATATCGTGTTTTTTTATTAGCAATTTGTAATAGGCTGATTTTTAAGATGTAAAATTGGCGGCTGTATGTACTAATTTCGGTACTAACCCCAAAAAATCACTTTTTAAATAAAATTTAATACTTTATAATTAGCTAGAAGTGTAAAAGAACAAAATGTTTTTTTAATAATAAACGTTTCTTAAATTACTTACTTATTTTTGGTTTCATTCAAAGAGGGCAAGACTCGTTACAAACGGTACAACGACCCTTAAAAAATCCTTTATTGATCCTCGGTTAAAAAATATCCGAAAATATTGAATTGACTTTCGGCTAAGATTTATCCGAGAGTGGAAAGGGTTTAGAATTTTATGATATTTTAACCTTAATCCTTACATTTAAGGTACAGAATCGTATGAAATGCCTTGGCTAGATAGTATTCTTCACAAAAGCATACATAACCAGATACCCACACATACAAACAACACTGGTAAAAACGAAATGAAGTATGACTACGCACACTGTCAAAAATTGGTGCTCATTTCCAGATCATATTTTAAAGTGCTGCTTTACTTAAATTGAATAAATAATTTATCAGATCATTCATAATATAGTCTAGTCTTAGTGTAAATGTCTATTTTTGGTATAAAATAGAAACAGTAAACACAGTAAGAGATTAAATCAAAACTTTCCATAGATTTTTTTGAAGAATTCTCCAACAATTTTCTATTGACGATATTTTTTGTTTTTGCTATGGAGCAATGTTTAAATAACCTTTAAATAATATTAAGCAATTAATTCTCATTTTAAAGAGCATAAAACATCCATATGTTACCGATTTAGATTTCGTAATAATCTGAATATTCTGAACAAAGATAAAAAAAAACTCCATGCCTACGGTTTGAACGCTCAAAACAAAGAAACTATCGTATTTATTAACACGCACCGAATAGAAAAACATTCTTGTGAAAAGTCCTAACAACTTACTAGAACAGTCGGAACATAAATAAACATTCCACGGTGGTGAAAAAAGTGTTCAAATGTAACCTGACGAAAAGCGCGCGCTCGCGGCGCAGAGGCGGATCAGATGACCATCCCCGGATATTTTTTGCAGAACAGGTGAGTGGCTAAGATTAAAATCTACAATCCCTTTCATTTTCAGGGTAATGTAGACAAAATAGCTATAAACATAGAAAGAACTTTAAGATTAAATCTAGAACTTAATTATTTGGAACTAACCTTTACATTCTACATAAAGACTCATGCAATAGAACAACTAACACTTAACCTTATTTATGTTACTTTAATGGTGGCGTTGAAGTTCAATGTACACCTACTTGAGGTAAACACATATATTTTTATATTCAAATAAAATAAGCAACTAAAATTAATTTAAGTAAAAATTCGTTATTTGAAATCCGAAGATAACGTGAAAACAACATCTTTAGGCGCCAACTGCCCCAAACTCAATTTTCCGACATTGAAATCTGATTTCTTTTTCGTCATAAATTATTTCATTGTTACTGTGAAAGGTCGATGAATAAAGCTAGGGTTTCCTAGGATGACGGTGCCGTCATATTACGTCCGTAATTTAGCGGCGTAGAACGTTGTCTATGAAAACAATATGGCGGCGGCAAAATATAATACGGCGCGCCATATTGTTTACATAGACAACGTTCTACGCCGCTAAATTACGGCCGTGATATGACGGCACCGTCATCCTAGGAAACCCTAGCTTAACTCAAGTGCTGATGTCAATGGTTCCTTCTGTTAAGTAAAAGAAAAATTGCAGTAAAGATCACGCTCACCATTCAAGCTCTCTGTCATCCAAGATTTTCCGCTAACCTAAAAAATTCATAACTTATTCGAAAAAGTGAATTATCTTAAGATAATTCACTTTTTATTAATTCAGCCTAGTGAGCCCACTGGTTATATTTTATTTTTATTTCTATTTTGGAGAGCATTATTGTGAACATAAAACTTATGTAAGTAATTACCTACCCATTATTATGTCATATTTTTACAATTGACTTCATGATCACACTATCATTGTACGTGAATAATTAACCAATCATATTTGGTATGAAAATAATAAAGAATTTACTTATACTTTTAAAAAAATGTTTCTGGTAATATAAATACCTAAAAGAAACGCGTCTGTTATAATGATAAATCAGTCACACACATGATTTGTTTAAAAACAAGGTATTAAAGAGCATCCGGGCCCTTTTTTGGCATATCTACCTGTCCGCCATTTTGAAAAAAGTCGGTTTTGAAGGCCTGTGATAAAAGTGGTATCATTCATACAGATAAATGTCCGATGGCTTGCTTTGCACTTTCGTGAATTTATATAAAATATGCATTACTGATCGTGATTATACACCAAAACACTAACTAGTGGAGCAAAATAAAATTAAATATACTTAACATGCCACGAGTAGGGATTTCCGGTGGCCTGAGCAAAACGCCGCCCACATCCCGACTGCTACACAGCAAACTCATTCGAGAACGTTGTGGCCCATTCTTATTATGAATCCCTCTTTTTGTTTGCGGCCTACTATTACAATTTTAATCGTCGTTTTCATTTGTTCGTTGAAACTCGAATTTTTCACGTTGCCCGCGCCCGCTACTACCTTCACTTTGTGTGGTGCAAACAAAGCTACCCATTGTGCAATAGCTTTTTTGTTCCACTCTTGTCAAAGACAGTTCATTCCAATAGAACAAAAAAACTTATACACAACCCGCATTAGTCTAGTTTCATAATACGATAGTACCTATACTTAATAATATGCTAGACAAATCGACTCGCGCCTGATTATATTCTTGGACGGGAATCGAACCCACGAACTTTGGAAGTTCGGTCCAATGCTCTTAGCACTGAGCTAGTCATCATTATGAGAGTAATAAATAAGTAAGCTTAGATGTGTTTATGCCAAAATGATTTAACTTGTAACTTGATCTATAAAATCATAGTACATTTTTCACACATATTCGTATATTGATGATTCGTATAAATAAGAAGACTAAACAGAATTCGAAAAACAGTCTAACCAAAGCAGGTATGATTTCTTTCTACTTTTCAAACGGAAAAGATTTACTTCTTGAAACATGAAAATAAACCTCATTCCAAGGCAGCAAGAGAAATAACAAAAGAAAAACGGAACTCTCCCTATTCCTCAGGGGAAATTAAAAATTGCATCCATATACAACATCAAATAACTGTTCCACTTTTAGTGATCATTATCACTATTCAGAATAAATTTAATGCAAAAAATATGAATAATGATACTGCAAATAATTATAAAATACGGTATCAACAGCAGGGTTCTTAGATCAGTTTGTGTGGCAGTGGGTTCACTCACAGGTAATAACATTTTAACCGTGGTCCCAAGGTGGTACCATCCCACATCCCACCTAAACAGTTGTCATTTGTTGTGGAGATGTGCATGCAGATTTTGCTTAATTATTAATTTATTTGTGATTATAGGATTAGGAATTATTGTACAATTAAGTGCTTACCTTTATTACTAAATAAAAAAACTCTATCAAAAAATATAGGTAACTACTATATTCTTTCAGCTATTTTGAGATCTTTAAAACTTTTAAATGCTCATCAGAATTTTAAGTCTATTTCATCGAATGGACCTTCAAAACTTAGCCATTAAAAATTGTTTAAAAAAAACCTAAAAAAACTTCATAAAACCTGCCTCTAAAAAGCAAGAAATAATATTCAAATCATTAAATACGCATAATCATTGTTTTAATAACAACACGTCTATTGAAGTCGGGTGGGGCTGGAGTACAACTTCCTCTTTTTATTCTAAAAGCCCTACCCGACTTCAATAGACGTGTTGTTATTAAAACAATTATAATGCGCATTTAATGATTTGAATATTATTTCTTGCTTTTTAGAGGCAGGTTTGTGAAGTCGGTTTTTTTGTATATTTTTTTTATTTTTAGTGTAAGTACCTTCTCTATTGGGTAGTGTAGGTATATTATTTGGTAGAAAAATCGGCTCAGTCAAACGTGAGATATTCGCAGAGAAACATACATTCATACAGGTCAAACTGAGAGAGAACCTGCTTTTTTTGAAGTCGGTTAAAAAGACTATACTAAAAGTATCCCTTTCCCAACAAAAAAAAACATCTAATTCGGTTCATAAATAACAAAGTCGTCAAGGTAGTTGACGCAAAATCATAGTATTTTCAGGATTTCTTGAAAACTACTGAACCGATATGAAAAAAAATGAGACTATCTCGCAAGAAAACTCAATCGAACAAAAAATAATCATCAAAATCGGTTCATAAATGTCGAAGATACGTGCGAACAACGATTAAAAAATTGACTTGAGATTAACGAATTGAGAACCTCCTCCTTTTTGTGAAGTCGGTTAAAAAGCTACCGACTTGAAAATTACACCGCTCTTTCACATCCTTTTCCCATGTACCTTTGAGTTACCATAAAAGGCATTGTTTCCTGTCACATGATAAATTCTTGGAAAGGGTAAAGGGATAAATATGTAAAACGTACCTGGACCCGAGGCGTGATGGGTTCTGTCGGAGCCATTTACAACATAATGGACAGTATTTTTTATAAAAAAAATATCACATTTGAAATCGTATAACAATCATCTATCTCTCGTTTTCGCCGTTTTTCACTATTTTCATAACAAGAAATATGAATAATTCAAAATGGAAAACCAGATGTTTTGTCCTTATATCATCCTAAGTATATACAAATATCGTGTTAAATGCTTTCATGCGTATATTAGAAACTAGCGGCCGTCCGTGGTTTTACCCGCGTGGTTCCCGTTCCCGTGGTAATATTGGGATAAAAAGTATACTATGTTTTAATCTAGGCTATCTACTATCCGTGTGCCAAATTTCAACCAAATCCGTTCCTACTGAACGGATTTGGTTGAAATTTGCGTGATTGAGGAACAAACATCTAAACATCCAAACCCACAAACTTTCACAGTTATAATGTTAGTAGGACTAGCGGCCACCCGCGGTTTCATCCGCTAGGTTCCCGTTCCCGCGGGAATATAGAGATAAAAAGTATTGTATATTTTAATCCAGGCTATCTACTATCTGTTTGCTAAATTTCAACCAAATCCGTTCAGAAGTTTTTGCGTGATTGAGGAACAAACATCCAAACATCCAAACCCACAAACTTTCACATTTATAATATTAGTAGGAAGTAGGATAGTAGGATTACAAAAACCTAAAAAGTAACCATAATAATAAGTGTACTGCTGGTTCCAATCTCATCGCATAATTTAAAACATTCAACCATAAAATCCTTAGCTTTCAATATTACCGAGTCGGCTCCGAGTCCGACGCTGAAATTTTCATTGAGGCTTTATATTATTGCTTCATAAACTGATGTAATTCTGCCACTTGAAGTAGTAAGTTCTACTTCCAAAAACAGATAATTTATTACTAAATTTAAGATTTTTCGCATTCACATTGCTATTTTTGATAAACTAGGAAAAATCGTCTCACCCATCCCGTCTGAGGTGCTGTTACTGGATAGTCGATATTTTCTAGGTATTTCTAGTATATCATTTATCTTAAGATAAGATAATTAAACAGAGGAACTTATGTATCTCAAAGTACTCTCATAATAACAGTAGCAAATATTGTAATTGGATGCTTTGTATTTGCATCAGTAATCAGTATTCAATCGAATTATAATTACTTATTATTATATTAAGTAATATTATAAATACATTTTTTTTAGATTTTCATAGGTTTATTGTATTAAAATTTATTGAAGCCACTCTCATTTCTTCATTTATTACAGGTCGACACTTTTTTTCACACTTTCGTTTCCAACTCTATAATATGGAGGAGGTAAAAGCTTATTTTTTGTAAGCAATCAGTCGGCTCTTCAACGAGATAACTAGTTAAACATATATGTAGGTATAGGTATGTTATGCCCGTCAGGACAGGACACGCTGACGGCTAATGGAATTCTCGTTTCATTTGGTTCTGGATGTTTTTCTGTTTGACTAGTCCTTCTGCTAATAACTGCGGATAATTAATAAAAAAAACTTTGTGTTTCTAATTTTAATGAGTGACAATCAGAATAAAACACTCGATACAGTAATGAATGAATCAAGCAAGACGCAAAGTAAGTAAGCACCTAAAATATTGTTCTAAAATCACTCGGATTGAAATAATTTAGGTTTTATAACACTGATGTTCAGTCTTCTAATTCATCCTGTTTTTCCTAGCTAATTTATTAAGCAAAAGGTCGTATAGTAGCCCCTAATTTTATAAAATTTTACTATTATTTTAGTAATAGGAGTACATATACTTTTGGACCGAAATCCATGTTTCTGTTAAGTACCTACGTTATTTTTTTCATTGATTCTTCAAACAAAGGCAATATTCTCCCGAAAGCTAAATACGTCATTAACGACACACACTCCTAAATCTCTCGTCTTATCTTTCTTCTAGAAAAAAGAAATAGCGTTACAAGTTCCATTACTCGTTCATAAATTATTCCGAAGATATCGAGTGGCCGCCCATTTTTCCACGGCTTAACTACACTGAATAGTTAACCTGAGTCAGTTAAGTAAAAGATATACATCTAAGACTTAGCTTAGCTGAACTGGTGAATAAACAATGTAATGGTAGCAAGATTAAAGTGAAATGAGCACCTATTTTTAACACCGCCGCTCATACATCGAGTCAGTTACCTCAAAGGTAGCCATAGCAATATAAAACTAACTGAAAGTAAAAAGAAAAACCGGCCAAGTGCGTGTCGGGCCACGCGCAGTAAGGTTCCATAGTTATCATTTAGGTACCATGCCTTATTTAATACCACTATAATTTTTCATCAGCAAAAATAACTTTTTTATAAAGAGTTTGTATAAATAACAAAGTTATATTTGCGGTTTTGAAAAAGAATATATCTAAAACTACTAAATATATCTCGTTCAAACCATTTTTCGTTGAAAGTATTTATTAAGATCTACAGCATACCTATATTTTTTTTATTTTTTTACTTTCTTATTTTAAAGTTAGAGGGGAACACACACATTTTATCTCTTTGGCAGTGTATATCTTTCAAACGGTTGACTTTGAGAAAAAATAGTCTTAAAAACCTCAATGTCATTTTTAAATACCTATTTATAGACATCCCGCACGTATTGATTTGATGAAAAAACATATTTTCAGTTTCAGTTCCATGTACCCCCATACAGCCCCCTTTAATCTTTTTATTTTTTTATTTTTGTGTAAACATCGTACCTAAAGTGGTTCATAGAATACATCTACCTACCAAGCTTCAACTGTCTAATCTTAATAGTGTCGGAATAAAGTGGCTGTGACATACGGACGGACGGACAGACAGACAGACATGGCCAATCTGTTTTTTGACTTCAGGCTACGGAACCCTAAAAAACAAAGTACCTACTTACTCATGGTTGATTACCTTGAGGAGGTATTTTATTTTAAAAAATACTAGTTATTGATTACAAGTACTTAAGAAATAGAATGCACTTGGTTCTGAAAAACCCTACGTTAGAATGGGATATCTTGTACTGAAAAAGAGACCAATTAAAGCAACTTTTGTAATTGAGTCACAGAAAGAAAAAAAAAATTTAAGAACCACAGAGACTCGATAATCTATTGCTATAACTATGCTAGAACAACTGCTTAATTATTATAGAGAGCGTGGTAGAGCAAGCAAATAATAAAGTGGCCCTAAAATTTCGTCTCGATATCGGATTTTCATAAAGAAACACGCGAAATTTATCATTTCCCAATTTAGAACTTAGCTTGTTTTTATGGAAAACCATACTGTAGCCGTGTAGCCCTTTTTTTTGTAGCAGTTATAATTCTTTTTTTTTCACAATATACCGATTTTATCTACCGAATTTTTAAGCCAGTCTTACTCTAATAAGGAGATAGGCGAGCAATCATGTATTGATAGATTTAACTTAACGGTGTGAAAAATAGTTTTGTTTACGCTTCCGTTTTCATGCCTTACTTTTTAGGGTTCCGTAGCCTAAATGGCAAAAAACGGAACCCTTATAGATTCGTCATGTCTGTCTGTCTGTCTGTCCGTCCGTATGTCACAGCCACTTTATTCCGAAAGTATTAGGATTACACAGTTGAAATTTGGTAGGTAGATGTATTCTGTTAACCGCTTAATTTTTGAGATATAGCACATTTTCCAAAACCGCAAATATAACTTTGTCATTCATACCACCACTGTGAAAAACAAAGTTATTTTTGCTGATGGTATAAAGTAACTACGGAACCCTACGGTGCGTGGCCCGACACGCACTTGGCCGGTTTTTTTTTTGCAATGAAGTTTCAAGCGTTATTATATCAATCAACATAATGGGGAGGAAAAGCGCAATTTTATCCCGATAGGTGGCGTCTGGTCTTGGTACCGGGCCGCCTCAAAGAAAGTGTCAAAACATATGGGAATCTCTTGGAGTATTGCCCTTTTTAATTTTATACTGAGAAAATTCCGCATTGTTATGCATGTAACTTGTAAATTATTGGAGTTCATCGATTTCCCAGTAACAAAAAAAAATATTGGGCAAAAAAATATCAAAAAAAATATGCTTTTCCCTCGATTTTCTCCTTTGCTGAGCCTGAGAAACATTATAAATCAAAAGGAATGTTTCATGAATTTGATGAAGCTTCGCCAAAATAAAACAACATTTGAATTATAACAGCTTTGTTCTTTAATATTTCAACCTCAGCAGTTTCTAGCATATTTATAACTTGGATGAATTTTATAGGTATATCAAATATGGAATAAGCCCAATATTGGGGCCAAACAGAGAATTAATAGAATTTTATATGCCAGAGTCATTCAAGAAACTTAGAATAATAAAATAAATATGATAAAACGGTTCGTGTAATTTTGGATGGTACAGAAATTCCAGTACAGAAACCTGAAATTACTATTGCACAGAAGGCATCATCAGGCAACTATAAACACGGAAATTCACACTCAGTTGCTTTGTTAAAATTTAAATCATATGCTTCTAATCTGAAATAAAAAGATTACTTGTAAATCTTACACGAAATTTAAAGAAATGTAATGCTTGTTAGCAATTTTTTGTAAGTTGCTATAAACTTTCTTGCCTGTTGTTTTGGCTTTTCTTTTCCGTAATTCTTCTTTTATATGAGCTAAAGTTAGCATATAATACATTGTTTGTCCGCAAAACCGAAAAAAATACAATCTAAGAAAGTAAAATCACGTAATACACAGTCAAGACAATATAAGCTCAAACTGACAATTGTTCCAAAGAATGAAGCGCCATCTGTAATTCACTTTGCCTTCGCCTCCCCATTATACCGTGTTTTCAAAGCAACTCCTGTTAGAATTATATCTTAGCGAACGATTTCTTCCTCTTATATATCTTTCAACTTTATTTCGGACTCCAAAAACTGCGACTTTATCCCATTGTTAGAACTTTCTTGTCGACAATGGATAAATCGAAGCATTTAATTTCATTTACTTCGATGATTTATTATTTAATTTTTACATCTGTTTAATTCTCTCTTCAATAATGCTATCTATTACAGCAAATAAAGTACCTAAAATCATAAATATGTTGGTGTCAAGCAAAATAATGAACCTACACACAATTTAATTAAACCATGCCATGTTTTAGAAGTTGTGACAAAGGTATAGTTCTATGGTATCATTTCATTGTTAACGACGACTTCACATTCGTTTTCGGAAACCATGATTGTTATGGAACAGCTGCTATCGACAAATAATAAACAATGACAATATTAGGCCAGCGATGTATGTTAAATTATTGTAGTAAGTAAGTATTGGAGCCATACATTTTAGATTTGTTTTGTTCTATCCTATCTAAATCCTTACTAATGTTATAAAATGCGAAAGTAAGTTTGTTACGACTTCCCACCGTTCATCGTTAAATTCTGTGTATACATTGTCAGGGGTACAGAAATGGACATAGGGTATCTTTCATCCAGAAAAAAGTAACAGTTCCCGAGTGATAGTATATAACATACCAAACAGTCAAAATATACAGATATCAACACAAGATCCTTTATTAATCGATCAACACAGAGTATTAACCGACAATAACGACTAGGAGTCTCAAGAGAGCCTGTTATGAAACAATTTTCGCATAGTTCTGTGCTGATTCTATCAATAAGATTCAAATACTTCTATTGAACCCGATATATCGAATTTCCGAGCAATCTTCACCGTACCAATACAATATACTGTAAGTAAGTATTCATATTGAATATGCAAATACGTCTCCCAACTCAATATGAAGGGACAAGCCATGTCATAAATAAGGTTTGGGACCTACATTATTCAGGGAATATTATTTTGTGCATAATATGTAGTTAATCTGGGACAAAATCTGATCTTAATGAAAACTTCATAGTACCTCATACCCTTACACGCAGTAAGGCAGAAAACCTTATACCCGTACGGTGGCATTTAGGGCATGTCCTTACATGTAGTCTTCGCAGAAAATAATATGAACTTGATAATCTAGATATTATACTGCTTAAAAGAAAAACCCGTCTGCATAAAAAGACAAGTCCACTGAAAAGATGGAAACAAGATTAAATATTAAAGGCAACATAATAACATGCAGTCGGAGGCATGCATTAAGAAAGTGACGTTATGAATGATTTGAATTACTATATGCCTCCGACTGCATGTTATTATGTTGCCTTTAATATTTAATCTTGTTTCCATCTTTTCAGTGGACTTGTCTTTTTATGCAGACGGGTTTTTTTAATTTTTATAATTTATTTTTTTATTTATATCTTTTTAGTTATTATATAAGGTGGTACCAAATGATCTGATGATACTTAAACAGGTGATAGTGTTGCTTAAACTGATTAACTTTCTCCAAGGAACATAGGTCGAAAAACGAAAAAAAAAATTCATACTCCCATACAAAATGTACTAGTCAGCTGACCGACTTACTATGGAAAGGCGAAAAAAAAAATTCGTTTTTCGACCTATGTTCCATAGAGAAAGTTGTTTAGTTTAAGCAACACTATCACCTGTTTAAGTATCATTAGATAATTTGGTACCACCTTATATATTACGGTCTTGATATACCTTTTTGAAATCCTTACAATAAGCCCTTTAATTTGACACCGATATTGCAGTATTCTAAAAAAAAAAATTTTCCCACTACGTATATTAGTTCCGTACAGCCGCCATGTTGTTTTTTTTATAACGCCACCTTCTTAAGAACACTTCGGCTGATGAGACAAATCTAACGATATCTTAATTACAGAAATCCATTCATCCGTTTGAAAGATATGAGGTAATAAAGAACATTACATACAAACACACATACAAACATACTTACATAGTTACATACAAGATACGCGCGAAAAACATAACCCTTTCTTTGCAGTCGGGTAAAAATAGGGACCACCATATGATACGAAATAATGAAGTCCTGAATGGTATTTTTCTAATAAATACAATCAGATTTTATTTAAATTTGATTTTGTTCGAAAGCGGTAATAGCACAGAATATATATAATAGTACTAATGTGTAATAGTCAACTTACAGACTTACTGTCGAATTTACTACTTATATAATTTATCCTATTCACCGTGTGTCAGTTAGAATAAAAAACAATATTTTTTACCATTGCCACTCGAAAAAGTGCGTTTAATTCAACGATAAGAGTGAATAAAACGCTGTTTAATTGACCGAGTGAATAAAAAAAAATTTAATTTGGAACAAGCGCGCATCGTATGAATTATGTACAAAAAAAATAAAACGTGCTGAAAGTATGGAGCTATTCCATAGATCAATTCTGAGGGGGTGGTCCGCAGAGCAAAATAAAGCCATAGTTATACAATTAAATAAAAAAAAATATCCCGCCAATTTTATTTAGGTTCTTTTTAGTGTCTTATCTTTGGGTTCTTTTCTTTATATTAGAGGAAGATTAGATGTTCAGTCTTGCATCAGTCCATTTCATCAGTCTGGTACGATCTTCAGTCTGTAAAAATTCAAAGTCTATACAAACTGATGAAATGGACTGATGTCAGACTGATCATGTAATTTCATAGCATGGAAATGCAAAACTTATAGTTTCACTATTTTCTAACGGTTAAATTACCGATTACCTATCTAAATAATAAAATTTGATAACTATAAATAAGTACTATAGGTGTATGTACTGCTATTATGTTTTCTCGCAGTCAATGGTAAAAAGTAGAGTACCTACACAACTCGTGAAAAAAAATTTCATCTCGGTCCTTTGTATCCCTCGTTTCGCTCAGGATTCTACTTATGAATTCTTCGCTGCTCTCGGGATCCAACATAGTACCTCGAACTAAATTCCTTCTTTTTTCACTTGTTTTATAATCTACTATTTCTGTATTTTCGTATGAAACTCCAATTTCTTTTAAAAAAAAAAAATTATTATAAAATGATTTGAAAAATTTGATTCGGAAGAAATAAGGCTCAGTTACTTCAATAAAATTACATTTACCATTGTCAGTCAATACTTGCTAAGTACCTAAGTACATAAAGATAAAAAAAAACATTTAAAATTGTCTATTTTATTTCTTATCCGATACCGAAGAGTAGCAATTTTATGCAACAGTAGGCTCGATTCAGTGTCTAAGCTCCCCGTTTATCGAGTTATTCGGCTACGCGAGTGAAATCGAGTCCGCTAATATTGACCCGCTGTTTCAATTTGCATGTAAATTAGTTAGGACAGAGCGCCCGCCGGTGGGTTAGGACCAATTAACGCGCTAAAAGTGCTCGCTGGGAGCACGTATCCAAAATGTAAGGTGCGATACGGTTATTGCCGTGTTACACGTTCCATATACGAGTTTAAGCGATTTTCAAAAGAGATTTTCTGATAGGCAGCGTGGGATAAACCCGATTTCGTTTACCAAACAAAGGGGAATCCCATTAGTTTGTAATTTGTTGTCGCGAACTGCTTTTAAATAAATGTTTTTATTCGATTAGGGAAATTTTTGACAAAGGTAAAGCACCTGGAAAGTTTCAGCCTATAAGAATTATGTAATAAATTAACTTTTTACGCAATAGCACGGACTTCATCAACCCTTCTTAAGTACCAATCGTAAATGAAGATGTAAAAACAAAACTCAATTACGTTAGCCCAGATTGGTACTCCAAAGTTCCTCGGCAACGTTAAACGAGTAAAATTTCTACAAATAAAACCAACAGCCATCAAAAGGAATGTAAAACATTTTAATCTTCAGCAGTAATATTATATAAGAATCGAAGGCGGAGAAGTGCGAATCGTTCACTTACCACTGTTCATTTCCTAATCTACTGTTTAATATATTTAGGAAATATTAGAAAGCTCACTCAAATGAAATTAAATTAAATTAAAATTTCTTTCACATAATGAGATTTTTTAAATCGTCAATTCTTTTTTTTTACCCTACCTATTATGACGTCTTTTAGCTGACAAGAAAAACGCGGTTGCTGTATTTAAAGATTTAATTCAAGAAATAAGATATTTGGAAATTATTAAACTGAGCCTAGCAAGAAACCTGTTTAGGTTTCTTGCTACAAACTAAAATGCTCGATAAATATAGATATATATATTTGTCAAACATAGTAAACACCTCATAGTGTCCGAATTACATGAAGCTAGATTTTTGAAGGCAGAACACCATGACAGTTTTAGTAAGCCAGCAAGGACAGCCAAAGCATTGGCTATCTGTCCTGGCTTTAAACATTCTTGATCTCTTTCTGTCCTGGTTTGAAACATGCTTGCTCCTTTTCTGTCCTGGCTTGGAACATGCTTGCCCTCTCACTTACTAGCTTACACATGAAGCCAGAAGCAGCAGCAGGCTTACTGAAACTAGCTTTGTATTTCTGGCTTTGTAATAGAGAGAAAAATCATTTCAATATTTTAAATTCATGGTACTTTATTACATTCACGTACCTACTATAACATACAAACAAGCAGTGCATTATTTGTGCTCTGATTTTAATTTCTTCCAAAAGGATATATTTTTTTAACTCACTTTTCCATTCCAAATGATACGAATCCCTGAAAAGTTATTATGTTTTAAATCAACATTGGTGCTGTTCCTAATTTAAGCTTTGGGCCATTGAAATTAATGAAAACCCTTTTACTTTCTAGGTTTTTATCATTAGTCTCTACTCAGGCTTTTATAAATAAGTTTTTAGACAGAATTGTTCAATTATTAATAATTGGTTACAACATGGCTGCTTTTTTCACCACTTATTTTTTCATATTTATTTAATAACTAAACCTGGAAAATGTTAGTGTCTGTATAATTTTGTCATGTATTTATTTATTATGTGTCTGTATAATTTTGTCATGTTTTTGTAAATAAGTAGCTATACCTACAATTTATGCAATACTGTATAAGGTTTCAACGCAGGAGAACGCTTTCGTCTTGAGACACTGAGGTAAGTCGGACGCGAAGATTTTTCGAAGCTTTCCGAATGCTGCCCACCCGAGTTGGATTCGACGAGAGATCTCTTTCTCGAAGTTGGACCTACCTAACTGGACTGCCTGTCCTAGGTATACGTAATGGTCAACAACTTCAAGTGTAGTGTTCCCAACATGAACTGGAGCTGGAGAGGGTACAACATGGGCATTTGACATAATTTTCGTCTTATCCATGTTCATCCTAAGACCCACTATTTGGGAAGCACTACGGAGATCTTCGAGCATTGTGTTCAGGTCTTCCATGGTCTCAGCCATAAGTACTATATCATCGGCAAAACGAAGGTGTGTTAGGTACTGGCCATTAATGTTGATGCCGAGTCCTTTCCAGTCCAAAAGCTTAAAGATGTCCTCCAACGCAGCTGTGAACAGTTTCGGAGAAATAACGTCTCCCTGTCTCACACCACGCTGCAGTTGGATAGGATTTGTGTTCTGGTTCTGTACTCGGATCGTCATGGTGGCATTTTGGTATAAGTACCTCAACACCTCGATATACCTATAGTCCACTTGGCACCTTTGGAGAGACTGCAGCACCGCCCAGGTTTCAATCGAATCAAAGGCTTTCTCATAGTCCACGAACGCCGAGCAAAGTGGCTCATTATACTCCTCAGTCTTCTGTATAACCTGCCGCAGCGTATGGATGTGGTCTATGGTGCTAAAGCCTTTTCGGAACCCGGCTTGTTCGGGAGGTTGGAAGTCGTCGAACTTGCGAGCGAGACGATTCGTAAGGACTCTCGAAAACAACTTATAGACATGACTCAGAAGCGAGATGGGTCTATAGTTCTTTAAGAGGGACTTGTCACCCTTTTTAAAGAACAAGATCACCTCACTTATGTTCCATGTCTTTGGCGTTCTGCCCTGGACGATGACGGAATTAAAGAGCTTCTGTAGGACTTTGAGTATCGGCTTACCGCCCGCTCTCAGAAGTTCTGTAGTGATTCCATCGTCACCCGCCGCCTTGTTGTTTTTGAGCTGTTTGAGAGCCATACTAATCTCGTACAGGCTGACGTCCGGGATATCTTCGGTATAGTGTCGGGTAAGCTTGGCTCTGGGGTCTTTAGCCTTGCTTTCAACAGGTGTCTGCGTGGAATATAACTGCCCATAGAAGCTCTCGATCTCCCTCAGGATTTTTCAGGCTTTGATGAAATGATGCGTCCGTCGTCAGTTTTCAGCTTCGTCATCTGGCTTTGCCCAATAGACAGATCTCTCGCGAACACTTTGGAGCCTTTATTCCGCTCGATGGCCTCTTTAATACGATTCGTATTAAATTGGCGAAGGTCGCTCGTCAAAGACTTAGATATCTGTCTATTAAGCTGCCGATAACGATTAGCATCTACTGAACTCTGGAGCCTCATTTCACGTCTCTGATCCATGAGTAGGAGTGTGTGGTCGGAGAGTTTCTTTATCTTGGGACGGCGGGTCTTAAAGAGCTTGGACCCTACCGTACGGACAGTATCCACCACCATGTTGTTTAGATCGTCCACACCTATGCTGTTCTCAAGGGCTTCGAAGCGGTTTTGGAGTTCGAGTTGAAAGCTCTCGGGGTTTTGAATATGGGCCGGCAATGGTCGAATTGTTGATTTTATCAGTCGAGATCTTTCCAGCTTTGGGTTGATATTCAATGTGCCACGTACCAATCGGTGATCGCTCCCCGTCTGAACAGCGTTGATCACAGTGACATCATAGAATATTTGCTTTTTCGTCGACATGATAAAATCTATCTCATTTCTGACTTTACCTTCCGGACTGACCCAGGTCCACTTCCGGCTTTCCGGCTTTCTGAAGAAGGAGTTCATCATAAAGAGGTTCTCCTTCTCCATAAAGTCAGCCAGCATCTGGCCTCTGTCATTCCGTTGCCCAACTCCAAATTGCCCCACTCTCAGCTCATCACCGCATCGTTTCCCCAACTTTGCATTGAAGTCCCCCATCACAACAGTGTAGTGGGTTTTGTAGCTATGCATGGCTTTAGAGATCTCCTCATACATAGCCTCCACTTCGTCATCTTGGTGTGTCGAGGTCGGTGCGTAAACCTGTATAACATTCAGCGAACACCGTTTGGATATTCTGAGTATAAGGTACGCCACCCTGGTCGACACACTTCCGATGGTAATCACGTTGTTGACAAGGGACTTGTGGACGATGTACCCGACACCACCTTGGGACTGTTGGTCGCCCTCCCGGTAGTAAAGCAAGTTACCGGAGTTGAGGATTATCGAGTCCTCTCCCGCTCTTCGGACTTCAGATAACCCGATAATGTCCCAGTGTACCTTGCTGATAACTTCTTCCAACTCGGTTAACTTCGCGTCGGTCCTCAGTGTGCGCGTGTTATAGGTTGCCAGGTGCAGTTGTCGTCGTTTTTGGTAGCCGAGCCGCACCCGGGGTTCTTAGCACCCCCTGCCCCGCCGTTACCGTAGCCGCTACCGTAGCTAGGAATAGCGGGGCTGCCGGGGACTGGGGGCCAATTTTTTGATCCATTGTGCATGAGGGAGGGGGGGGGGGTTTGCCATAATCGCCACGCTTGGCAGGCGGGTTGGCGATCGCAGTAGGCCAAGGTTTTTTGGAGACGCTGCTGCCCGTCTCTTGAAGGCTATGCTCCCTTAGTCGCCTTTTACGACACCCACGGGATGATAGGGGGTAGTGCTATTCTAGGCCGAAACATACACGGCACGACAATAATGTAAGTGTATATAATCTATTGTGTAATTGCAAAAATAATCATTTTATTTTCATTTTTCGCTATTATAATCAGTTCCGTTCCGTTCTGCCATTACGGGCAGCCGTTCAAAGTATGTAATGTCAAATCCCAAAAGAAAAACTTTTTTCTCATACAGACATGTTGAAATATTGATAGGTATTACGAGTACTCGAAGGAGCTCGGTGGCGCAGTGGTATAGCGCCTGGCCCAGCGATTGCGGACGTTAAGCATCTTTCGCAAGGGTCGGTCATGGGATGGGTGACCAAAAGTTTATTATCTCGAGCTCCTCCGTGCTTCGGAAGGCACGTTAAACCGTTGGTCCCGGCTGCATTTGCAGTCGTTAACACCCACCAATCCGCATTGGGCACGCGTGGTGGGTTATGGCCCATCCTCCTTATCCACCCATAAGGTAGGCCTGTGCCCCAGCAGTGGGGACATTAAAATGGCTGATGATGATGATTACGAGTAGGTAGGTACTATTATATGTATTGTGCCATAGCTGGAGCAGTGTGACACCATTTTGTAATCAGGACAAAGGGGCGCCGTTAATTGGCAGTGCACTTCGCCTGAATCTAAGTCCGCCTCGAAGCTCAGTAATTTTTGAGCAAACCGCTTATTTCTTTTGCTCGTAATTTTTGACCGAGCGAGCTCTAAGCGCGAGGGAAGCGTCTCCGTTTCAGGGGGGCTACTCAAATGGCCACTTTTCTATTCGTTCGCTAACTTAAAAATTAAAAAAGCTTTTTAAAAAAGCACAACCTCCTTCAAAAACCTTAAAAAACAGCTCTATAAAAGGCAAGAAATAATGTTTAAATCGATTAATTAAAACACGTCTATTGAAGTCGGGTGGAGCTGGAAGTAATTTTTTTACTTATTGTATTGTTTATATTTTAAAAGCCTCTTTTTATAGAGCTGTTTTTTAAGGTTTTTAAAGGAGGTTGTGCTTTTTTTAAAAAGCTTTTTTAATTATTAAACTTTTTGTGGTAGGCATGTAAGCGATGATTTTATAAAATAAAACGTTATAATGTTTCACATTTTTCAATGGTATACCCCGAGTAACTCAATTCGCACAGGAGTTCCGTTGGGCCTTCGCAGTTCAACTCTAGTCCAGAACGTCCTTGATAATAGATAGTAACTTGTTTTTGATTGTCATAAACCTACCAATATTTCAATCACTGTACAGTTCCTATTTAATTTTGAGGAGTTCCTCGTGTGTCTTCAAAATCCAAAGTCCAATACCAATGAAATTAAGTAATATGGTATCATCCTTAAGGTGTCTTCTTTCAAACAAAAAAGAATCATTTAAATCGGTTCATAAACAAAAAAGTAATGGGTGAAAATCCGTCTGAATTCGTATAAAATGGTAATGAAAACGACGGTATTTTCAAGATTACTTGAAAACTACTGAACCGATTTCAAAATTTCAAAAAACGGGACCAACTTGGGAACAAACCTCATGTTATAACGTTTAAATCATTTCGATCGGTTCAGCCGTCTTCAAGTAATCGGTGTACATACATATAAAAAATATATATATACGCGACGAATTGATAACCTCCTCCTTTTCAAATTTTTGAAGGCCGGTTAAAAATAAGCCATAAACTCCAAAATTACGTGTCGTAGACTTGTCAATACCATACAAACTGTGATAACATAAATTTGCGTCGTGTGACTTGATCGTTTAAATGGTTATTTTGAAGCTTTAAGTTAGCTAACGAATAGAAAAGTGGCCATTTAAGTAGGGGGCAGCTTGGGCAAAAATGGTTTCGTATGTCTGGTGTCCGGCTTGTCCGTCTGTTCTCCTCTAGACTCTAGAGGAGAAGAGACCGACAGAGTCTAGAGGTCGCATTTCTCAACCAATTCTCGTGAAATTTTGTGAGCGGGTTTTCCGAACTCAATTTAGAAAAAAAGAAAAACCGCCTTCAAAAAACTGAAAACAAAAACAGCTTAAAAATTAAATACCTCTAAAAAGCAAGAAATAATATTCGAATCATTCGTTACACATATCAATATTAATAAAACACGTCTATTGAAGTCGGGTGGGGCTGGAGGACAACTTAATTTTTTTCTTAAAGCCCCACCCGACTTCATTAGACGTGTTTTATTAATATTGATATGTGTAACGAATGATTCGAATATTATTTCTTGCTTTTTAGAGGTATTTAATTTTTAAGCTGTTTTTGTTTTCAGTTTTTTGAAGGCGGTTTTTCTTTTTTTTTAAAAAGCTTTTTTATTTTCAACTTTTTAGTGGTAGGTATGTAAGCGCAGCGTGTAAATATTTTTTAACTTTATAAAATGGTAAAATGCCCAGAACTCAATTTCCAAATTTACGCTGTTTGTTTTTGAGGAGTTCCGTTGTGTCATCGTAGTCCAAGTCTAGTCCAGAACGTTGCATCGCAAACCATGATTTGGTTTGTTTTGGATTGCCATAAACTTACCAAAACCTAAAATAAAATCACTTTACTTATACTATTTGATTTTGAAGAGTTCCTTTATGTATCTTCGAAGTTCGAAGTCCAATAACAATGAAATTAAATCGTGACCACTCTTAAAGTATACCCTTTCAAATAAAAAAAGAATCATCTAAATCGGTTCATAAACAAAGAAGTTATGTCCGAAATTCCATAAAAACTCGTGCGATGGCGAGCTAAATAATTGATATTTTTCAGGATTATGAAAAAACTACTGGCCAGATCTCTGTAAAAAAATTATGGGACCACACACGAACTATGTTCTTTGAGTTAAAAAAAGAATTATACAAATCGGGTAATAACTGACGAAGCTATGTTAAAACATACATAAAAAAAAAAAAAAAAAAAAAATACCGTCGACTTGAGAACCTCCTCCTTTTTTTGAAGTCGGTTAAAAACACATTAATATTTTGGAGTATCGAAAATTCAAACCATGAGTTTCCTGTAATTCAACAGGAACATAATATAAAATGCACATTTTTTATGACTAAGGCAAGTCACACTGAAAACTAAACAAGATATGAAAACTAAACATATATATTTCTTCCTGTAAAAAATACTATGCTATTACACTACACTTTGCCTTTTGAGACTTATTGAGTTTCGCCTTAATTTATATTAATAAAATTCTTGTTTTACAAAGAAAGTTTAATGAAAAAATGTACCCTGCGGTTAGGGTTGCCACCTTTGTTTAGAGATAAAATTGTTTTTTTTTTTCAAAATATTGCAATAAATCTAATGTACTTTTTGATAATTCAGGAAAAGAAAGTACCTACACAATATTTTTTGTCATTAATTCTTTTTCAATGTGTATTTGTTATTACTTTTAGCTTGGGATAACAAGTTTTTACTGTTTTTTACACGACTGCCCAAAGCAAAAAAAGTGTATATGTGTTCAGGGTTCATGTATGTTTGTGGGTATGTGAGTTTTTAAACTAATTATTATAGGCATCTAAGCAAATATATTTCTTCTATAACATATAGTATAATTGACTAAAATATAGCACAATACAATGCATATAATATAGTATGGGTGGCAACTCTACCTGCGGTACCTACTATAATAGCTGGCACCATACAGTATTGAAATTAAAACCTTTTTACTAAATAAAACATGATGTTTTGTTCTTTTGAAAATAAGACTGTTACTTGCCAACCCTGATAATACTACGGCGGTACGCGGTCTTATCTTACAAATAACGTGGTAATGTATTGTAAAGAATCGCAATATAAAGTAAACGAACCCACGCCCTCGTCTTCATGAAACAAAAATGATCCTTCAAGTTTATGTGATGCGAAAAGTTTCATACATGAACGACTTCTAAGCGAAGTCTATAGTCTGTGAAAATAATACGCGACTAGCGCAATTTTTTTTATTTGCTTAAGAGGATACCTCGTGGATTTTCATGGAAATCGTGGAAATCAAACTTTACGATTGAAGGCAGAATGTCACTATGGGATACGAGGGGTGAGTGGGCGGAGCCTGTAAAAAATTTTTTTCACGAGGCGTCGTCTTAATGGGCCCAGTAGCAGTCCCACTGAGCTTTTCAATAAATCATATTAAAACAAAAAACAATAACTCAAATATATTTTTTCAATAAATCATATTAAAACAAAAAACCTTGGACGAATTATTCGTCCAAGCAAAAAACAATCACTCAAATATTTTATATGTAAAATAAAAACTATAAAAATACTAGCACCCGCCCGCGGTTTCACTCGCGTGGTTCCCGTTTCCATGGGAATATCAGAATAAAAAGTATTCTATGTTTTAAACCAGGCTATCTACTATCTGTGTGCCAAATTTCAACTAAATCCGTTCAGTAGTTTTTGCGTGATTGAGGAACAAACATACAAACATCTAAACATCCAAACCCACAAACTTTCACATTTATAATATTAGTAGGATTAAAAAAAAAATATTACCAGTCAGTTTTAAGTATTTTAGAGGTAATGTTGCAGCGCATTTCACAGACTAATAAGCACTTATATTTTTTTATTACAGTAAGCGGCACGCTGGGCTTCCACAAAGTGTCAAATTTTCAACAATCAATTTTAAACTTAAATGCAAGCTTTTTAAGTTTAAAATTGATAAAAAATATTAAAAATTAAAATTGTTTAAGATATGCTGCTGACAATAATATTGTCTGGAATTTCCTGGTTAAAGTTTAAACAGTTTACCTAAGTGAACTGCTTTATAAAAGTCAGCAATGCCTTTAACCTCAACATATTTTACAATTGATACATAAGGGTGAGAAAAAGGAATAATAAATCATTTGAGATATCTTTGAACGATACGTTTATTCAAACTTATCATTCAAAGAAATCTCAAAACGCAGTATATTACCATTCGGAATAATTCTTTCTTTAACCCATGACGCAAAAAGAGGGGTGATATTAGTTTGACATATTGTGTGTGTCTGTCTGTCTGTCTGAGGCAACGTAGCTCCAGTATTATTTATTAGGCAGTTTTATTTATTTCAAAGCCTACATGATTGAGCGAGATGGTTCTTAGCTATAATTTATGAAGATCTTTTAAGCCGTTTGAAGTTTGATGTTACCAATTCCTATTACAAAACTAAGCAATGGTACAATAATTAATATTAAATTATGTAGAAGAGCCAACAAGCACATTTATTTTTAACTTTTTAGAGGTTTTTTTTGTCGGGATTATTGTGAAAAATCTTTGCAAATTATTTACAGTAGTTATTGGTTCGAGCATTTTACACGTAACAGTTTAATTTAATTGTCTTTTAATACATTATTAAAGGCACATTATGCGCCCACTCTAAACTAATTGCAATACCCTGTTTCAAACTAATTCAATTTCGAAGCTGATGCTCTAACATTTTTCATCCATCGCAAAACTGGTTAAATAAATAATGGAAATAGTAAAAGCATATTAAATTACTTACCTATTTTTTCTTTTCTAATTTATTTTCCATTAAGTGAGTATACAGTGTTTCACAAAAATAACACCTGCCAAACTGCACAGCAGTTTGTCGGCAGTAATTCTCGCCTTAGTTTTTAACTTACAGTCTAATTATGTGCTATAAACTTATTTTTCACTCCTCTTGCTCAAAAAGTCCATCATTGTAAGGTACAAGAGTCAGGATAAAATAGCATAAATATCCCTAGGGGATAAAGTTTTTTCTTTTTTAAAGTTTGTCTATTACCAATGAACCTACTAAAACGAAAAAGTCTTTATTCATAATTACGAATAAAAACTCGCTCGATTTTTGAAAATGGAACTAAAAGCAGCGATCTCTTCGGTGAAATCATAGACTTATTTATACTCTGTGACTTTTAGTTTAAAATGCGTGCATTGTGTTTCTTAGCGGCTACAGTAGAAATTAAAAAAGGCACTGGCGCGAAATCATTAGAATTTTTCTCTAATTCCAAACTGATTGAATTGTGTGACTGTAAGTAAGTAATAGGATAGAAATAATTTTAATCTTTTGCCGTCAAGCACAAATCATTTATTTAAATACTGTATGAAAATTTTATGAAGTGGAGGATAGAAAAACGAGTGGATTCGTTTACGGAAGTATAAACTATAGGTACAGCTCGCGCAACATAACTTGACCCAATTTTTTATACCACGTGACCTGCGCACTACAATTTTTGTACTGAAAATTGCTACTGCGCAAGCGTCATTGTCTATGGTTTGGTTCAAGTTATGTTGCGCGAGCTGTATTTAATATTGGATTTTATTTTTTCGCAATCGTAGTGAAAAGTAGAGTGTAACACACGACGCTAAAACCCATTGTAACTCGGTTTCTATTTATTCCCTCGCTAAAGCTCGGGAATAAAACTACCTCGTATGCAATGGGTCATTTTAGCGTCTTGTATAACAATCTACTATTAACATAACAAATCGCACCCCATTTTGTTCATAATTGGTAGGTACATACAATGACTTATTGAAACTTATTAGGTAGGTATAATTTTCTGTCTGAAATCTATGACTGTTTGATACTTTTTTTGCTTTTTTTTTTTTTTTTTGGTTTTTGTGTTTTTTTTTCTTAGTTGTTAAGATAGTTATTATTGAGTTGTTAAGATAAGTGTCAGTGTAAACGCTTTATTATTTAAATGACTTATTGCATTGGATACCTGGCAAAAATTGTAAAGAGGGAGACGCTGATCATCATTGGGATCTGCTATAGTGTCTCTCCTCTATAGGTCGCATTTCTCAACCGATTCCCATGAAGTTTTGAAAGCAGGTTCGATAATTTTTTTTTTTTTGTTGAGATATTTTTTAGATTTTTTTTCAAAATTGGCGGAGATATGTAAAAAAACATATTTCAGGCCGGCATTCCGGCTGTCTGTTCTCCTCTCCACGTCGCATTTCTCAACCGATCCCCGTGTTTTTTTAAACATAGATTTTTTTGTCAAGACAGTTTTTCGAAATTTATCTAAAAAAAAATATTCACCTATTTCGAAAAATGTTTGTAGTTGCGCCATACTAGCTGCGAATACTCCAAATAATATACCCCAACATCTATCAGATATTTTTTTTAATACACAACTTACAGCTCACGGAGCCACTATAGTTAATAATTTGCCTAAAATTTTTAGTAACGCTACGGTGCTCGTAGCGGCGCTTACAGCTCGTAGTCAGGGTTATGCAATAATAGCTCTATTGCAGAAATACTTCTGCAATAGAGCTATTATTGCATAACCCTGACTACGCGCTCAGTGAATACTCACTGAGCGGTACTCTTGTTTGAAGGAAGCTGTGCTGCGGCGACGGATGGTCCAATATAACATAGGTACTTAAAGTTTATATTACCGGTTACTTTAAAAAATACTAGTGTGGGTTCTATGTTTAACGGTGAGGTCGTATTTCTTGTGGCGTAGACATTTCGAAGGTTATTGTTCATTCCTTTCCTACCGTCGAAAAATTCCGTGTGTCGAGTTATTACGGTCGCCACGTAAAATATGTTTAAGTTTTTTTTCGCTTTAATTAACTTGCAACTTTCGTAGGTAAGTATAAGAAAATACGAATGAGTACTTTCATGATTAAATAATAGTTCATTACTTCGGTAGTCAGGCAGGCCATAAAGCGACCATAAAATTAATTGACCCTGAATTTCCCATTTTGAAATTATCTGTCCAGAAGAGAGGCACACATTCGCGGTCTGTTCCCGCTGACCCAAATTACACCAATTTAAATGCAAATCATTCGCAGAACGATCTCGACCACCAAACAGTGTTTAATTGTACTGTATTTATTTTACTCGCCATTCGCCATGTTGATATTCGCAACAGGCAATTTCGTAGTTGCGGTATAATTTCAGTCTTACTTCTGCTGAGGTACGTACCTACGTTTAGAATAAAAAAACTGGCCAAATGCGAGTTGGACTCGTGCACGAAGGGTCCCGTACCAAAATAACGGCAAATAAATCACGTTTGTTGTATGGGAGCCCTACTCAAATACTTATTTTATTATGTTTTTAATAATAAAATAATGAAAATTAAATATTAACAACATTTTAATTCCATTACAACGCACATTCCGATACTGGGAGCTGTGAACGTGAAATACCTATCAGAAACGTAAATAAAAACAAAATTAATTCCACGACAATTTAACAGGCTGGCGATTCGACAATTTCCCAAGAAAGAAAGACATTTTAATTGCGTCATTTCGCATTTTTATTTCTCTCTTCTAATATAAACAGGAAAAATAACAAAAGTATTTCTTTCGTTATTTTCCAACGCTTTCTTTTCAATAAGACTTTAGGGAGAAATAAATTAAATACTTATAAGCATTCCATGCATTTATTGATTTTATGTAATAGTAGAATAATATTTATTTATTTAGTAAAATTCTACTTACGTAGAAAGATCGTTTTATATACTTATTTTATTTTAACTTGTTGGGAGCTTGATATCCTCTCTAATAGCCGGAAGTGTCGGAAACATACGCCCGCTAGAGCGGAACTGTCAACTAAAATGGATATTTGTGTCGGCCTCGGCATGGACCATTCCATGTTCATTCGAGTTCATTCCCCATGCCGTCATGGGAAACGACTGTCGCACACACTATTAGAACGGCGCAATAGCTTATTTAAATATCCATAAGGTAAATCAAGTCGAATCAATGATCTTTGAAGTGGTTATTTTTCTTTTTTCCTTTCTTAAGGTATTTTTTATATTATTTTTCTATATTTGCATTATCTTGCCCTAATGTAAAAGTTCGTGTTTTTAAATGCACAATGCTTGGCCTTCATAAGGCCGAAGGTCCAAGAGCACTAGTCCCGGAATCCTCATCTCTGAGGAACTGGCTATATGTGTAATAAAATTGTACCTACAAACAAAAATAACCTTTTACTATTTGGGCTATTAATAAATAAATTATTGGAAAAACTAGCAGCCGCCCGCGGTTTCACCCGCTTGGTTCCTATTCCCGTGAGTATATTGGGATAAAAAGTATTCTATGTTTTAATCTAGGCTGTCTACTATCTGTGTGCCAAATTTCAACCAAATCTGTTCAGTAGTCTTTGCGTGATTGAGAAACAAACATCCAAACATCTAAACATCCACCCACAAACTTTCACGTTTATAATATTAAGTAGGAAGTAGGGTCCTACGTAGTAGTGATTATTTCCTCTGTGATATAGGTACTCAACTTTAAAACAGCAGCTGGCTTTTAATAGATTCAACCTTGGCTTTATTGACGAGTTAAATTTGTCTCCACTATCTTTTTGAATGGAGCGCGCGGATAGAAAGCTCTTTTGGTAAAAAAGCTAGAATACATTTTTATCGCAGTAACAGGAGATGACAAGGGAGCGCACAAACTCCCTTCCGTTGTCCCAGATACCGGCTACTATATTCTCGGAGAATAGTGACATGCACTTTGTGCAAGTACATTCTATGTACGTAGTGATGTACAAGACTCGAGTCCTCCGAGTCCTTTTGTCCAGAGCTCGGAGTCGTTTAACAGTGCTCACCTCGTTTGTATGAAGCTCGACGACTTGGGAGTCATTTTCAAAGCTCGAGTCTTTTTCAGAGCTCGGCCGACTTCGAGCCATTTTCACGGCTCGAGCCTTTTTGAGAGCTCAGTCGATCTTGAGGCTTTTTCACGGCTCGAGTCTTTTTCGGCGCACTAGTTGTGATGGGCTGCTGATGAATGAGGTTAAGTAGAGCTAAAGCACAATAGATTAAGCATCTTCGGTGCTCTTTATAACATAAGACATTCATCCTTTTGAGTTCTAATTTTGAAGACTAGAGTCAAATTTTCAGGGCTCTGTGAGCTCAATAGGCTCGGCTTTAATATCTCCGTAAATAATAATATTTACAATATTCATAAAAATCATAAACATAAACTCTAAGCTTTGTATGAGGCTCGTGTTCATTTTAAGACTCGAGCTTTTTAAAGGCTCGAGCTCTTTTAATAGGTTCGATCTCTTCAAGGCTTGAAACTCTTGTGAAGCCTCGAGGCGTGGCTCAGAGAGCTCGTTTTTCGGCTAGGCTCGGGCTAACGAGCCTATTGAGCTCACCGAGTCCTGCCAATCCGATTCGAGTCATCAAAAGTAGAACTCGACGACTCGAGTTTTGTACATCACTAATGTACAGACGATGGTACATTAGAGTATACAAATTATGTGGACCTTGAGACTTTGAGACCGTGCTGATGTGAGTAGACCTTGTGACCGTGCTGATGTGAAGTGAGGTGCTGTCGTGGGTGCTTCTCGTTGCCAAGAATAAAAACATACGAACATATTGGCTTTATAATATTTTTTTGGTCATAATAATGGAAGTGGCAACAAAAGAAATGGTAGGTAGGTTACAAAATAGAATCATGAAATTCGTGTGACGTAATTTATGGATGATCCCTAAGTTATTGCTGCGAACTGCAAAAAACAGGATAGATTTTTTGGTGTGATTGATATTTTGATTTGATGTTTTTTATTTGCGGCAAATATGTGGAACAATACGACCGCTCTTTTTTCATCGCAGCTGATTGTCCTTTTTTGTTATAAATCTCATGCTACACAAAATTTTATCGTACCCTAGTTCGTATAGCGAACAAAGCTTTTGCCGCCATATTAACATGGGTCGCATTAGACATGCATAGTTTACATCCCGCAAGCTTCCGGCGCGATAAAGGGCATTCTCTAACGACGGGATGACATGCGCTCGCCTCGCGCAACCCACGAGATGCTGAAGCCTTGCGTCATGTGTCACATTCACTATTGTTTGTGGAATACACTGGTAAAGTCGAGTTCATTTATGTGTTTACCTTTTGACAGATGTTGACTTTCATTACAAAGGGCATAAAGTGTATGTATTTAAAGTCAACATTATTATTAAAATAGTCTCCGCTTTATGAGAGTTTTGTTTAAATAATCTCTCAGGCGAAAGTAAGGGAAGTGGAGGAATGTAAAATAGAATTTACTCACTTCGTAAGTAACTTGATAAATAATAGGTATGTTATGTGATAGATAATGTCTGTCTTCATATGCGGACTAACTACAAAGAAAACATGTTAACTTTGTTGATGCGATCTTTTTGTCAGCATCAAATCAAATGACATGACATGCATTAAAAACTTATCTATACATATAATAAAGCTGTAGAAAAGTTGTGTCTGTACAAAGAAAATATTTTGAAAAAAAGTGGTTGGGGTGTTTGATAACAACCTATAAAACCCATTTCTATCATTTTTGGAATTTTTGTCTGTTTGTCTGTTTATCTGTTTGTCTGTTTATCTGTATATTTGTGCGCTAATAACTTAAAAAGCGCTAACTCAATCGTAATGATGTTTACATAGAAATATACAATGTATTTTTCGAAATAATTTAGTCTTTATCTCATTGCAATCGGGTCACTCAATCAAAAGATATACGACTTTTAAGTTTTTAAGACGAGTTTACGACGAATTCGTTGTAGCAATATCTTTGGGGAATTATACTGTTAGAACGACGACTACCTGGACCTGAGGGCCTAGCCAAAGTAACATTGGCAAATCTTCGTTATTGCTTCGCTTTCGAAACATGTATGGGATTGACATAAGGTTTCGTTAACTATCGAATTTTAAAACGTCAAATCCATACATGTTTCGAAGCGAAGCGATAGCGAAAATTTGCAAATGTTACTTTGGCTAGGGGGTCTGGTGTTCCCACATCTGGCACGGTGAAATGGTCAATGGCTTAAAAGTAAACAATAAAGTGTCAAGTTTTGGGTCTGTCTTTTGTAATTTCTCAGAAAAAAAATGCACGTGCATGCAGTAAAATCTAAGCCCGCTTTTTGAGTATTATATTATTTTATACTACTAGCTTCCGCCCACGACTTCGTTCGCGTGGACATTCGAGAAAATCCTTAGGGAACCTTTAACCTGGATAAAAAGTTTAATATCCTGCCTTGCTAGGTAGGCCGCTTGATGTGAACGTGCCTTGCGCGCAGCAGGCCTCTGGCTGGTAAGCGCGTACTATATCGACCGAGTGCGATGTCGGGCCGCATCCTCACGCGCAAGTGGCAAACGCCCTGCCTGCAAGCGAGGTACGTCCACACCAAGCGTACTGCCTAGCGAGGCAGGACGTTAAAACATAGAATACTTCGTATCCTGGTTAAAGGTTCCCTTAGGATTTTCTCGAATGTCCACGCGGACGAAGTCGCGGGCGGAAGCTAGTATTTACTAAAAATCTATAAATACAAATACAAAAAATCGACGCACTTAGGTCATGCGACAATCTTTATTCGTGGCACAAACGAGATTTTACCACCTTTTGTTGGTTCGTATAGCTCTTGTGAATTTCATGTGGTCGATAAGAGGCATTCTTTACCCACGTCAAGGCTATCTCAACTTCATCGCGTTTCTATGTAGGGTCCGAAACAAAAGTATAAGCGGAAAAGCTATTGTCGTGTGTTTAAGGGTCTTTCCAGAGACTTTTGAGATTCAAGTTAAAATCAATGCAGCTTGATGCAGATTGTATGCGAATACATAATATAATAAATAATTATTTCCTAACTCACACCTTCTTTGGTGAAAACTAAGCAAAGCTGTGAGTGTTGTCTGTGAGTTTGTTGAGGAGCTCGGTGGCGCAGTGGTTTAGCGCCTGGCCCAACGATTGCGGAGGTTAAGCAACGTTCGCAAGGGACGGTCATGGGATGGGTGACCAAAAATTTATTATCTCGAGCTCCTCCGTGCTTCGGAAGGCACGTTAAGCCGTTGGTCCCGGCTGCATTTGCAGTCGTTAACATTCACCAATCCACATTGGGCCCGCGTGGTGGGTTAATGGCCCGTCCTCCTTACCACCCATAAGGAAGGCCTGTGCCCCAGCAGTGGGGACATTAAAAATGGCCGATGGACACAAGCAAAGCTTAGTTATATTGACTGAATAATTGAAAAATAAAGAAGCGAATAGCACAGAATATACAATATGTAACAAAAACCCTGTCCAGGTCAGGTCGGTCCAGGTCGAAAAACGAAAACAAATTTCGTACTCCCATACAAAATGTAGTGGTCAGCTGACCGACTTACTATGGAAAAAAGGCGAAAAAAAATCTCACCTGTTTCAGGATCGGACAAGGTTTTTGGTACACCCCGTATAATAGTACCTACCTACTAAAGAGGGCTTCACACTCGCGCCGCGAAAGCCCGCGAAGGCCGCGAACCGCGAGTGTGGTGGGTTTCGCGGCTTCGCGTTCGCGCTTCGCGGCGTTCCCCGTCCGGTGGCGGTTTTCTGGTCCGCGTCAAAGGACTTGTGTGCCGAACTAAGGTTGCCGTGATTCGCGGCCGCGGTTCACGCGCGAGGCTGGAGGGCTATATTTTTCGCACCGTTTCATGCGCGAACCGCGCCCGTGATTCGCGGCCGCGGTTCGCGCTCGAGTGTGGAGCCGGCTTAATAGAAAAGAATACAAACCATGACTTCAAGTAAAAGAGACTCCTGAACATTATTTTGAGAACAATATAATTATAAATAGGTACATCAAAAACTTTTAAAATTAAATAAAAAGAAAAAATAATCAAAACTGTTTTTTTTTCAATTCACTATTTCCTCTACAGCCACGTTACTACATGAAGGAACACCATCAATCTCTTTTTCACATGATATGGAAACTTCTTGTAACGAATGAGTATGAGGTTTATCATCATAAATGTGGCGTACATAAAGCAACTGTGAAGATATGAACCTCTTCCTTCATTTAAAATTGGGACTCACGGCCGAATATTCAAAGGCTTCTTAGCTAAAATATTAATTTATGGATAACTTTAAGAAAGCTGTCAGTTTCATAGAGATTCTGTCAAATGTGAATTTTTTTTTAATTAAAGGTAGTCTTAACTTTAAGATTCAATAATAAAACCATAACTTCATGTTTCACTTACAGCAAAATACTCGCTTTCGTTTTATTAAACTATTGAAAGTTATGCCTTTATATAAGTTAATTAAATATTTGTGTTTCTCTTAAGGGCCCTATCACATTTTTTCGTCGAAATTTCGATTTTGACGGATTTTAGCGATACAACCTAGAGAAACCTTTGAGTCTACTAAATACATTTATATGTGTCCGCAACAAAAAGTAATAAGATGACTCACTGCAAAGTTAAAGGGTTAGAAAGGAAAATTAAAGTTGGTGAACGTTTTTTTAGAGTCAACTTTGAACATACACAGAAAGCCACACAACTACAAACAACAAATAAAAGTATGCAATTTGATTTTCTTATGAACTAAAGATTATTATGATATAATTTTTACGTAATAATAATAATGTATCTAGGAGAAATCCACAGTTAATTCTGAGATTTTTTAGTAGTTTTATGGTTTTTGATTGGGATTTTTTTTCTCATATTCTATACATAATTTCAAAATTCCGAGGCCGCTATGAACTATTCGACTATTATAAGAGATAACATTCATTTTTTTTATTTCAATTGTTTAACACAGTTGTTCAATCCATGAGCTCAAAAAAGTGCCTTCGCGCATTTTATGAAAATCTTTCTCTGCAATATCGGGTTTAATTATAAAGTTAAGCAAATTTTCAAAAAAGCTATGAACTATTCCAATAGCTATTCTGCACTATTCAATAAGTCATAAGTGTTAATGTATTTTTGTTTCTGAGATCGATAACGCCAAAATTGCCCATTTTACGCAAAAATCACAGTCGAAATGTAATATGCCTCTTAAATACTTTTTTTAAGTTAATCCTACCATGAACGGACTTATTTTCGTTAACTTCATTTAAACATTGTTAATACAAAACCAAAAAAATATTTCTCGCAAATTAAAATTTAACACTTCTCTTGTTAAAAAATTAAAGATGAGATGGGCTTCCGGAATTTTCCAGGATTAGGGACGATAATATTAAATATTAAAATCCTGGTGTACACAAAAGTCGCTTTAAAATACGGATTACGTTGTTTTACCCACAGAATGCAGAAAAGTGTAGTTTTAAATAATGACTTTAAACATTACATAAATTCTTCGATCATCTAGGACCTAGATACCTAGATTATAGGTATACCTACGCATACTTAAATTAAGAAATGCATTATTATCATTTTCATTTCTATGATTTTCACATGTAGCTATTATACTTTTAATGAATACAAACGCAATTTTACTTGATAATTTATAGTTTTTTTGAAAGCGCATTAGTATAGTATCTTTAAAAATGTTTTATTTCAATACTGCATTTTGTTGGTATTTAGATGACTCTACATTATTCATAGGCGTTTACGAATAATGGCATTACGCATAGAGTTAACTTTTCATTAAAATTGTATTAATATTTAACAAATAAGTACTTATAGCGCTTATATCCCTAGAGAAATCAGTGTTAGTGAAGGACGAATGAGCAAATTGATAATTGAACATCGTATAGTGGGAATAGACTGTCATTCATTTACAAAACAATATTTTGTAACGAACAACGAAACGCTACTTTATGTATTCAATATTGCCAAGAATTTAATTTTATATCAAAATTGCCAACGTTAAATGTTTTTAAACATAAAAAATATAATATATATAATAAATAACATAAATTTTAAACATCATCATCTTTTTTTTTATTCTGTAGTCATGCCGCACGACACATAGTCCGTGAGCCCGCGACAGTATTGCCTACGTCATATGACATCACGATGAAATGCATGGCATACGGTCGGAAAAGTTGTGCTGAGCGAGGATCAGAAGATTATCGCAAATAAAATTGGCCGGAAGCTTGACAAAATCTTCCACTTCCGGTCAAAATTTTAAAATTATATTTACGCCATGTGACATCAGTAAGAGACCCGTGTCATCATTTAGTTTTCAATCGTAGAGAGAGTAAACATAAGTCTGTCAGTTCTGAAATGGCTGGAATACCTTAAACTTAAAATTTTAGTTTTTTAGTCATTTTGAGGTCTGTAGCTCACGGAGCCACTAGGCTCCGTGAGCTGCAGACCTCGCGTTAAAAAATAGATCAAAATGTATGTTTTAAAATCAAATAAAACAAAATAGATATTAGTTTTTTCAATTAATTAGTTTCTAAACTGTGCAAATAATATACGCAGTCCACAACTTTATTTATTTTCAAACGAATATTGGCCAGTTATGTTTTGATTGATGAGCTTTTGGAACTTTTGAGTCTTCTAAAAATAGAAAAACAAAATTTGCTTTGCACCGTTATCTAACAAGAGTTTTGTTACCAATTTTTCAAAACGGCTGAAATATGTTTTTTTACATAATAAATAATAATATCTCCGCCATTTCGAAAATTTTTGAAAAACTGGCTCGACTGAAAAATTCTATATGTATAATTATCGAACCTGCTCACAAAATTTCACGAGAATCAGTTAAGAAATGCGACCTGTAGAGGAGAACAAACGGATACCCAATTAACAGCATCAAAATAGGAAAGAATTTTTGTTCAAGCTGAAGCAGAGACGCTTCGCGCTTGCTATGCAAGTTTAGATAATGTTTTTTTTACCCAATCAAGCAAAAACGGCTGAATGGATTTAGATTAAATTTGACACACATAATAGTTTATTGCCTGAATTACAAAATAGGATACTTTTATCCCGGTCAAAGGTTCCCTAGGAATTTTCCGAATGTCTACGCGGACGAAGATGCGTGCAGAAGCTACTGCTAAACTATCTTATAAGTACAATATTTTAACAGTTACTTTTGCAACTTCGTCCGTGTAATTGATTGATGATTCGTAATATAAAAATCCTTTCAGCCGTTTTTGCGTGATTGAGTTACAAACATCCAAACTTTCACATTTATTATAATACTTATTAGTAGGATTTTATTTCACATCCCTAATAATGACCAACAAAGCAACCATACCTATTCTGTTTAAATCCACAACATCATTCCTAAACAAATTCAAGCTGAACTCCAAACTGTTATAGTTAATGTAAACACATGCCAAATGGGCAAACTGTACACAAACTTGGAATTAGAAATCTTTTGTTTCGAGCTTTATAAGCCGAGAGAAGTTATAAGCAAAATATTGCTGGAATCAAGTAAATACACCCAAACAATAAACGACTAACTTAGTTACAAAGAGGTTACAATTTATTAGCCACAATAGCAAACAATTTCAGAATTCATGATTTAATTAAATGGGACGCTTTCACTAAACTCCGAACGCTTCGAGCTCATTATGTGAATTTGTGACATCAAAGAGTGTCCAAGCTTGATTCAACAGTTGAATCAAGCTTCGCATTTCTGTCGGCAAACTGCCGGTGTACAAAGGATTTTACCTCAACGGCGTCGTAGTTGGGGTTCACGCTTACAATTCACGCTCTTCAATTTGTGACTATAATTATTCAGCCCGATTCATCCAGTAATTTGTTTGTTCTACGATGATTAACATATGATATAAGTCAGTCGACAATCATTTTATGTTAATAGTAAAAATAGAAAGCTCTATAAAGTAGGCAGAAGTTTAAAACAATATTAGTTAACCCCTTATGGTCATCGTGCAAGTACAAAATAATTTGTTTTATTAATCTGAAGACAATGTTTATTCGAATTTTTTGCAAAATGGCGAAGATATGTGGAAAATCATGTTTCAGCCATTTCAAAAAATGATCAAAAATGTCACAAATGCAAGATCTACAGCTCTACAAAACCACTAATCATATTGTTCACAGCTCTATTTGTAGTTTTCAGTTGGTACTGATATGTGTTTTTAACACGTTTTTATTAGGTTGCTTTCTCGTTTGTTTGTTTGTTTGTGTGTTTGTTTGTTTGTCCGCAAACTTTGCGAACGATTTTAAACTAGCTTCCCGATGAGCTAGAGACTTGAAACTTTGAACATAGGTCAGAACTGGAATACAATGCAATATTATGGTGTCATTGAGCTGATCTGATGATGGAACTGGAAGTAGGCCACAGGAACTTAATGATGAAACCATACAACCCCATTGTGATTAGGCTTGTTAGAATCGTCTTGATGAGTACTCTGATGGGAGATAAGGTCCAGGGTCTGATGATGAAGCTGGAAGGCCATGCCAAAGGAACTCAATATTGATACAGTCTTCTTCAAAATGTGTTGAAAAACTTATTTCGTTGAAAACTTTTCCGACTATGTTTTGCAATAGGTATCCCAATACAAATCTAAATTCATTCCCCACCGAGTGACAAAATGGACCTTGACTGGATGAAAATGGATGGATGCGATTGCCTCTTTCCAAACTACGTTCAATAGACATCGGAAACTTTCAACGTAGCAACTTCTTCGTAATCGATAGGTATGCTTATACTCGACACCAACTTTTTAGCTGAAAAGTGAGAAACAAATTTCTTGATCCTGAAAAGTTATAGTTAGACCAACATCTGGCGTTGGGAAGTTACCTAATTTGTAAATACCTACCTATTTACATTAGTTATCATATTGTATTTAGGTACATTTTACTGGCGTTTTAAGAATTGAAATAACTTATAATATCTTAAGTTTATTCCTTCATTCTTATAATAAAATACTCGTAATAAGCATACTTACTGTGCTTATTTTTTTTGATAAAATTTCCAAGCCTTATATTATGATAATAGCCTTATTATGATATAATGCTTGGTAATTTTATTTTTTTAATTTTATAACCATATAACCATGTCGGAGCGTGAGCACCGTGCTGCTCAAGATTATTGGAACCCCTAGCGCCATCTATTGAGTTTAGTCGTAACTATCAAGTCGGAAACGTCAAGTGGCTCACTTGGGTAAGGTCGATACAGCGAGTGTGTGATCTGTGCAGGACGTGTGACAGTTGACAGGTTTGATGTTTGTCAGTTTTACAGTTGACAGCCTTGACGTTTCCGGAGGCGGGAAAATGTGGAGAGTGCGATCGGGGGGTAGTCGGTGGACATTCTGTTACCGGCAGCCGTAGTGAACGGTCGTTCATTTGAGTTCACCTCGCTGTGTCGAACTTGCCGCGTTTACCGACTTGAATCCGTGTGAATCTGTTCGATCATCCGTTATTTTGAGCTAACTCAGTGTTGATTGTAAGAATAGAGGTTGTGTATTGTAAAGAAACTATTATTTCGTGCTCGGCGGTGAATAACCTTATCCTGACTCCGTCAACCATATCTTAAGTCCATATTTAATTTCGAGGGACCACGTAAATCATGGCCCTTAAACCAGTAAATTAATAGAAGCGTTAGTAATAACTAGAGACCGGATTATATTAACATAAAAAGACCAAAATATGCATGCAAATATGCAAGAAAAATAGCAAAAATGTGCACTAAAATCCATAAAAAGGGCCATAATATGCAAAATGAAATAATAAAAAAGATGTTTTTAAGGTTTTTTTAATTCTTAAAAGGTATTATTACTCAACCATAACAATCGTATTAGCGAAAATTTCAATTACTAAATTTATTTGATATTGAAATTTACCTTTATACGAAGTACTGTTCCAAATGTTCTGAAAACAAATTTTGTCTAAATAATTTTGTAAGCGGAAAGGACCGTTCTACGTCTACTGAGGCATGCATTGAGGTGACGAGGTAAAATTTAAAGAGTGCCACTGTTTGGACATTTTAGACATCTGAACTATGTTCGAGATCAAGTGTAAATATGCATGAATTCCAAAAATATTTTGCCAAAATATGCAACTACCACTGAAAAGGGGTTAAATATGCAAATGCATTTGCATATAATCCGGTCTCTAGTAATAACGCTATATCACTCATATTAATAGTGTTGATACTTGATTTTGAGAATTGTAATAGCTATAAATGCTCTTGCTATGATACGATATTGTTAAATTATGTAAACGATGTCGTAATGTTCGTACAACATCTAAACCCTTTGAATCATGTCTTTTCGTAAAGCTTTACGAAACTTTTTAAGTGCAGCATTAAATATTAGTACCTACTTGAGTTTAGCTTTCAAGCAAAATCACCTTTTACAACTTTTTTCAAGTTAAATGTCATTATTGCATAACTGAATATTTGTGTAGTTTAAAATAGAAAAAAGTAAATGAGTAATTTATTTTATTTGGTTATTAGTAATAATAGTAATCTTAGGTAAGTTTCTCTTGCATTATGGTCTAAGAATCCTTATAAAAATACTAGCTTCCGCCCATGACTTCGTCCGAATGGACATTCGAATCCCTAAAGAACCTTTGACCGGAATAAAAGTATTACATATTTTAATCCATGCTTCAAACTATCTATGTGTCAAATATCCAAATCTGTTCAGCCGTTTTTCGTGATTGAGGAACAAATATCCAAACCCACAATTTTCACATTTTTAATATTAGTAGGATATTAGTAGGATTTTATCACTCGCGGTCTCTATTCACGTTTTGGTCTTTACTAAATTACCCATTTACCCACTGCCAAGAAGGGTAATGTTTATTTAAGAATCGTTGAGTATACGGCACATTCGTTGATAGCCGATAAGTATCGGAAACTTTCGGGGCACGTCCTATAACTCGTTAGTGAAAAATGAGAGAAAGCCACTCAAGTGAGCCGCTTTCAATTAAGGGGACATTAATATCATCCACTCGCTTCTGAAGTTCTGACGTCATACTTACTCCGAAATAACGACAGAAGAAGTGACCGTGGTACATCGAGGCTGTTAGATTAGAAAAACATTCAATTTGAGCGATGTAAAAAGTGAAATTAAAACAGACAAATGTAAAATTGACTCCTGCACCCGGATAAAAAATTCCGTGCTAACCACCTACATTAATATTAATTCAGTTATATGAGTACTTATTTATCATAATGTGGTAGGCATAGGTATAAAATAAATGCTGTGAGATCTTTGCTTCGTGCAAAATATTATAATTCTACGTATTAAGTACCCATTTATATTATTATACAGGTTTATACAATACTGTTCCGTCCAGCCAACTAAAATGTATGGAAGTGTAATTGCAAACAAATATTGCTTAAAAAATGGCACCACGGGGCCGAAAAAGTACAACCCGCTCAGCTAGTCGGGCCAGCTATACGCACCCGGTGACTGACGTTAGTGTTCTTTTCAATAAACTGCAGTTTTAAACTTTTAGATTTTTGCATTCACAATGCTATTTTTATATTAAGATGAATAAATAATGAAAAATATTAGAAAAAATCGGCTCACCCGTACCCCCATCATCCCGTCTAAGTTGCTACGGGTGAGCCGATTTTTTCTAATATTTTTCATTATTTAAACTGCAGTTTGTATTGTAGATAAAAGATAGAAACAGAGAATTTATTAGAAAATGTGACAAATGGTGTCAAAGATGCAAAGAAGGCAGTAAAAAGATGCAGAAAAACGTATCCTAATTTTTTCGTTTTTAAGTATAGAAAATATCTATAAGTTTACAAATTATGGTCGCTAATAAGCAACCAGTGTTCAGACGCTTTGTGTTGCATAATTAAATGCCAGCATTTTTAGCTCTATCAACTTAATTGTACTTTTCGTATGGTGCCATTTTTTGAGCAGAATGCTTATTCCATAGATTTTAGTTCGCTGGTTCCGTCTGTCAAACTAACACTCTATTAAGCGGATGTTCAAGTAGGTCGGCCTCATGATTCCAAAACGTTTACTCAACTACCAGATAAGCTCTTTAACTGATCCTGTGGATGACTGACAATTTATCTGTACACCACAGTCTAAAGCCTTTGTCCTCATAATTAATTAGGAATACCTTTGTTGGAATTTCAGCTGCAAAATCTGTGCCATCTTCGTATGATAGTCGGTTCTCAGCGTCTCGGAACCCTCAGCTTTCTTTCATTAAAGTACTTTTTAACTTATCGCCTTAAATTAAAACTCTTTTTATAACGCATTTTCTTTTATCTTTATTATGATTAGTCTTAAACTTAAAGAAGACGAACATTCATGGCCCCCGCGTGTAAACCCCTGATAAGCTCTGTCCTCTAACGATTTTCTTTTGACTAAACATCAGAAATATATACTAATCATTAATTAGTAGCACCACAACGATGAATAAACAAATAATTTTTTTTTAATTGCTTTACTGAAAAAATATTTAGATTAGACAAAATACGTTACGAGTTGGTATTTCTTTACAAAGGCAACAATGAAATTCAACATTTTAATTTTACGCTACTCCCTCTATTTGTATTTATATTTATCTCGGTCCAAAAAATAAAATGTTTTCAGAGTTTTATTTATATTATTTTTTCAAGTGAAATTACGCAGTTTGTGGCTACAACAATGTCTTTGAAAAGAAACCCTGATTCGTAATGTGATTTGAGTTTTCCAACTCAATTCAAGAGAGTGATTAATGCCACGTACTCGTACCTGCGTTGCTTGAGGCTAAAAACAAACTTTAACGACTGTTTCTTTAGTACTTTGACAGTTTCTAATGTTCTATATAATGCTTATCACCTTGATTACCTATGAAGAAGTAATTCTGACTAAAGTAAAAGAGCCGCATATTTAAGGTGGTACCAAATGATGTGATGATACTGCAACAGGTGATAGGTAAAGAAATGTATTTCTTTACCGTGCTTAAACTAAACAACTTTCTCCATGGAATATAGGTCAAAAAACAAAAATTAAAGATACTCCCATACAAAATGTATTGGTCAGCGCTGACCGACTTACTATGGAAAAGCGGAAAATTAAGTACTTTTTTTACCTATGTTCCTTAAGCTACGGTTTCCTTGGATGACGGTGCCGTCATATTACGGCCGTAGTATAGCGGCGTTAAATGTTGTCTATGTGAACAATATGGCGACTCCGTAAAGTCAGAAACCGTGCCATATTGTTTACATATAAGTACAACGTTCTACGCCACTAAATGACGGCCGTAATATGATGGCACCGTCATCCTAGGAAACCCTAGCTTTAGAGAATGTTGATCAGTTTTGGCAACACTACATTATCACCTGTTTTAGTATCGACACATCATTTGGTCAATTTCATAATCTTTATACCTATACAATGTTTATTTCCATATTTGGAAGATAAATAAAAACTTCAGGTTTAATCGTGGAATTATTAGAAAGGATGAAAAACCGGACAAGTGCGAGTTGGACTCGCAGGAATCGAGTTTTTTCCGAGATCCTCTCGATTTTTTTTATGATTTAACTACAAAAAGATCGTTTTCAGATTTTTCTCCTGTACTTTTAGTAGGTATAAGACGATATTACTTAACAAATTTTATAGTTCACGGTTGATGTATTTTTCCGTTGACGGAAAGTACCCTTTTAGTGCATATATTTTAATTCCCTTCAGAGTGTCGGAATATGCATTTTTTAAACGGCCGTATCTTTTTTCCGTTAATTTAAAAGTTTGATTTTTTCACAGCTTCAACCTTTGGTTTTTATTTCAACTCGATAACTTCGTGGAGCCACCTGCGTGGAGCAATTTTTAAACAAAGAGGTCCCCCGACTGCAATGACCCTTTGATATTTAACTTTGTAGTTCGTTTTTGGCAGGGCAGTTATGTTTTTTTATCTTTGTACTTTACCCGAGGCGATAATTATAGCCGAATTATCGCCTCAAGAGCTTTTAATTACGTAAAATCCTTACTCAACTTCTTACTTCAAGCGAATTAACATCTGTTTCAGTTTAATTAAGCTTTCATAATAACCGTAAATAAAATTGGAGTCCGTGTAACCTTTTTTCATCCTGAAATAATTATTATACACACAGTTCATTAAATAACATTCATAATTAATTGGTAAATTGATATTACTCTCTGTGTGGGTACATTTATTTTATTCAGAAAATAATTATTAAGCTACATTGTATACTAGATAAAAACGACTTAGTACTCAGGTACCTACTTAGAGACTAGTCATTTTGTATGAAACAGCAATTTTTTTTTGTTGAATTGCAGAGATGGCCCTAAAGTAAAAGTTGTTCATATTCATGAGCACAATCACCACCTAAGAGGTTTTGCGCTTTTTCATTAACACGTTGTAAAAGTAGCATTATAAATGCAAAATCGAAATCTAAATAATAAAAATAATATAGTTATTTCGTTACCTGGCTCTTGAGGAGTCGGTGCTCTTAGTCTGCTCTCGTCGATCCTTCTCTCCATTTCACTCACACACTCTCATTACATTTCTATTAGAGTTTCTAGTAAACAGTGTTCACACACAGAACCTAAAAAATAACAAAAATACTATTGGTAAAGAACTGCTTTTTGATTCCGAACTTTAGAATAGCTTAGACAAAAACCGAAAGTTATTTTTATTTCTTTGGTCAGTCTGAATTTGTTATTTTTTATAAGTAATAAGTCAAGTACAAAAACCCTTGGAAAAGTTTTGAACATTTTGTATTAGGAATACTTCTGTCGTTTATTTACCTCAATAATGACGACTTGGATTATTAAAACAGCGCTTGTATCCGTAAATATTTTTTTTATTTTAATACCTTATACAGGGTTATTTGTAAAACACCAACAACCTCGCAGGTGTAGATTACTATCATCATAAAAACAACATTTGTTCTACGACTTTTCCGAAAACAGACAAAAAAAATCGACTCTCCATACAAATGTCCAAATAGCTGATCGTGTTTTGTATGAAAAGTAGATATTTTTTGTCTGTTTTTTGAAAAGCCGTAGAAGAAATGTTGTTGTATATTATATTCCTAATCTACTCCTAAGATGTTGTTGGTATTTTACAAATAATCCTGTATATTTTAACCACCATTACATCGTTTTAAATAAACTGTTGATGATTAAACATAGAAAGAAAGACTTTAAAATCCATTCCAACTTTCTGTTAACTTTTATACCATAACTTATGTTTAAGTCCATGAGAATTTAATAGAAGTTTGTGGCAAGACCGTTCAAGATAGCTTTCATAAGTTACACGAGATAGAGAGAATTTTCTTTAAAACACTCTCAAGTTATGAAAGTAAAACGATCGTAAAATGTGACTAACTTTTTGATGATTTTAGTCACGATGCCATTGACATCACATAGCAGATGGTGCGGTCTAGTCACGTAACCCGAGAGCATCACACACTTGGAGAAACGAATAAAAAAGACCGGAGGGTGTACTAAAAGGGTCATACATCCAAATTACTTTTACGTTGCCTCCGTCCACTGAACTACGTAGGTACTACTCTTCGATCAAGAATACCCTAGATGTCCGGTCAGAGTCCCAAAAATGGCACGTCAAATAGCGTCCCACTTACAAACTTGGCGCTGATTTTGTACATAATCAATCACCTCTTATTTTGTACAAACTCACATTTTATATATCACTTATTTCGTACAAAATAAGCTTATTTTGGACAAAAACACATCTTTTATCACTTATTTTGTGCAAAATAAGCGCCCAGTTTGTAAGTGGGACGCTATTTGAGGTGCCATTTTTGAGGCTCTGACCGGACATCTAGGGTATTCTTGATCGAAGGTACTATATACACGCTACGCGTAACAGAACATCTACGACCCCGTAGCGACTACGGATTCGTAGCACGTACTCGTAGCTGTTAAGGTAAATAGGCAGTTGATCGCGCGTCTATGAGATGAGATGATTCTCTTTTATTGAAAGGCGTGAAAGGTCTCAAAAGGTTTTACTTAAATATTGAACATTTGCATATTAAGCTATGACCGTTTAAGCAAATACGGCCAATCGACGTAGGTAGACCAAAAACTTTACGATCTTTACGATGTTTTATTAAATACTGCCAGAGGCACAAATAATGTTTTATTTTATGTTTTAGAAATACAATTATTGGAAAATCATATTATTTTACTATTCGTTTAAACAATTAAACTAAATCCTATTCTTTATTTAGTTTCTTTTGTTCTTGCGTTATAAAATGTATTTGTTCAGTAATGGTCTTTAGTACATTACATAGAATAGAAGATAGCCTCAAAGTTTTATTATTAAGAAACTGTCATACATCACATGTTATATTATGCGTACTACCAATTTAAGACTATACCAAAACAGATAAGCTATCAATTTGTACCGCCCCGCCATCCCCGCTTTTCAAAAAAATACTTAATAACAAACCTGTCTTGCCATATTTTAACTTTCGGTCTTAAGAAAACCCTTATCGTAATATTCAAATTTTATAGGTAGGTATATGTACTAAATAAAAAAAAATACGTTGCAACATCATTAATGAGATATCTTCATCAAACCATAGTCTGACTGAATTTCATTTAATTTTTGGTCTTTAATATAATAAGTATACCTACCTACTGTGAAATTATACTGGGTAACAAATACCCTCTCGTAGGAATCGCCTTGACCGGACGTTTATTTAAAGAAATAATTATATAACTGGGGACCTGAAACTATCGTTATAACATAGTTAACAGAACAAACTAAAGCTTTATGCAAACATGTGAAGCTATGACTGTTAAGAAGTTAATATTATGAGTCTTGCAATTAGCAGTAGTGTTTCCATATTATGTAATGTATCTCGACTAGACAACTGTTACGTTTTTGTTTTGGCAACAGAAAATAATACATACTTACTTATAGGTAATGCAAAATAATACCATTACAAGTGTTAAGTTACATTCAAATACATTACATGTTTAGTTATTTATTATTACCATAACTATAATTTTATATTAAGTTTAATATCGATACAAAAAAACAATTTATTCATAGACTATAAAAAAGTTACGATGTCATACCTCACACCTGAAAATTTTCTTGTTCAGAACTTCAGTTAGAACAAATCTTCAATTATTCAACGACCCCATAAAAAGAAGACAAAATCGATACCAGACATTCGCTCAAAACCGATTCCATTTCTATTCGAATTCAAATAAAATTTTACCATGCATTTCCGCTTGTAACCCGCATTCTAAAAACTTTATCATTGAAAACATTTCCCATGACAGCTTTCGCGGTTCATGCAATATTCAAAACTTTTCCAACTTTGTTTTTTGAAGGGCATTTATATTTTTACACGTTAGTTTAGGACGTGAATGTTGTATTTTCATTTATTATTAGTATTTTTAAAAGCTTTACCGCCTTATTTTTTGAATTGTCGGAATGGTAATGCGCTCGATTGCGCGCTTCGGAACGCGACGTACGCTCACACAGCTAGCGAGCGAGATTGCGACTGACCGAAGCCGTCGAGGAGTGCTCATCTACAGCTGAAACAGTGTGTCCTCGCTTATGTAAGCCACTTCATGCCAGTATCGACTTATACGTCGTCATCAAACTTTCAACACCACAAAGACGCTTCATTCTAATTTCATTAGAAATAAAAAACAAAAAAATCGGTAAGTACATTTTCTTGTTCCGAAAATCCGAACTTGAAACTAAAACGCATGGGTCTAGTTAAGCTTCTGAAAGCTTACTTATACTGTTTTATTAACATAAAATAATAATGATAACTTTTAAATTCTTTGAATTGAAAATTTTTCTACATAATAAGACATAGAGGTACCTTTCTTTATACTAACCATCCTCAGCTTAGGATAAAAGACGCATACTTACTATTTTAAAGGAAAGTTATTTGTTGGTCCTGCCTGCCTCTGCCTGTGAGAGAGAATGCTTTCGTGATCAATACCTATCGAAAGTAGGGTTTTTTTTTGTAATTTAAAGTACCTTAGGCGTATTATAAAAGTAGGTAAGTTGAGCTTTAGGTACCACTATGTTAGATCCCGACCCGAGGTCTTAAATTCGATGTAGGTCATGTAATCATGTTGTCAGTTGCATTTTGCAGTTTTGCTTAGACGACAAGTCGCTACTTTCGTTATATACCTAGTTGAGTAAAATTACGGAAGCTAGTACCTATGGCGAAATTGAAATAATTTGCAATAGCGTTCTTTCTTCTTTTGATTGTCATTTTGTAAAGGAATCCAACTAATATTCAATTTTTTTTTTTTAAATTACTGACCAAAATATTTATTTATTTGGTTGCTTTAGCAAAATTGCTAATTACATACTTTCTTTACTTTTTGCTTGATATGCAACTATAATTCAATATGAATGTAAATCCAACAAAAAAAGTAACAACAACGCTGTATTTTTGTACTTATTCGTAAATATAGTTGGATTCGTAAATATAGTGTTTTATAATCACATCAAAATGAGATATACAAAAATACAGCTTATTAGCATTTAATGTTTTGCGTATCCGTAATTTTACTGAACTATAATATATAGGTCCTATTTGATTTTGAACAGTTCCTTTTTGTATATCTTCAAAATTCTTAAACAAAGAAATAATACGACCATACCATGTCATCAATGTAGTTACTACCGAAATGACCGGTTACTACTGAAATGACAGTATTTTCAGAGTATCCTGGAAAGTACTAAACCGATTTCAAATCAATTCTTTTCCAAATCGGTCCATAAATGACGTAGTACTGAGAGTGACTGAGGTAACAAACATAAAAAAAACATAGTTACTATCGAATTGACTATAAGTTGGTTAAAAACTAGAGGTAGGCAATGAACTATAACTTTATTATTTGTGTAATGAATATACATAGTCGTAGCTTTGAAACCTTAATTAAATCCATACCTACGTATGGGTTTGACGTTTTAAAAATCGATGGTTAGTGAAAAATTATATGCTATTTAAGTTCGTTATCCTCGGCTGGTGTAGCAGCTGTTGAACTACTTCTGTTGCTGATAGTTTAAAAACAGCTGTTAAGGGATCATTATCAAGAACATATCAAGCGACAGTCCTAACAAAAGGACTGTAAATTATTTTTGTGGCTCGAACATGTGCGTCACAGTGTGCGTGCTCTGTCACCGGCTCATAACAAATTGCGTTCGGAAACGCTGACCTCAAGGTACGATTTACATAATATCGATGGTATTTCTACAGCACGCGTGGCATTTAATGGATTTCTCACTTTTGTGGTCACTGAAAATTGATTATGTATTAGTTTAGAAAATAAATCTATAATTTCTGGCGATTTCGTGACTTTTGACTTGACGAGTTCTTAGTGTTTCCTTTTTAACCGACTTCAAAAATTTAAAAGGATGGATATAATATATTCTTTGCGTACCTATTGTTTTTTTATACTTAATATGAACTTAATGATGGCCGAACCCGCTGAACTGATTCAAATGATCTTTTTTACATAGCTCCGAGGACTTTAGGAGGGTCGAGATGGAAATAGTAGTTGAAGGAGTTGAGGAATTTATCAAGACACATGTGAGCGTTGAATTTTCAAAATCGGCTGGTAATATTTATGGAATTTTGTAAAATGTAAAATAGTCAGATTTTTGGGGGGTGTTTGTTACTAAATTATAAATATTTCGGAAAAGAACAGACTTAAGAGAAAATAAATAAAAAAAGTCCTAGCGGGTATTAATTTAACTAAGAAATGGCGAAAAGTTTAAAATTTTATTGTGACCCACACACACAGTTTACTGTATTTATAGAGTTATAATAGTGATCCAACAGTATTTTATCAGGGGCCCTTACTACAATAATTTACTAGTTTATTGGGTTTATTCTAGATAGAATTATCTATACCTATAATCAAATCGTAAACCCAAAAAAGTCTGTACATTGAATGTATTCGGAAAAAAACCAACCAGGGCGACTTAAAATCATCAACTGAACATGTTAGAACAGTTTCTGAATTTCTTGTCCGTCTCTCTGTCTGTTCCGGCATCACGCAAAAACCACTGAACGGATTTTGACGAAACCTTGTATAATGACAGTGTATATCCCAGGCTATCAACTGAAAAAATAAAAATCTGGAAAAGTGGCTGAGAAATAGTAACCAGCAACAAATCCTTTGGTACAGTACAAAATAGGCATGTTTCTGAGATCCACTAAAACCAGCAATGTTGATCTTTGTTGCAGTATATTTTTCATACCATAGAGAGCTCAACATAGGGTTGATATTTATCGCAGTAAATTTAGGCCAACAAAATTAGATTTTTTTGAGGAATTATTTCCCAGTAAGCTGGAAATAGTTTTACTAGCTTCAGTTGATCCTAAATACGTGTAATCTTAGTTTGCACCATTCCAGGAGGTGTGCATAACTTTTGGAAGCGAAAAACCTGGGAAATTTTCTCACTTTTTTTCAGATTTTTGCTTCCGACTCAAAAACGGTGCATCAGACGGAAAATGTTATTGTATACAATATTAAAGAAGATTAAATTCAGCTTCGAATGAATATTTAAAACTTGAAATTCGGTGTAGTGGTATAGCCGAAATCGATAGTTAGATAATGGTAAAATTTCTTATTTAGATACAAACTTACATTTTGCGACTTTTCATGACCAAATATATTTGAAACAGACACTCCTATTGGAAAACACATAAGTAGAGAATTAAATTTCACGTTATATGGACAAAAAAAATATCAAATTCAGTCATTTTGAAAGACCAAATTTGGCACCAATTCAAAATCGGTTTTTTTCCTAAGTTCGTGTCTCTGTGTGTGGTTATTCGTAAAAGAAAGTATTTTAACGTTGTTTTTATTGTTTCAGAGATAATGTGGCGTATTGAAAATCTACAGATATTAATGACCCGGAGTGTTTTATTTGTTGCATGTTGAGGCTTCATCTACAGTAAAAGAACGAGGGATTGAAAAAAATGATAATAAGCACCTTCAAGAATAACCAACTTTTCACACTGTATTAATCAAATCAGAGATACGAACTTAGAAAAAACCGATTTTGAATTGGTGCCATATTGTAGTGTCCATATAACGTGATTTAACTCTCTACAACTTTAATTTTATGGGTTTTTAATAAGAGTATCTGTTTCAAATGAAAAGGTTTTTGAAATGAAAACCCTTTTCATGAAGTCAATGAAATGAAATTGGTCATGAAAAGTCGCAAAATGTTAGTTTGTATCTAAATGAGACATTTTCCTGATACTATGGATTTCGGCTATACCACTAAACCAAAATTCAAGTTTTAAATGTTCATTCGACGCAGAATTTAACCCTCTTTAATAAAGTATGCAATAAGATTTTCCGTCCGATGCACCATTTTTTTTAGTTCGAAGCAAAAACCTGAAAACAGTGCGCTTTTTTTTTTGTCTCCCAAAAGTTATGCACAGCTCCTGGAACGGTGCAAACTAAGATTACACGTATTTAACTGAAGCTAATAAAACTATTTCCAGCTTACTAGGAGTTAATTCCTCAAAACGCATTTAATAGGTATTTTCTTCTTTTATATTTTTATTGTGATGAAATGTATTGATATGATTTATTATAATATTATTTTATTTTAATTTGTATAACGATTTTATTTTATCAATAGGTTCTTGTCTTTATTGTTTATTTTTATTGTGATGAAATTTATAGATATGATTTAATTTTAATTTAATGAATTACTTTTTATTTCTTTTTAATGTTCTTAAACGAATTCAAAAAGGAATCAATTTCAGATAACACAACATATTCGCTGCTAGTAAGTTCCAATAGTATGTACATATTTAAGGGTTTCAACCTAGCCTTTAAGTTATCTATCATTTCTTGTACTGTTCTGGCTGTCACCTGTTTTGTACATCTGAACTTAAAAATAAAAAAAAAATAAAAAAAAAATTAATCTAATTTTATTAGCCTACAACCATAGCCTTCTATATCTTCCAAGCCCTGAAGTTGAGCAGAACGGCAACATCGCATGTGGTCAAGCAAATAGTATAAAATTATTTTAAAAATTATTTATTTTTTGTTTTTCCTATATTATCTATGTTTAAACTAGTTGTGAATTGTGATGTAAGATTATTTCAATAAAGTTTTATATTTATTATTATTATTTATTTATTAGAACATAAGGTTTGAGTCAAATTATTTGAACTTTTCGGGGGTCCTTTAGTAAAATGAGCATTTTGATCTAAGCCTCCTCTAGCAATAAATCTTACATCATTGGAAAGGTATTTAAATTTGAAACACTTTATTGTATGACTATAAACGTCAACTATTAGTACTTTGAGAGTTATAACGCTCTAAACTTGACCAATTTTTTTAACATTAATGACCTAAAACTCCGAAAATACTAACAATTAATAGAAAGTATGTTTGCAGCAAATAATTGTCATATAAAAACCTTTCTTATGATATATCATTCATTTCAATAGTGTTGGTAGATCAACTCCCAAAGACAATAAACCACTTTTATACTTTAATAACCTTTAACTCCAAAAGTATTAACAATCGATATAAAGTATATTAACAGCAAATATTTGTCTTTAAAAAGTCTTTCTAATGATATATCATTTATTGCTAGAGAGCGTGTTAATCAACTCCCTGCTGAAGAAAATCAACAAAAAAGATGACATCTTTGACAGCCATTTTTTTCTGGTTAACATTGATATTTTTCTTATTGTTTAATATACAAAGCATTTCAATAAAATAACTAAATTATTTTCATATTTTAAACCTCACACGATTACTATGAAAAAAAATATCGACCTCTTAAAATTGAAATATTCCCATACATTTAGTATGGAGACTGGTGGACGACATGACCACGAACTGACAGTAACAGACGTTGCCAAACTTATGTTCACGGCTTGTAAATGAAGAAGGCTATGCTACAACGTATTTATGTCAATTTGGGTTGTCATTGTCTGTCATCATTATTCAAAGTAATAAAAAAGTATAAAAAGTATCAGTTGAGAAAAGAGGATTTATTTATTGTGAAGATTTATAACTTCTTGAAGGACTGAATAATAATTATTGACATAGACTATATTCACAGGGTGCTTGGTTTTTTCTTTGAACCTGTTGATTAATACCTAACTATATAAAGAGGTGGGAACTGCGTTTTATTTCCGCCACAGTTTATTATTATTGGCATCAGTGTACATTAGTATGAAATCGCCGTAGAGCACGGGCCGCCGCGGCCAGCGGCCACACCGGGCCTCTGGTCGCAAGTGCGCTATTGCTCTTACAGTTTATATACGAATGGAGTAGGCGGAATGCCTCGGTTTCTCCCCAGGTAAAAGTCAAACCATGACCTACAAAGGCAAATTCAAGCGATCTCCAGCCAGCTACGGAGGCTCAATCACAAGTGTCACACAGGCTAGAGTTTTGAGCGTGACCCTAAAGGATGCAAGGTCCTATGCGCCGCATGCGCAAATTATCGGTGAAAGCGCTTCGAACTGTCTCGGCAAAGTTTTACGCGTTTCCGCGTCAAAATGGGGAAATCGATTACGTGCGCTGAAACTTTTATACAAAAGAACCTATGTTACGGTCCTGTGCTACGCTGCAGCCGTATGGTACCCACGCTCCTCAGTTTTTATTGTAAAGAGAGTTTTTCTCAGTACACAGAGACCGGCACTTATTTTATTATATTTATATTTATATTTATAGCCTTTATTCAGAGTTGAAATTCATGCATTATAAAAATCATTAAACATTACTAACTGCATCACATTACAATATTAAATTAATTTTAAATAATTTCTAAATATTTTAATAATCTACTCTGTGTGCCTTCCGGCAAAGGCCTCCTCCAAACTTTTCCACTTCTCCCTTTCTCTAGCCATTCTCATCCAGTTTTTCCCTGCTATCTTTACCAAATCATCCTCCCATCTCTTCAGTGGCTTCCCTTTTCCTCTTTTCCCCTCTCTAGGGTACCAATTGGTTACCACCTTACTCCATCTTTCGTCACCTCTTATAGTGTGGCCAGCCCATTTCCATTTAAGGGTTCTCAGTTTAACCACAACATCCTGTACTCTGGTGGCTTTCCTTATATTGGTGTGTCTGATTTTATCTATTTTTCTCTTGCCTAGCATGCTTCGTTCCATGGCCCGTTGGCAAGTTTGTAGTTTAGTTTGCTGAGATTTAGTTAACGCCCATGTCTGACACCCATATGTTAGGATAGGTAGGATGCTAGTGTTGAAAAGCTTACCCTTAACTGATATGTTGATTTTTCTGTCTTTCATTATCTCTTTGTATGACCAGTACCTATTCCATGCATGCCCTATTCGTGTCTCAACCTCTTTGCTGGATGTATTATTTGTAGCAATTATTTGGCCAAGATATGTGTATTCATCGACATATTCTATTTCAGTGTTGTTTACTATAATTGTTTCTTTTGCTCTGTTGGTCATTGCTTTAGTTTTAGAGGTGTTCATATTTAGGCCTACTTGTTTGCTGTGTATATCCAGATCTGTCAACATTTCTTGTAGTTCTTGTGAAGACTTTGCAAACAGGATAATGTCATCGGCAAATCTTAGGTTTGAGAGGTGCTCACCGTTAATTTTTAGGCCATGGTCTGTCCAATCAAACTGTCTGAAGACATCTTCCAGCACTGCTGTGAAGAGCTTTGGTGAGAGAGGATCTCCTTGTCTCACCCCTTTCTCTATGTTGATGGTTTCTCCCTCTCTTTCTAATTTTACTTTTGCTGTACTGCCAGTGTATATGTTCTTAATGATTCTGATGTACTTGTCTTCGACTCCTTGCTTTTTCAAGGCATTCCAAATTTTATTGTGTTCTAGAGAGTCGAAAGCCTTGCAATAGTCTACAAAGCAGCAGTATAGTGGCAGCCCATATTCTCTATATTTTTCGAATATTTGCCTTACCACATGGACGTGGTCAACAACCGAGTACTTGTTTCTGAAGCCAGCTTGAGCCGTTTGAGTAGCCCCGCTGTTCTCTTGGTTGGTTTTCGTCCAGTACTTTGGTCAGGCGGCTTAGTATAATTTTTGCAAAGATTTTGTAAATATTGGACATTAAGCTTATTGGTCTATAGTTACCGACGTCGCCCTTATCTCCCTTTTTGTGGATTAGAATTATTGTTGATGTTGTCCACTGGGTGGGTATAGTTTCTGATCTTAAGACTTCATTGAAGAGCGAGGTAAGCAGCGGTACTATGTCATTTTGCGTTGCCAGTAGAAGTTCGTTCGTTATGCCATCCGGACCTGGTGCCTTGTCTCTTTTCTGTGATTTTAGGGCATGTTCGACTTCTTTTTCCAGTATAGGTGGTACTTCAGTGTTGTTGTCATCTAGCTGGGGCAGTGGAGACTCATCATTATCACTTGACTTGGAAAACAGGTCTCTATAAAAGTCTGTTGCAACTTTAATTATATCTGGGCGTTTAGTTTTAACTGCACCTTTTTTGTTTTTAATGTTTGGAATCCAGTCTTTTCGGTCCCTTAAACACTTTATTGCTTTTTTAACTCCGCCTGATCGAATAATTTGTTCTTCAAATGTTTTTAATCTATGGGTCTTTCTGTCTTTCCTCAGCATGGTTCTTATTTGCTTTGAAATGTTTGCTATTTTCTTTCGTGTTTCTTTAGTTTTGTTTTTGTCACTGATAAGTTTGGCTCTCTCTTCTTGTAGTTTTAAAGTTTCATCTGATATTGTTTCGTTTTTTCTAGTTTTTGTATTGTTTCTGTTATGTTCTTTCTGGCACAGTATGCTTTGAAGGTGATTGTATTTCGTTTGAAGATTCCATTGGTGCGTAGTTGAATTATCTACAACTAGACTTTTTTGAAGTTCTGTTGTTATTTGTTGGGTATCCTGCTCGGACCACTTTGAAGTTGCGTTTATTTTCTGTCTTGACTTTTTTGGAGGGATTAGCTTCAATTTTGCTCTCACCATTCTATGATTAGAGTTAAAGTTTAAATTACAAATTACTCCGCAGTCTTCGAATGAACTTTTTCTGTTGCACTTATTTTATTAACGAAAGCTTAAAGGACGTGCAGTTCCGCAGCGTTACCCCGTGCTTGCTGGAGTTCTCCCTGCCGACCTTGAAGTTTTTCGTGCGGAATGATTTGTGGAGGAGGGAAACCTACTGGCTCCCAGGGAGTGCCGAGGACTAAAACGAACCATTAGAGAGGAAACCGTTGTTGTTTGGCTGGAACGATGGGACTCCGCCCGGTCTAATCAGGCGACTCTCACAGGGGACGGCCGCATATGAGAGCAAGTACCGGGTTTTTAGTGAGTATTCCCCCCTCCCGAGGTCCCATCGAGCCATGACTGAGTGGGAGTACGGGAGGCGGTCGTGGAGGGAGCCGCAACGTTGTATGTTATAATGGTCATCTTCTGGCGAATCCCCTTGCTCACTGCAAGAGGGGATGCGTGAATGCATTTTTTCTCGGTATAAAAATAAAAAAAAGGAACGAAGGGACTAAAGCGAAGGCCGACGCGAACTCTATAGATTCATTCCCGATATCACAGTGAGGCTCTCCGCATACTGGATTGAACTAGATCATATCGTCTCTCAACCACTGGAACGCTTTACCTCTAAATATTCGAAATGCACCCAGCAAGTACGTATTTAAGAAATTGGTCCGTGAGCACTACTTGAGTTCTCTACGCTAGTCTCGTCGTATCTGACATTGCTACTCTTTCATATATATATATCATGTATTAATTATGTAGGTATATATGTATTTAATTATGTATTTATAAGGATTTAATATATGTATAATTTTATATATTTTTTATATACATATCTTTTTGGTATATTTTGTTTCAGTTTTTTTTTAAATAAGGTTTTTTTTATTGCCGCCACGATTTTTCTCCTTAACACACTTACCGGTTGACTGGTAGAGAATGCCCTTGGGCATTAAGTCCGCCATTTGCTGTTTTAATTTAAGCAATAAAGAATAAAAAAATAAATAAAATAAATAAATAAATAAACCACTGGCCGGGCATAGGTGTATCAGGCAGCGAATTTATCGACTATCGCTGCACTCTACACATACTTGTGTGACACCGGAATAGAGTGCCAAGAACACGCACTATGAGATTGTTGTGAATGACGACGGTAAACGCATTATGCTGGATAAGATCCTTATACAAAACCTGGACCCGTAAATCACCAGAACCTCATCTGTTGCCGTGAAAACTGGGAACTGTACGAGTTTGCGCACATCTGGCACACCATCAGAAGATCGTATGAATAGGTCTGAATGTTTTTCGAGAGTAGTCCGACGCGAAGTACAGTATTGGGTGCCTAGACCCAAATGAGGAGAGTAGGCAAAAAAGAAGGAACGGAAACAGAATTCGTAGGGAGTCAAGAAAAGCACACACGGGGAAAGCGCTCTCCCGAGATTCGATCCGTATACCGAGAAGGTAGGACAAACCATGCGTTGGTGGAGGATTGCGTCCATGGTAGAGGTCATGTATTGTAGGTCCTACACTGTTAATTTCTGTAAATAAACTGTTAACATTTTGTAAATACTATACTGTAACCAACCTGTACATAATGTGTAAATATAAATATATTTTAATATTTATATAAATAATAATTATGAGTTTAAATTTTTTTCAGAGCATAACCAGTTTAACAACTTAGTTATTACTTCACTGTAGTTTTGAAAAAATATTGTTTGTCATGTTCAGTTTCGTTCGCGCGGACGAAGTCGCAGGCATCAGCTAGTGTTATATATAAACATAATTCTATCTAGAATTATGTTTCATAATAAATAAGACACAATTATTGTACCTACATAATTGTGAACTTTATTGGAATAGAATTATGTTTCATAATAAATAAGACACATAATTGTACCCACATAATTGTGTAGTTTATTGGGCTAGAATTATGTTTCATAATAAATAACACATAATTGTACCCACATAATTGTGTAATTTATTGGGCTACAATTATGTTTCATAATAAATAAGACACATAATTGTATCCACATAATTGTGTTGTTTATTGGGCTAGAATTATGTTTCATAATAAATAAGACACATAATTGTACCCACATAATTGTGTAGTTTATTGGGCTAGAATTATGTTTCATAATAAATAAGACACATAATTATTGTACCTACATAATTGTGTAGTTTATTGGAATAGAATTATGTTTCATAATAAATAAGACACATAATTGTACCCACATAATTGTGTAGTTTATTGGGCTATAATTATGTTTCATAATAAATAAGACACATAATTGTACCCACATAATTGTGTAGTTTATTGGGCTACAATTATGTTTCATAATGAATAAGACACATAATTGTACCCACATAATTGTGACGTTTATTGGGCTAGAATTATGATTCATAATAAATAAGACACACATCACATCACACATCAAGCACTCTAAAAATCTGTCTGTTATCAATAATAATAGATCATTTTTATGCTATGGGCCACCGTTTACAAGCTATTTACGAAAAACTAAAAAGGGACCTTTATACCTCCTTCCCCTCCCCCCGTTAACTCTACCGCCATCCATCAGTAGGTACTTTTAGTATGTTGTTTTAGACACCATTCCCTACAACTATGCCAAAATCGCTTACACACGAATTATTTCTCCTATTTTTCCTTCGTTTGGTGGGCTAATATGTCATATTCGGCATTACCCGTATTTTTGTAACACTTTGTATACCATATAAAGTATTATTTATATCAATGTAATGAAATTATTGTAACGAATTGTAAGCAGAAAAATATTTTTTAAAACTTCCAAAGTTACGGAAGTTTTGGAAGTTTTCAGGAAACTTTCTTGGAAGTTTTCACCTCTAATCCCAGCCCCCCCAGCATGACCAGCATAACACGATATATATCGCGTGATATACCTAGCGTTTTATCACCTTTAACCATCGAGATAAATATACAAGAGAAGTAAACCTGACTACCACGCGCCACAAAAAGCGTGTAACTTTTCAACCGTGTAGGACGAAGCTTTGAAACCACTAAACATTTTAAAGAAAATATATATCTGTCTCACTCACACACGTTCCAAAAACAATATCGTCGCCAAGATTAGACAAAGACCACAACAAAATTAGACAAAGACGGTGATATCAACATGCAATTTTTTTTTTTGACAATTTGTGTTGCCTACCATGTGAAATTTTACCCCAAAATAATGCATGATTTGTAAGGCAGCCATTACATGGTCATGCAAGCGTCAGTCAAATTCCATCAGTCATGAATGACGTTTGACTGATGGAAAGAACAAATCACATCATGCAACCATCAGTCACTACATTAGACGGTAGGTTAATCGTCAGTCACAGCCCGTGACTGTGGTTAAACTGACAGCAAAACCTACCGTGTAATGGGTGCCTAAGGCCTCTATAGATGAAACTATTGTATAACAAAAGCTATATGGCGGCCAACTTTTCTGTTTGTGGTCCGATTTCGATGAAACTCGGTTTTTGGTACTATTTTGACCAGAAAACAGTAAAGCTATATTAAAAATTAAAAATCCAAGATGGCGGCCAACTTTTTTGTTATTGGGCCAATTTTGATGATACTTGGTTTTTGGCACTATTTTGACAAGAAAACAGCAACGCGACGTTAAAAATATAAAAATTCAAGATTCAAGGAACTCGGTTTTTGGTATTATTTTGATAAGAAAATAACAATGTAATGACAATAAATAAAAATTCCAAGATGGCGGCCAACTTTTTGTTTGAAAGCCGATTTCGATGAAACTAGGTTTTTAGAACTATTTTGAAAAGAAAATAACGACGCAACGATAAAAAATAAAAATTCCAAGATGGCAGCCAATTTTTTGTTTGTGGGCCGATTTCGATGAAACTCGGCTTTTTAATACTATTTTGACAAGAAAACAGTAAAGCTATGTAAAAAATAAAAAATCCGCCATCTTGGATTTTTATACCATTGCATTGTTATTTTCTTGTCAAAATAGTGCCAAAAACCGAGTTTCATCGAAATTGGCCCAAAGACAAAAAAGTTGGCCGCCATCTTGGATTTTTTTATTTTTTATCATTGCTTTGTTATTTTCTTGCCAAAATGGTGCGAAAAACCGAGTTTCATCGGAATTGGCCCAAAACAAAAAAGTTGGCTGCCATCTTGGATTTTTTTAATATTTTTAACATTGCGTTATTATTTTCGTGTTAAAATAGTACCAAAAACCGAGTTTCATTTAAATCGGCCTTCAAATAAAAAAGTTGGCTGCCATCTTGGATTTTTATGTTTTCAACATTGCGTTGTTATTTTCTTGTCAAAATAGTACAAAAACCGAGATTTATCTAAATCGGCCCTCAAACAAATAGTTGACCGCCATCTTGGATTTTTTGTATTTTTAACATAGCGTTGTTTTCTTGTCAAAATAGTACCAAAACCGAGTTTCATCGAAATCGGCCTACAAACAAAAAAGTTTTATACTAGGTGGAAAAAAAGTAAGGTATTATTTATTAACACGTTTTTTACATGGAAACACCACAGCAACACTGAGTTTGCTAAAACCTGCCGTTATCCACATTTTAATTCTCGAATGAAATGAAATATTACTTTTTTGTTTAACTTGGCAGAATAAGCTATGATTCTTTTGCTTTCAATTTTACTTTTAAATTCTAGTTTAAAATGCCGCTCTTCTATGATTTAAAAAGTTATCGCAAAAAATAGCAAAAATATGATAATGAAAGAAAACATCATTTACCAAAACATTTATTTTATAATATAACAGAGGCTTATGTAACATCAGAGGTAACGGAGTACCTATCCGTTAATCACAAATTCTCCCCAAAAATGGGAAAACCAAAACGATGTTTTTAGTGGTAGCACTGAGCCCATAGATGTAGCAAATCCCTTCGGTATTAACCAGATTGAGCTCTTCGCCCCAAAACGAGCCGACAGAGAGGTCAAGTAGATAATTGTATCTCTTTCTTCAGGGTCCATATTCGGTTGCATAAAACAGAAAGGCATATTATTGCACTGCATAACGTTTTTTGGCATACTCATCATTTCGCATAACGTTCATACAGAATAAATCATAACGCATACTTTTTTTCCGCATAACCTCTATTGTAATAATAATATATCGGCACATTTCCTTTTTGCATAAATGTTTTTGCTATACCGATTACTAATCATACCATTTATTGACATATCAATCTTTATCATAAATATTCCAAGACATATTTATCAAATATCATAATGTTAACGGGTAGAAATTATACTAACAAATTAGTAACACCGTAAATAACATTTATTTATGTTTTACAGTTTAGAAACTTTGCTATAATTGAAGCATAGGCTTATAGAGTTGACCACGACCATCAGGTCATGGTCAACTCTATAAGCCTATGCTTGCCTGATGGCATGCAACATGCCTGATGGTCAACAAGCATGCAAGCAAGCATGCAGCATGTAAGCAAGCATGCAGCATGCAAGCAAGCATGCAGCATGTAAGCAAGCATGCAAGCAAGCATGCAGCATGCAAGCAAGCATGCAGCATGCATGCAAGCATACAGCATGCAAGCAAGCATGCAGCATGCAAGCAAGCATGCAGCATGCAAGCAAGCATGCAGCATGCAAGCAAGCATGCAGCATGCAAGCAAGCATGCAGCATGCAAGCAAGCATGCAAGCAACAAGCAAGCATGCAGCATGCAAGCAAGCATGCAGCATGCAAGCAAGTCAAAACACTAACCTAACCTAACCCACCAATGTCAAAGTCAAAGTTAAAGCCAAAATAAAAATAACTTTATTCAAATAAACTTAGTAACTAAGCGCTTTTACGTTTTCCTTTATTTCAGACTTTTTTAACTGACAAGAAGGTAGCATTAAAAGTTTTACTTCATTAATAATTAGTATTAAAATTGGTTATGCTTTTTTATATTATGCTTTAAAACATTGTACCTACTTATGTACATTTTTAATTACATAGTTAAGCAAAATTATATTAACCATAAAAAAGATAATTATTTACAATGTTACGTATTTATCATATATTTTTTAGGTAATCTGAATTAAAATGATTCTTCCAAAAATTGTTTCTGACTTGAATATTTATGGTTAAATCCATTATGCACTTCGTATTTTATGGTAAATTACCTTTAGACGTATAACAATTATGCCCATTCCTTTTATGGTAATTAAAATTATGTTAAAGGAGATTAGAGTAAGTACGAATTATGCCGATGAAACCTTTCTGCGTTCATAAAACTGTGCTTTTCATAAATTATGCGAAAAGACTTTCTGCCAAAACTGTTATGCCAAACGACATTATAACTAAAAACATTATGCGAACGAAATGGCACCCCTTTCTTCATTAGGGTGACCAAACTGTATGGTTGGTCGGAGACATACTTATTACTTTAAACTGTTTAGTATAAACTTAAGTACTTAGATAGTTCTATATTTACAATTAATACTTTTGCCACGTTTTTATAAGGTTGCTTGCTCGTTTGTTTGTGCTTTCGTTTGCTTGTTTGAGCACAAGAATAGAATAGAATAGAAATAGAAATATTTATTTGCAGTAAATAGGGTAGGTATTTTACAATAATGTTGGTCGTCATTTGTTAAAGTGCTTAAAACCAATGTAGCCATATGAGATAGCATGCAAATATAGGATTTTCGTTATTGATTTTATATAGGTAGTATTTTAAGTTATACAGTTTATGTCAATACTTTCTTTTGTTTTAAATTCAACTAAGCCGTGCATAGATAGACTACAACAGGACTCCTTATGTTTCAAAAACTCATCGATGGAATAGAATGTGTGTTCTAGCAACCACCCACGCAAAAGTGTTTTGAAACGCTGTAGAGATAAATCCTTAAAGCGACTCGGTATTTTATTAAAGATTTTTTGAGACATAGCATGACAATTTTTAAGAAATCGTTGAGTTTTTGGGACCGTCATTAGAACTAGTCTATATAAGGGTCGCGTCTCGACCTTTGGGTTATGTCTTTCGCCATTGTAAACTTATCCATATTTTGCTTCACAAATACACAAACTTCAAGGATATAGAGGCTCGGTAAGGATAATATTTTTAAAGATTTAAAATAGGGCTTACATGATATATCTGGAGCTATGTTACAAATAGCTCTTATGCACCGCTTTTGCGCAATAAATAGCTGTTAAACGCAAACGATTTTATACTAACTTCCCGATGAACTAGAGACTTGAAACTTTGAACACAGGTCAGAACTAGAAGGTAATGTAATATTATGGTATCATTGAGCTGATCTGACGATGGAGCCGGAAGAACGCCACAGGAACACTATGATGAAACCATACAACCCCATCGTGTTTGGGCTCGTTAGAATCGTCTTGGCAAATACTCTGTTGGGGAATAATATCTGTGGTATCTTCTTCAATATTATCGGCTCTTAGACGCGCGTGCCCACCAACAACCTGCCATTCACAGCCGACTGAGCTGTGTTCGACCGCACGTGCGCTAGAGACGACACAATGCTTCCTTCTCTTTTACTCACATACACTACATCCCTTCCTTATTTTATTCATTTTTATTTAATAAAACAATTTTCAAATTCTTACTTCATCAATTTATTATCACCATAAGATCACCATAACCTCCGAAACACATGACTGAAAATCAACTATAATTTACATAACAATTTTCAGATTCTTACTTCGAGAATTTATCATCATCATAACCTCTTAAACACATAACTGAAAATCAACTACAATTTTATAATGTTTTATTTTATTTTTTAATTCTAGCCTTCTAAGTCCGGATTATCTTCAATATTCTCCTCTTGACTTTCATCTACTGCCATTTCTAAATTCTGTCCATCAATTTGTTTGTTCACAGATTTCCATTCTCCTTCCACTTTTTTTAAATGCAATATGTTGCGTCTTAACTGCTGTCCTGTTTCGTCGTTCTGTACTTCAACATCTCCCCCCTTTTTAGACTTAACCGTATGCGTGACTGTATCAAAATTAAGGCTGAGTTTATTCATTTTATTGGCATTCTTCACATACACTTTATCTCCCACTTGTATGTCAACATCGCGTGCTCTTCGTCTTTTATCTGTATACTCTCTCCCTTTTTCTTTTTCTTTTTTGTCTTTATCTCTTACATCCATGTCTCCAAAACTTTGTTCTGCAATATCTATCATCGGAATCTTGTCCCTGAATTTCCTTTGAAAGAATAGCTCTGCCGGTGTTTTCCCAGTCACACTATGTGGGGTACTATTGTACATCGTCAAATACTCCATCAATGCTTCTTTCCAGCTTTTTCTTTCAACTTGGCATATTTTGAGTCGTTTAATTATATCTCTGTTTTGTCGCTCCACCTCTCCGTTCTGTTGCGGCCAGTAAGGTATTGAATGAAATAGTTTAATATCATTTTCATGGCAATAAGTCTTGAACTCTGCACTAATAAATTGTTTTCCATTATCGGAAGTTATGGAAACTGGATGTCCTAAACGGCTAAAAATCTCTTTAAGTAAGCGAATCATTTCCTTACTGCTTATGTCTCGACATACTTTGATTTCTTTGTACCTAGAATAGTAATCAATGACAACTAATAGGTAATCACCACTTGGCAACGGACCCAAAAGATCTATGGCGATATCAACCCAGGATTGGGTGGGTAATTCTCTCCTCTTGAGTGGGTGTGGTGGATTTGGTGCCGATACCAGTGTACATCCTTTACAGGACCGTACTAAATTTTCCACGTCCTTGTCATAGTTAGGCCACCAAACCTTCGCTCTAAGTCTCAATTTCATCGCGACCATTCCAGGATGGCCCTCATGAGCAGCATCTAAAACAAGTCGTCGTAATTGTGTCGGGATAACTATTTTGGTCCCCCTTAACAATATGTCACCAAAGAAACATAGCTCGTTCTCAAAAAGCTTATAATTCTTTACTGCGTCATCCCACTTTTTGTGAAATACGCCCTGTTTCACTTTTTGTATAAACATATCAGTCTTTGAATGTTCTTCAATATCTTCTAGCGAAACGGCTATTGGTCTAGCATGATCAATAATATCCTGGACGTAGTCTCTGTACTGAGTCTTATCGTTGTTGAAAGTACATAATCTAGACAAGGGATCGGCTATATTATTTTTCCCAGGACGATAAATGACTTTATATTTATAAGATTGGAGTCTCAGTATCCAACGCTCAATCCGTGCACAGGGTTTGGATTTTGGACCGAATATAACCTCAAGAGGTTTATGGTCAGTAATTAAGTCAAATTCCTTACCGTACAGAAACATGTGGAAGTGCTCCACGGCCCACACCAGTGCCAAAGCCTCCTTTTCGGTTTGGCAATACCGACGTTCACAATCACTGAGAGTTTTATTTCCAAACCCAATAATGCGTGGACCAGTTTCATTTGTCTGCACTAAGATTGCTCCGAGTCCGACCGGGCTTGCATCAGCAAATACCATTGTTTTATCGTCCACGTTGTAGTACCCCAAATTTGGTATGTCACTCAATGCAGTCTTTAGAGCACAAAATGCTGTTTGTTGGCTTTTCCCCCAAGAATCTCTAATATCAGCATTTCTGGCTGATTTTCGACGAAGCAATTGCTTCAATGGTTCGGTAAGGGTGGCCATATTAGGTATCCATTTCCCAATATAGTTAATAAGCCCTAAAAAGCTTTGTAGTTCCGAAATATTTATCGGGGTCCTAAAATCTTTTATAGCCGATAAATATTTGTCTAGTGGTCGAATTCCTTGATCTGACAACTCATGTCCTAGAAATTGAACTTTTGTTGTTCCGTAGATACATTTATCTTCTCTTAACATGATGTCATTCGTTCTTAATGTTTCTATTACTTTTTGCAACCGTTTATCATGTTCTTGCTTGTTTTTTCCATATACTAAAATATCATCAATAAAATTAACCACCCCTTCGCATTCAATTAGCACCCTTTCAAGTGTTTTCTGAAACATTTCCGGCGCACAGGTGATTCCAAACATTAACCTCTTAAAACGATATAATCCTTTACCAGATATGAATGTTGTAATATGTCTTGAGTCGGGTACAAGCTCCAACTGATGAAACGCATCCTTTATATCTAATTTACTAAACATTTTAGCATTTTGGATCTTTGGTAGTAGTTGTTCCATCGTTGGTAGCGGGTGATTTTCTCGCTTGATGGCTAAATTTGCACGCCTCATATCAATACAGAGACGGACATCCCCATCTGCTTTCAAAATCGGCACTACCGGCGATATCCATTCAGACGGTCCTTCTACCTTTTCTATTATGTCTTTTTGAAGTAGTTCGTCTATTTTCGCATTTATTTTTTCTTCCAATGGAATTGGTATTCGTCTGTAAGGTTGTGCTACTGGTTTTACATCACTATTAATTGGTATTTGTATTTGAGTGTTTTTGAATTTAGGGAAAGGTGCCATCTCGACTTGGTTTATATCTAATCCGAGTTTTAGTACGCCTAGTGCTATTGCCGTCGTTTTACCTAATAAATTACGTGTCCCTTTGTCTATTACGTAAAAGGTGGCGTTTAGTGTTTTTGATCCCACACGAATATCTGCATTAAAGGACGTTAATAACTTGAGAGGGACTTCACTTCCATAAGCAACAAATGTTTTTCCTGGATTTTTTACTTCTTTTCCTGTCTTCATAATTTTATTTTTAATTTCCAACCACGTCTTATCTGTTATTAAATTATGTCGACATCCTGAATCAATCAGCATCTTTACTTGGGTTCCACCTACTAAACAATCGAGTGTATCATTATGGAGAACATTAAAAACGTAATCAATTTTATCTTCTATCGCATTTGCCTGCTTTATATCTTCAACTCTTTGGTTCGACTTCTTTGATCTTTTCGCATCTACGCTCCTTTCTACTTTGCTATCTTCAATGCTTCGCTTTAGGCCTGTTCCTTTGCACTGAGCTTGAAAATGTCCCACTTTCTTGCATTTGTTACATATTTTCCCTAAAGCTGGGCATTTCGGATCGCTAGCTAGATGATTCCAGCTACCACATCGGAAACAAGTCTTTTTTCTATTATTTATGAATATCTTTTCCTTCACTCGTGTATCAATTTTATTAACAGTTTGATCTTTTCCTTTCTGACTGAAATCACCTAATTGACGTTCCACCACCTCAAGAGTATTTGCTTCGGTTATTACTTCCGTTAAGGTAATTTTTTCGCCTGCACGAAGTATTTTCTTCCTGAGTTCTTCCGATGAACACTTTTCAATTATTTGATCAATCAAACTGTCATCCACATCCGTAAATTGACATTTCAAAGCTTGTTGTCTTAATCGAACTAAATATTTTTCAAACTTCTCGTTTTCATCCTGTTTCATTTGTCTGAATAAGTGTCTCTCATACCGTTTATTTTGCTTAGGTGCAAAATATTCATCTAACTTCTTTATTGCTACTTCAAATATATCTATGCCTTCTATCGCCGTGACGTAGCCACCCGGTATATTAAACAGTATTTCTTGAAGTTCTTGTCCTCCCCAATGCAACAAACTTGCGCGTTTTTTAGAACTAGAATTAACATCGGCAGCTTCCAAGTAAATATATAAACTCCTTTTCCAACGTTCCCATCTAGCTCCAACAGATCCTGCTTCACCATCGCACTCAAATTTTTCTAAGGTAAGACTTGACATCATTTAATCTGTGGACAAGGAAACAAATAAAGAATGTCTAATTTAGGTTACCAAATGGGCATCATCCTTTTAACAACCTGGCACATTCATTATTTATTCCCTACAGCGTTCATTTAATCATCATAGTTTAAATTTAAACTAACAATGTTGTATGAATTCATTTCAAGCTTCAGTAAACGGGCGTTACGCGTGTAAAACTTCATATTACGGGCGTAACCCGTGTAAAACTTCGTATTACAGGCGTAACCCGTGTAAAACATCGTATTACGGGGGTTCCCCGTGCAAAACTTCGTATAACGGGCGTCACCCGCGTAAAACTTCGTATAACGGGCGTCACCCGTGTAAAACTTCGTATTACGGGCGTCACCCATGTAAAGCTTCGTATTACGGGCGTAACCCGTGTAAAACTTCATATTACGGGCGTTACCCGTGCAAAACTTCGTATAACGGGCGTCACCCGTGCAAAACTTCATATTACAGGCGTCACCCATGCAAAACTTCGTATTACATTAAGTCCTTGCAGGCGTCACCTGTTTCTGAACTACCAGGCATCATCTGGTACTTGTATCTTTTACTTGATACAATAATGAAAAAATCAAACAATAGAAAAATCTCGTTCAGTACCTATTAGATAACGAAGTCGATCATGCAATGCAACTCAATAGTACGGAAGTAGGTACGCAATATTTTATTTTTATTTTATTAGTTAAGGGACAACAACAGTCAATAACCACCAGCCAATATATTATTAATCTGAAAAAAAAACAATTATAAGCCGACCGGGAATCGAACCCGGGCCGTCACCGTCACAGTTCAGAGGCAACTATTTTAAATATAGGTAACTTGTAAATGTATTCGTTAATCGTATGATATTATTTGAAAATAGTAAGTAAATAAAACGTTTAGGTACTGGCTACACAGTTATCTAGTTAACATAGAGTGCACTGGTAGGGGCCTATCAGTAGCGACATCGGACGTGCAAAAAATTCAAAAAATACAAATCCTACAATTTAGCTGCAAAACATTTGATTGGCTGTATGGCTGTAATTTAGTTTGCTTTCACAGTAAAGGAAGGCTGTCTCAAAAAAATATATATTCTAATCTGTGGTTGATGAAAAAGCATTGCATAGACCATAGAGGAAAGTAAAAACATTGACTTTAAAAAATGACAAACAAAATGGTGGTGGTGAATTTATTATAAAAATAACATGATGATCACTGAATAACTCAAACAAAACGACCCTATAAAAAGCACTTTTACAGCAAATAGAAAATAAACGACCCCATAAGAAAGCATATTTATAGCAATAAGGAATGTAAAAATGTCCCACTTGAAAACAATAAACTACAACATCAACAAAACCTTAAAACAAGATTTAAATCTTTGCCGCCATCACCATTTCTTTTCCTTTTCTTTTTCATGAATGTAATTTTATAATAATTACTCACAGTAGTCCTGTTAGTCCTCGTCGTCAAAATGTGGTATCTTCTTCAATATTATCGGCTCTTAGACGCGCGTGCCCACCAACAACCTGCCATTCACAGCCGACTGAGCTGTGTTCGACCGCACGTGCGCTAGAGACGACACAATGCTTCCTTCTCTTTTACTCACATACACTACAATATCCAAGGGGCTGATGGAGGAGCCGGAAGAAGGCCATTGGAACTTTGTAATAAAATCATGCAACCCTTGCAAGTTTGAGCTCGATTGATTCGTCTTGACGAGTGCTTCGATAGGAGGTGGTATACTTTTAGTTTTAACTCGTTAACTGAAAAGCAGAAAATAATAATTAACTAAAAATAAATCTTCACGTTTTTTATCACGTTTTATTAGGTTGCTTTCTTGTTTTTATTTATAAATATGGTTAATCAACCAATATCTACAAAAATTCAAATGTAAATAATGACATAATTATAAAGTTTATTCCAATTTTGATAAAAATACAATGTGCGTGTATTTCGGAAATCAAATGAATGTTGGAAAAACAAGTGAAGGTAGGAAAACATTGTCTAGTGATCTGTAGTTAAAAAACAGGTGCAAACGATTTTTCGACTTTATTGGCGTTTAAAATTCGGTTGCTTTCTACCATAATTATTCTCTTTCATTAAAAACTGTTATTTTGGTAAATATATCAAAAAGGTCTAAAATACTTGCACCAATTTTTTACTAGTGAAATTCAAAAATGGGTGCAAGCTATTCCTACCTAATGACACGTCATCTTCAATGTACCACATTCTAGCGAAATAAATATTCTTATTCTTATTCTAAACAAAAAAGTTGGCCGCCATCTTGGATTTTTTATACTTTAAAAATTGCTTTGTTATTTCCTTGTCAAAATTGTATTAAAAACCGAGTTTCTTCTAAATTGGTCTACAAACGTAAAAGATTTTTTATACTTTAAAAATAGCTTTGTTATTTTCTTGTCAAAATTGTATTAAAAACCGAGTTTCATCTAAATCGTCCTAGAAACAAAAAAGTTGGCCGCCATCTTGGATTTTTTATGCTTTAAAAATTGCTTTGTTATTTTCTTGTCAAAATTGTACCAAAAACCGAGTTTCATCTAAATCGGTCTACAAACTTAAAAGTTGGCCGCCATCTTTGATTTTTTAATATTTTTAACACTGCGTTGTTATTTTTTGTCGAAATACTAGCATAAACCGAGTTTCATCGAAATCGGCGCAAAAACATGAATTTGATTATTAATATTAACTTTACCCCTCGCCTGCGACTTTCAATTATTTCAATAGAACAATTTCGTTTTTTGAAAATCTGAAATGGTGTAGTATTTATGGTAGTACAAAACTAGGGTGAGTTTTGTAAAGGAATATTTCCTAAATATTGAAATTCTAAAATTGAAATTCGGGCGCCAAAGTCAAAATCGGAGTTGCCAGGATTGACACTTGAATTTAACACCACCTCACCGATGATAGCTGGTTAGCATTATTGTGAAAATCTTATTAAATCAAAAGAGTAAGTTCAGTTTTATTTCACAATACCCTATGTGTTATTCTAAATGAATATTTAAGTAGTATATTTTCACTATTCCGAATCCTTAACTTTGATACACTACCACAGAATACATAATAGTACAAGTACAGAAGATCCACTCCGCAAAGTCATTTAAATAAATAACGATTCTATTCCATACCCAATAAAGTGCATTTCAGGTTGCACGCCGCTCTCTTGCCTACAGTTATATTCACCTAGAAGTTGCCTCTCTTTCTATCGCGTAGCTCTTATCTCTTCTAACGACTTCAGGGTTTCTTCTTTTAAATAATAATTAAATAACTGGTAGTTAATTTATTACAAGTTATGTGTTTGTGAAATAATGTGTAGTTAAATACGTTTAAAAAAACATAGGCTAGGTACAGTCAACACCACATCAGACTATACATGCTGGCTTTAAATCAATTGGCTTTATTACGAAATGAAATTGTAATTATAATTACCTAATTTTATTTCGAAAGTAGGTAGGTAAGTAAGTACCTACCTAATCAATAAATTATTATTTCAATAAATAGTTGGGCGAAGATTGTTTAGCAATAAGAATAAACGGATACTAGTTACTAACTAGGGACCTAGTAGACAAGCACTTCTTACGTTTTGATGTCGTTTGGAACTTTTGGAAGAGTAAAAAACGTGAGGTTCGGATCCTTTTTATTCGTATTAAGGCATACTATCGAAATCGAACTGCTAATGTGCGACCCAGCCGGCACGCGGTAGCCCTCTGAAATTAGTCCGTCCGGACGGACCCGCTACCTACTTGTAGCTTTGTACCTAAAGCGCGGAGTGCGCCTAGCCTGACACTACGTGATTGGTAACCTACATTTTTTTCCCTACCATCGTGGTATTATTGTTTAGTAATGGCAATTGTGCGAACGAGACATCCTCATCTTCTTGGTGATGTTTCATTCACACAGTAGAGTCTTCAGTAAATGTCGTCGATAGAATTTCAACTCTATGACAAAGAAAGTAAAGTTGAATTTCTTTAAAACACATAGTGAGAATTTTTGTTGAGTACTCACTCCTTATATGAACCTCCTTGACTGAACCTCAATTATGCATAGATCAAGAAGCTTATACCTCCCTCCAATGGAGGTTGCATGGCCATATGTCATAGTGAAGATTGAAAAAAGGTCCTTACGGCTTATTGCAACCTCTTTCTTTAGTGTTACAATACGTGTTCGTTGTTCGTCGTTCGTTTGTTCGTGAGAAACGAAAACGTATTGTAAAACGAAAAGAAAGAGATAGCAATAAGCCGTAACGTCACTAAAGAGTCTTTTTCAATCTTCACTTACTTACTAGGCGTGCAACCTCCATTGTGGATATAAGCTTCTTGGCATAGATGTAGCAAATTCCTTCGGTAGAGTCTGGCCAACGAATCGTGTCATCTGAAACCAGCGGCAAATTAAAAAAATTTAAACTTTATTCACTCAAATGACTGCGAAATAGCAATTTTAGAGTTTCATTAAATTGTTTTAGCTTGGATTTTTGTCAAGGTCTATATACCTAAGATGAAATTGATATTTCGCAGTATTTTGAGCGAAAGAAGTATCGAAATTTTAAATTTGCCGCTCGTTTGAGATGACACGACTCGTTGGCCAGACTCTATAACTCCTTGTTAAAACTATATCTATGGTTAAAATGTACTCTAAGGCGATCGATGACTCAGCGATTAGCCTGCCTGCTGGAATTTTTTAATATACTATATCTATGGCTGGAATGCACCCAATGTCAAAGTCAAGTCAACTGTCAACAGTCAAGTAAAAAAACTGATTAACGATTAGCGTATAGTTGGCAGGTATCTTCTTATTCGTCTGTGGTTGGCAGACTCGGTTTTGACTAGGTCAAAAAATTGTTAATAAATAGTGAACTATAGCATATAAATAGTGATACTATGATTCAAAAGATATTTGAGTATCTTGGTGAGGCTGCAAACTTGACGTCAAGTTGGCAGACACCTTAAGAAATGCAGTTCGTATCATTATGATTTATATGCCAAAAAATTGTTAGAAAATAGTGAATCGTATACGCGAAATTTCAATAACATTGCTTCAATACAAGCCGAGATATTACGGTCTCTAAGTGGGCTGCCAACTTGACGTTTCAGGCAATAGCGATTCCAGAGAAACGGGTACAAGTTTTAAACAAATAAATATATCAAAAAATTGTTAGTGAAATTGTGATTCCTACGATATAAATAAAACAAGAATTCTTCATTGCTATTTTCTAAAAATCGAATGTTAACTTTTACATAATACTCTGAATAGGATGTCGATCAATATTGAACTTTGCTCCACAGGAATAAGGTTCCAACTTTATTGCAATCGTGAGGTGAGTACTATCAAGCAAAAAAGTGAGATTTATATTTTTAGCCATGTCCTCCAAGTATTATTACACTTGTTTTATTAATTAAGTGTTGGTATCAAACAATAACGATATTCATTAATAACAATCATAGCAATAGCGCCATCTCTCGGAAAAGATTGTCAATTTCTCAGTTATAATTTAACGTTAGGTACCTATTTATGTATGAGTTAGAATAAAGATATTATTATTATTATCTGGTGAGATTTATAGTAAAACTAGCGGCCACCCGCGACTTCGTCAGCGTGGAAAGAGTTTTTGCTATCCCTCGGAAACAATACTCTTTTTCGGGATGAAAGGTACCCTATGTCCTTCTCTGTACCACTGACAACGTGTATGCAAAATTTCATGATGATCGGTTCAGTAGTTAAGACGTGAAGGCGTAACAAACAAACAAATAAACAAACAAACAAACGGACTTTCGCATTTATAATATTATATTAGTAAGGATGAGTATCAGTTGGTATGTGAGTAGGTAGGAAGTAATATAAGTAGAAATTATTAATAGTTTCTCCTGAATTAATAATATTGAATTAAGAGTAGGGTATTGACCACAGCCTACTAAAGAGTAGTCTTTATACAGTCGATCATCGCCTTTATTGTTGGCGCAAAAGCCACCGTTCGTAAAAATAGACAGTTGACGCAACGAATAAAAGTGGTTGGCACGCTATGGTTTGCCTTTATGAATTTCAAAAATAAATAAGTAAAATAATACCTAATACATATATAGGCACCTAACTTTAAATTATAACTGAGAAATTGACAATCTTTTCCGAGAGATGGCGCTATTGTAATGAATATTATTGTTATTAATGAATATCGTTATTGTTTGATACCAACTTTTAATTAATAAAACAAGTGTAATAATAATTCGAGGATATGGCTAAAAATATAAATCTAACTTTTTTGCTTGATAGTACTCACCTCATGATTGCAATAAAGTTGGAACCTTATTCCTGTAGAGCAAAGTTCAATATTGATCGACATCCCATTCAGAGTATTATGTAAAAGTTAACATTCGATTTTTAGAAAATAGCAATGAAGAATTCTTGTTTTATTTATATCGTAGGAATCACAATTTCACTAACAATTTTTTGATATATTTATTTGTTTAAAACTTGTACCCGTTTCTCTGGAATCGCTATTGCCTGAAACGTCAAGTTGGCAGCCCACTTAGAGACCGTAATATCTCGGCTTGTATTGAAGCAATGTTATTGGAATTTTGCGTATACGATTCACTATTTTCTAACAATTTTTTGGCATATAAATCATAATGATACGAACTGTATTTCTTAAGGTGTCTGCCAACTTGACGTCAAGTTTGCAGCCTCACCAAGATACTCAAATATCTTTTGAATCATAGTATCACTATTTATATGCTATAGTTCACTATTTATCACTATTTATTAACAATTTTTTGACCTAGTCAAAACCTTCTAATTCCATGGTGAGTCTGCCAACTATACGCTAATAACCAGACCCCGGATTTGCGGTAGCACGAATAAAATGACGTTTAATAGTGCGTGGACAACTTGATTATCTATTTGTGTCATTTATCGATAAAAAAATATATAATTATGTAACGTGATAATATAGACTTACTGTCGGAAATAGTAGAAATTACCTACCTACATTAAGAAAAGTTAAAATCGTGAAATGTATAAATAATAAAATTCACTGCAGTTTTTCTGAATGCAAAGATAGCAAAGTCAAAGTGAGTGAAATAAAATGTCAAATTTTTAAGAAATACATCCTCCTTGGTAAAATACAAAAAATAAATACAGACGCGATCAAAGAAGTTCCACTTCAAAAATATTTTCAAAACATCGATATATAAAAACATTTACGATAATTTGGTAATCACTAGCAAGTTTGTATTCATGCCACCGCAAATCCGGCCTTTACTAATAACAAACGTTGGTTAGAAAAAAAAAGGCGGGAAACGTTTGACTTGTCGGACGCGTTTTTTGGTTTGCGATTTTGTTTAATTAATTCATAGTGATAGTGGTGATCAGAATTACTTAATTTTATCACATTTGTATCTAATTGTATATATAGTGTGTAAATTGTATAAGTTCTGTACTGTATATAGCTGATATTTGGTAAGTTTTTTTAACTCATTATGAATGAACCTCCTGACCCGGCCGACCCGGGGGACTTTGTTCCTCCGGCGGGAAAGTTTGTTACAGTAGCTTCCAATGAGTCTGGAATGGAAACCGATGGTTCTTGGACAAGTAGGTCACGCAAACGTAGTCGCTTACACGTATGTAAACATTGTAACAAGAAGCGTCGCCAACACCAAGGTTCAGATGTCAGCCACAATAATTGCCAGTGTTTGGATTTAACTGTTATAAAAGCTGATCAATCTGATGTAAATTCACAGACTCAGTCAGTTGTTAAGGAACTTAATGCGTCGGTTTCAAGTCCGGCCCCCACAACAGCCCCTGCTCCCACGCCCACGCCTATACCCGCGCCCACGCCCATAGGACGTTCAATTTTCAATGAAACGGATATTTCCCCATTTATTATCCATGTCCAGAGAATACAATCTGCACCCAATGATGACATATCGCTCCATCCAGTTGCATTTGGTAGATTTTTAAAAAATAATCACATTCTTGATATAATAAATGGAAGTGTAAAACGCATTGGCCGAAACAAAATCACTATATCCTTTTCATCTTATGTGTCAGCTAATTCCTTTCTGACCAACAAGAACTTAGAAACTCACAAAATGAAAGCTTTTATCCCGACATTTAGTGTAACTAGGATGGGGCTTGTTCGTGGAGTCCCTACAGAATGGTCCCCGGAAGAAATACTAGAAAATATCTCAGTCCCAATTGGCTGTGGAAAAATAATTAAAGTGAGACGCATCAATTATAAAGTATCTCAAGACGGATCAGCAATGTGGAAGCCCTCACAGTCCATTGTTGTAACTTTTGATGGTCAGGTGCTACCAAAGAGAATTTTTATGTGCTTTAATGCGTTACCTGTAGATCTATACATTTTCCCAACAATACAATGTTTCAACTGTTGTCGTTTTGGACACACTAAAACTCAGTGTAGATCTAAACCCAGATGCTTCAAATGTGGAGACAGCCACTCTGGTGACTCCTGTGATAGAGAGGAAAACTTTAACGCCTATTGTTGCTCTTGTGAAGGTTCCCATTTTGCTACTAATAAATCTTGCCCCGAGTTTAATCGACAGCAGGAAATCAAAAGTTACATGGCACACAATTGTACATCTTACGCAGAGGCTTCAAAATATTTCCCTAATATCTCAAAACTATATTCTCAAGTTACTGCTAAAAACTCCTCTTCTACTATGCACAAACAAAATCAATCCATTCAAAACAATATAACTTACAATAGACCAGAGTCAGTTTCATATAAAAAAACAGTTTTTCTCAAACCCCGCTCTCCTCCTAAAGTTAGCCAAGGTTATGACATTGAAGCACATAATAACATTGTTAAAGAATTTGATATGCCATCACCAACTAATGGGTGTGGCTATAGTAGAACTGAAAAAGAACCTGATTCTCAAAATATATCAATAGCTGAAATAATTAAATTAATCCTCAATTTGCTTACTTGCTTTAGTAATAATAATAAAAGTAACAATAATCCACCGTCCAACGCAGCCTCTATCATAACTAATTTAATTCAAATCCTCCAAAATGGACAGTCGGGCTAAAGTATTGCAATGGAACTGTCAAAGCATACTTGGTAAAAGAAGTGAAATAATTTATCTTTTAAATAAGTTTGACCCTTTTATGTTCGTCTTATCAGAAACATGGCTTAAACCACATCAAAGATTTAAGGCTGCTGGATACACTACTCTTCGTCAGGACAGAGATGATGGCCATGGCGGAGTGGCTATACTTATTAAAGACTCAATATCTTATTCTATAATACCTATACCGTCTCATCATAAAGAAATTTCTATATTTGCCATACAAACTTATAATATGTGTTTTGTTTCTATATACATTTCTCATCCATCTCTACCTATACTCAATGAAGTTAAACAAATTATTTCTAACTTACCTAAGCCCTTTTTGGTACTAGGTGATTTTAACTGTCATCATCAGAGTTGGGGCAGCTCTAAAACAAATAATTATGGAGAAGAAATGATAGATATTATTGATTCTCTTAATATATGTATTTTGAATACGGGAAAGGTTACTCGTTTAACAAAACCAAATGAGATTGATAGTGCAGTTGATCTTTCTTTATGTTCTCCATCTCTTGCAAGCTCTTTACTATGGGATACACTTCCATCCGTTTATGGCAGTGATCATTACCCCATCATCATAACCTTCCCATTTGACAAACCTGTAAATATAAAACGTACCTCTCATCTAAAACACAAGCTTCCTGATAAGGATAATAAAGATTGGGAAAAATTTAAATGTAATGTACAGTCCAAACTATCTCTACTCCCAGATGTGACTAATGGTTCTGAGAAAGAGAGTGCAAAGGCATTAGGCAATGTTCTTATTGAGGCTGCTAATGAAATTTTTCCACAAAAAAGTGCCTCCAATAAAATTCCCTCGCCTCCATGGTGGGATAGCGAGTGCACCAATGCAATAAAAAACAGAAAAGAAGCTGAAGAGAGGTATAGAGAGGACATGTCGGATAGTAATTACAATTTAGTGATTAAAGCCATAGCAGACACTAAAAAACGTTTCAAACAAAAGAAATTTGAAGGCTGGCGTTCATTCTGCTCATCAATTTCCCCAAATACTCCACCAAGCCTAGTTTGGCAATACATCAACAGATATAAATCTGCCACTTATAATAAGCCTTCCGCAACAATTCCAATAGAATTAGCCGATTCTTTTATGGATAAATTAGCTCCTCCTTGGGTTGCTGATAACAACATTCCCACTTGTCCCCTCTTATCACCTCATAACCTAACAGGTCTCAGCGCTCCGTTTACTTTGCACGAATTAAAAGGAATCCTCCACAATTGTAAAAACTCAGCTCCTGGGAATGATGGTATACCGTATGCATTTCTTGAAAACGTTTGCGATGATACATTATACTATTACTTGGATTTAATAAATAAAGTGTTGATGACAGGGAATATTCCTCCATCTTGGAAACAACAAACAGTGTTGCCCTTCTTAAAACAAAACAAACAACCAACCGATGTTGCAGGATATCGGCCTATTGCATTATCATCTGTACTAATAAAGTTAGCCGAGCACCTGATAAAGAATCGATTAGAATGGTTCTTAGAAAGTAAAGGGCTTTTAGCAAATACTCAATTTGGTTTTAGAAAGGGTAAGAGCACTATAGATAATTTGGCCATTCTGACCTCAGATATCCGCATTGCTTTTTCCAACAATAACTCACTCTTAGCCGTATTTGTAGATTTATGTTCTGCCTATGATAACGTCCTTCTGAATGTCCTTAAAATTAAACTAGAGTCTTTGCAAATTCCTCCAATTTTTATACGTTTTATTCTTAATATGTTGTCGGAAAGAACAATAAATTTAAATATAAATGGTCTTAATTTTTCTAGAACTGTTTCCAAAGGTCTGCCTCAGGGATCTGTTCTCAGTCCTCTTTTGTATAATATTTACACCTACGATCTACAATCCCATATCTGTGTAAATGAGAACATAAAAATACTACAGTATGCTGATGACCTGTTATTATATAGCGCTAATTCTTCCATCAATATTTCGCTGTCCACTTTGTCAGTTGCATTAGCTAATCTAAAAGAGTGGATGGATATGAATGGCCTTCAATTGTCAGCCTCAAAGAGTACAGTTGTCCTTTTTTCACGTATGAATAAACCACCAGATATCACTTTGAGTTACGATAATGCAACCATACCGGTTAAGGCTCATGTTAAATTCTTGGGTGTAGTTTTGGACACTAAATTAACGGGTGCTCAACATTGCGACTATGTCATTGGCAAATGTGAACGATTGATAAACATGATAAGATGTTTAGCGGGCGTATGGTGGGGAGCTCATCCTTACTCATTAAAACTTATTTATAATGCTCTCATTCGAAGCGTGTTAGATTATGGTACATACTTACTGGAACCAGGAAACATTACAGCTTACAAGAAATTAGATTTGATTCAATTCAAAGCCTTACGAATAATAACCGGTGCCATGAAGTCTAGTCCTACCAATGCATTGCAGGTTGAATGCTGCGACCCACCACTGCACTTGAGACGGCAATTTCTATGTGACAAGTTCTTTTTCCGTACTCTACAGTTTAACAACCATCCTTTATTTGACAAACTCCAGTGTTTATATGAGTTGTACCAAGAGTCAAGTTATTGGACACATAAATCTCCTCCATGTCTTTTAGTTAGCTATCAAAAATATTTATCTTTAAACTCTCCTACTTACCGATCTAATTTTCTTCCTTTATTTAGTATTAGTTATGATTCATTAATCTATCCTTTAGTCATCCATCTTAATTTTGTCAAAAATGGAAGCCCCAAATCTGAATTTAACCATTTTATTGAATCCAAGTTCAAGGATTTCCATTATATATTCACTGATGCTTCTAAGCATTCCACCTCTGAGTGTGTTGGCATAGGAGTGTACCATTCTCAATCTAATATTGTACAAAAAGTAAAGCTGCCACCCGAGTCATCGGTCTATTCTGGCGAATGTCTAGGAATTTTAAAAGCTGTCGAATTCATAAAAATTATGAAATTAAACAAGACTGTGATATTTTCAGATTCGAAAAGTTGCCTACAGGCTTTACAAAAAAATCCATTTACCTTAAAACTATACTCTCCTTTAATTTTCGATATCAGAAAAATCACAAAAGAATGTCTGGATAAAGGCTTACACATAGAATTCACGTGGATTCCGGGACATTCAAACATTGATGGCAATGTTATCGCAGATAAACTTGCTCACGATGCGGTGTCTTGTGGAGATGTTTATCCTTATCAGAATTACTGTCAAGATCTGTTAACACTTCCCAAAACATATTTACAGGACAATTGGAAAAATGCATGGGAATACAGTCAGCAAACAAGGGGCAGATTTTATTCTCAAATACAAAAAAATATCCCCATGAAACCTTGGTTTTCAATAATGAAGTTTGGCAAAATGGAAACATCTATCATCATTCGCTTAAGATTAGGCCATGCCTGTACACCATCGCATCTTGCCAAGCTCCATATCGTTAACGACCCTGGGTGTGAGTGCGGGTTGGACGAGGGAAACCCGAATCATATAATATTAGCTTGTCCAAAATACAACAGAGATGATTTTTGGAAGGACCTACTAACGCTTCGTGTTCCATTCCCGACCAGTATTGTAACTCTATTATCTTCTAATGATCGCAATGTATATAAATGTATAATATCCTTCCTTATCCTTAACAATATTAAACTATAAACGCACTATGTATATAACCCTATTTATGTAAATACCTACTAAAAAGTTTTCCTGATCCCACCTAAATTCCGTTATCCTAATTCCATCCATTTCTTCCTAATTCCGTTTCCCTAATTTTTACTCGACATTGGCAAATGTACTGATCGTACGAGCCAGAAAAAAAAAAAAAAAAAAAAAAAAAAAAAAAAGTTGGTTAGGCTGCGGTCCGCATAGCGATAATATCGATATTATCGCGATAACAGCCGGTCCGCATGCACGTTAGCGCGTTTACAATATCTAGCGTGACGTCACTCATGACGTCATTACCAGCGCCATCTTGTGCTTACAGCGACCATGCCTCGGAGCGTAATCACTGTGAACGTCCTGTCAAAAGTTTCAAGTGACTGTCAAACGAATCGAGTGTCAGAATTTTATTTCGTCAAAAAGTAAAAAAAATATAGTGTTCGTAACAAAATGAGCTTTTACTCACTTCACAACAAAAGGATATAGCATTATACTACTGGTTAGTATTTTGTTATTATTAATTTTGAGCTTATCAGAAAAGGTGACTGATGTTAAAAGGTGAAAAAAAGATATTGGGTGCACACGACTAAAAAATTAAACGTTTTTCGTCACTATCATCGCTTTAGCGACCAAATATAGTTTCTAGCAATCATTCCGTGTTGTATTTGAGGTTATGATAAAATGTGAGCGCGCTTACGAGCGGTCCGCATTCACGAACTGTCATTGTCGATTTTATCAATTTAAGCGCGATATCGAATGTGGACCGTGCGTGAGCGTTGCACGCGCCAATTATCGAAATTATTGCCATGCGGACCGCAGCCTTAGTATGGTGAACCGTGAATGAAGATTTTTTTAATATTTATTTTCTGTTTGTGTTCACAGAATTTACCAGTTTTGAAAGTTGTTTTTAATTAAATAGTACTAATCTAATTTCTCGCTGAAGTTTTAACACAAAACACGTGTGACTAACCCTTTGCAACGTAGTACATAATGCCTAAAGACAAGGAAAAGCTTAAGGCGAAAGCAAATCGGCGGCGAAAATCTGAAAATAACAAAGCTACAACACCTAGACAAAACCAACAACGTCCTAGAATTATCATTGACGATGGTATCGCTGTATCAAAGCAACTGGCTCAGAAGATGAAAACCAACAGAAGTTATGGCAGGCCCAGAAAACATGTAAACAACAACAATAACGAACCACGGATCTGCGGCAACGGTAAACCGATGCCGTCGCTAGCTGATCTCGAAAAAATGTTTGACGATTCTGATGATGATGCAGAAGAATGTGAGGTAAATATTAGCACAAATACAACTTCAATCAACACAAACCCAGTCAGTTGCTCCACACCAAAGAAAAATCCAATTATATCGGAAGATAAGCTAAAATCACCCAGTACTATTAAAACAATAGCAAACAAAATGTTAGACTTTATATCTAATTTACCTGATGCGACTATTCTTCTCGATGAAGTGCCTCGACCCCCAGTGATTCCTCAAAGAAAGAGAAAAAAGCCTGATGTTCCTTACATTGTAGGCTGCAAAGAAAGAGCTTATGTGCCAAGCAAACCGACAACTAATTTCTGCAAAGGTGATGATGATTATGGTGTTGACCCTAACAATGTCAACAGTGATGATGATGATGATTGCTCAAAACCAAGAGCAAAAAAGTCTAAAGGACCAAACATTTCAAAGTCAATTTTTAATGCTAAAAGTGATGAAATTGCTGCACGCTTGAAGGAATGTGAAAGCGATGGAAGCTCAGATAGTAATAAAACTGTTGCCTATGAATATTACACCCCAAACAATTCTGTTCAGCTGCGGTCATTTTCACCATTGCCTAGTACATCCAAAGATAGTGAAACTATCCACAAAAATGACATCCGTTTCAATGAAAGTTTGATTGTAGAGCAATTGCCTTCTGAAGAAAAGGAAAATGATTTAGAAATTATTGATCAACCACTGGACACCATTGTAATTGATAATGAGACAAGATCTAAAGAGGTTCAATTTGTGCCTGATACATCATTAATTGTAATAGATGACAGTAGTCCTCCTCACATGCTTCATAATGATAAATTAACTGAAAATGTGCCGCTTAGTGAATATGATGACTCTTGTATAGAAATAGTAGAGGAGAAACCTAAAATTGATGACTCTCCAATTATAGTAGAAGACTATTACAGTTCTTTAGATTTTAGTGTACCGTGTCACAAGGATCTTACTGAAGTAATCGATATTGATGATGTGATTGCCGAGAGTGATGCTATAATTCAAAAGTACCGCAAATCAAATGATCTCAATTCTGTAACTTTTGTTGAACCACAAGCAAACATAATAGATAATCCATCACAAAGTACAGAAGAAGATACAAGTAGTGTAGCTGATAATGTTGAACCTGTCAATAGTGTAAATGAACAACATGATACCATAATCAATAATACTGAACGAAATGCTTTACATACAAACCATTCACCAAATATGCCAAGTGGTACATTCCCTACAGAGTCAAACTATGTGCATGATATTTCAGATATTGAGTACATGCCTAGTAACCCAAGACAAGGATCCCACGTAGAGTTTGTGTCCAGCACACCCTCACATAACACATCATCTGTTGAATATATATCCACTACGCGAAGAGCTAACATTCCCCCAGTTCATAATGCACCACAAAATGAAGATAACATTGAAAATGTAGTTAGGAACTTCTTTAATCTAAATAATAATAGCGATGGTCAGTTAAATAGTGTTTTATCACAAGTCAATCAGCAATCCTCATCCTGTAACTCCCACAATCACCCTGCAAACACAATGTGCATTTTATCATTTCTTCAGTCTATGAGTGATCTGACAAGAAATCGTAACAGTGGTAGTAATAAGAAAAACACAGGAAATATTCAACCTCAAGTAGTGACACCTCCAGCTCCACCACCGCCACTGTTACAAGCCGAGAGTCAAGCACCACAAACATCAAAAGCACTCGGAGACTGCCCTATTTGTATGGATAGCCTAGCCACAAATCCGGTTGCATCAACTATCTGTGGACATATTTTTTGTATGAAGTGCATAAGTGCTGCTGTCAAAAGTAGTGGTAAAAGATGTCCTACTTGCAGAAAAGTATTAAAAGGTGTAGGTTTTCATCCACTATTTTTGTAAAAAATTAGACTATAAACTCTATATTTGAGTAATTTTGTTACCTTCCTATGTTAATTTAAACATTCAAATGTCTGTGATCTATTGAAATAAGTCTTTGTATGCCTAATGTAAAAAAAATGTTGAAACAATTTTTTAAAGTTCAGTTGGTTATTTAGGTAATTTTAACTAATTTTGTGATGATAATTAGGAGCCAACTACCAATTTTTTTACCTATATTAAATTCTTAATTATTTCATTTTTGTTTATGAAAATGGTAAGTGTAATTTTTTAACTTGATCACTTTAACATTGAACTACTTACAGCAAATAAAAGTCAAAGCTATATTCTCATCGAGTCACACTATGACTGATTGAGAAAAAAACTCGCAATGAGTGACAGGGATGACTCGTTGCGAATTTTTATTCTCATCTAGTAACACTGGTTCATGTATAGTGTGACTCGTTCGTAAAAAAATCCCATCTTGTAACAGTATGACTCGATGCGAATTTTTATTCTCATCTAGTAATGCAGGTTCATGTATAGTGTGAGTTGTTTGGAAAAAAATCACAGTTACAATGTGACTCGATGCGATTTTTTGTTTATTACCAGTAACACTGGTACGTGTATGGTGTGACACGTTCGGAAAAAAAATTCGCATCGAGTCACACTGTTACCTGACGCGATTTTCTTTCTGAACGAGTCACACTATACATGAACCAGTGTTATTAGATGAAATAAAAATTCGCAACGAGTCACCCCTCTTACTCATTGCAATTTTTTTTCTCAACCAGTCACAGTGTGACACGATTCAGTTGTCACTCAATGAGAATATAGGATTAATAGATGAGAATAAAAATTATTTTCCGAACGTGTCACACTAAACGTGTACCAGTGTTACTGGATGAGAAGAAAAATTTGCATCGAGACACACTGTTACGCGATGCGATTTTTTTTCTGAACAAGTCACACTATACATGAACAAGTGTTATTAGATGAGAATATAAATTCGCATCGAGTCAAACTGTTACTGGTTGCGATTTTTTTTTCTAAACCAGTCACAGTGTGACTCGATGAGAATATAGAAAGTCAAAAAGACCTGAAGGTGATAGATAACGTGTGTTATGTGATTTAAAATTTTAATTGTTTATGTGTCCAATTATTAAGAATCGTATCATTATTTAATTTTTAATAATTTTATTATATTTCATAATTATTATTAATAGCAGATCTTAAAAAATACAAAAAAAAAGATAAGGTACCTAGACTACCTAGCCAGAGTGCTCCTGAGTGATTTTTAATCCCACCTGTTAATTAGACTTAAAAATGTAAAAATAAATAGGTTAAGAGCCTTTGGTTGCGTATGTTAAAATAAAAGTGAAAAAAATCATTCTTTAGAAATTCAACATTATTATTTTATGTGCCATAATTTTTATAAATGTAAACACATTTAATTTTTATTAAAATAATGATTTCCTTATTTGAAGTGAATTTAATTTCTCACCTTTTGTTAGGTGACTAAACCACTTGACTGGCTTCACTACATAGTATAAAATAAAGTCGCTTCTCGCTGTCTGTCCCTATGAATGCAATATGCTTAGATCTTTAAACTACACAGTGGATTTTGATGCAGTTGTTTTTTATAAAATACAAGAGGAAGGTTTCATATGTATATTACCCCTTTTTCCATTCTGATCAACTGGAAACTGAACAAAACAACTATTTTAGGTCAACTATTTGGTTGATCAGTTGGGAACATGGTGTCAAATTCCACACTACACCGAAGCGAGGGGGGGTCGCTAGTAATGATAAAAATTTCTAACATGATAATAATATAATTATATAATATTAATTTGATTACACATAATGGTTACAGATAATTAAGCTACTATACATAATATAAAACTATTCTATGTTTTAAGTATTCTGTCGATTTGTTTTATCTTCACTGCTAATACTGACAGTTTCATCCGAATGAAGATGTTCAATGGACGTAGAAAGTTGCTCCAAACTTTGCACAAGCTGAGCCATTTTGTCCCTTGAAGCAGTACTATCAAAGTTATCATCCATAGGTTTCTCTACATCAGCGCAGAGTCGAAAATGAAGCCTTGCCAAATGCTCCTGCTGATCTCTTATGTTGATCATTTGCTCCATACTGCATCCCGAACTGAAAGCACTTAACTTGCCAGTGTGAAAATCATCAAGCAAGTCTAATAAAGCTTTTTCCATATGTTTCACATCTGGTGCTTCCTTTGGAATATGCTTCGGTCTGTTGTTGTAATTAGAACGCATCACCTCACGATGGAGACGTTTTTCATTTACATATGAAACCTTTGTTGAATCATTCAGACTGTTATGCCCTGTACTAGTAGGTAGCTGTCCAGGGTTCTTGGAACTAAGACTTGCAGCCTCACTCGACATTTTATTGCTAGTTACAGGAGATGTCGCCGCTTGAGACACTTTCTGGTCTTCTTCTTCAACTTCATTTTGCATTAGTTGTTGAGTTTCGTTCACTTCTTCTAGATCCAAACTCATGTAGCTTTGTAAAAATTAAATATAAGAGGTGTAAGTTGGTAAGCGTGTTCGTAGGTATTCTGTATTCTTTTTTATTTCTGTTTTATATTAATAACATTAACATATTTTACTAGATTATTATCAGCCTGTGTCCTGTGTATTGTATGCAAGCAAAATAAAATGCAATTTTGCAAACAAAAATGGCATTTTATTGACTTGATTGACTGACAAACTGTCATTACTGTCACGTCAAAGCAAGTGTCAAATCAAGGGTGCATTCCGAGTCACGCTAACAGCGATTTCATCGCGCTGATTTGCGTACCGAATAACCGTGAGCGCGATAATGCAGATATTAGACGGGTCATTTTTCGTTCATTTTCGATGCTTCATCGCAGTGAAGCATCGAAAATGAAGTGTCTAATTATGTAGATTCATTTTTCATCGCGATGCGCCTTTTCGAAGAAAGTCACTAGACGGCAGTGCGCTTTCATCGAACATAGGCCTTTCATAATGATCGTCATCTCGTGTGTGCCTTACTCCTTCTGGCTTGTGAGCTTTTAAATCCTTCAGTGACGGATAAACAATTTCTTATTTTGGTATTCAGAACAAACGTAACGCTAGAATTTATGAATGATTGACGTTTCAACATGGTCCTCACGAAATGACCCTGAAGATTATGGATGCTGGAAATAACAAAAACTAGCTAACGAAAGTGCAGTTTCACTCCATAGATGCTCAGTGACGCAAAAATAAATAAGATTCAACATTCAAAAACCATACAAAACAGGACAGAACTCATAAAATCGTTGTTTAAACGTGGCACACACTGAACAGTTTTCATTTGTCAAAATATCGACAACTAAACCCTTTGGAGTCAAATTAAGCAGTCTAGTAGCGTTACGTTTGATAAGTGACAGCATATTACACTTTAAATCCGTTCGCGTAACAACACATCAATAGAAAAAGCAAAAACAATATTTCGACCCATCAGACTGTGTGGCCCACAATTAATACCGTTACGTTACGTGAATTTTGCGTCACTTAAGTTGTAAATAAAGGCATATGTTAATGAGACCAGGAGACTTTTGTGTATATATATATTGAGCCAGTTCACAAGTTACAGCACTGTTATAACATAATTTGTACTTTACGTAGTTTCTGAATTAATGTCTATACATCTCGACGGATCCACAAGAAGTGTGTCAAACTACAGAGTGCTGCGCATGTCCAAGCAGATTGACATAACAAATCTAACTTGAAATTCGAATGTACCATAGAGCATAGCACTTCGTGAGAAACCTCCCTCGACACACCCCCTCAATCTGCTTCACATGCTGACCATACTTGCTGAAACAGTTACCTGTCCAGCACTACTAACTGCCTAATCAAACTTATACACTCTTAGATGCTTCCTACCAACAGTTACAAACCTATCTCAAGTTTATATAATATTAAAGTGTTTGGTAAAGTATTGAAGTTTTATTAAATTGTCCATTATTACCCATGTCTACCCCTTAACATAACATTTGACATTATTACTCATGTCTACCCCTTAACATAACATTTGACATAACCCGTTACATCAAAACTTTCTATCTGCCTCTCGATTCCTATAACCCGTAACACCACTTCTCGAGCTACTTACTACCTTTCAATTAACTACACCTTTCGAATACTTGAACTTCTACTCGACCCTACATTACAAGACCTAACCGTTTTTTCAAAACTCCTACTCGACCCTACATTACAAAACCTAACGTTTTTTATATAGACAGACAAAACAACCTTTAAACTCAATTATCCATCATTACATAAAAAATACAAGCATAGTACAAAATCAAATCAATTATCAAATACATTCAATTATATAAAAGTAAACGTAAATGTGTGATAAAAACTTAAAGCCATAATAATGTCCAAATAATAAACGTATGACAATTTCTTTCAAGTTACTTGTTTACCGTCGTTTGCTTTGTTATTTTGGATGATGATTCATTTATTTTCCAAAAATTCCCCAAATGTTTCCACACCCCCTTAAATGAATCATTACATTATATGCCTATGCACCCCCTTAAGCATTGTACGTATACACCCCCTTAACTCTTTAACTAAAACTGTGAATTGAATGGGCTTCTTAAGTTTACATCACGCCTTTACATCTTTCTTATACAAATTACACACCCCTATAAAACTTACACACTAATTCCCCACATATTGACCGAAAACGCATTTAGTTCACTTTTGCCCGCACTTATCACTAAACACTCACTCTGATACGAGTTTTCTTTGACACCTTTCAAACTTCACAGGTGGCAAACACTTTGTAAGTATATCTGCTATCTGCGAACCCGTTGGACAGTATTTGACCGTTATTCTGTTTGCATCAATCTGATCTTTTAGATAGTAGTATCTCACGTCTATGTGTTTACTTCTTTTATTCATAATTCCTTTCTTCATGAGCCAAATAGCTGACTGGTTGTCCACTTTCATTTCTATTTCTAATTTCTCATTGGTCATTTCAAATATGAAGTCTCTGATGAACAGGAGCTCTTTGCAGCATTCTGCTGCGGCTATAAACTCTGCTTCCGTACTTGACAGCGCTACGATCGGTTGCTTTCTTGAGCTCCATGCCACTGGTCCACCGTTTAGCCAAATCACGTAACCCGACGTGCTACGCCTAGTGTCTGGATCCCCCGCGAAATCTGAGTCACAGTACCCTCGAAGCACTTTATCACCTTCACCAAAATGAATACCTTTGTTTTCCGAACCTTTTAAAAATTTCAAAATAGTTTTTGCATTATTTAAATCATTCAAATTTGGAGCACTTTGTTGACGCGAGCAATACCCTACATGGAAGCTTATGTCTGGCCTCGTTTTATTCGCCAGATATAATAAAGATCCTACCATTTCCCTATAGAGTTCATGGCTCTCTGTGTCTATTTTCAACTTTGGGTGTTGTTCTATCAAAATGGTTGGGGTTTTACATTCTCTTGCTTCATTCAAATTAAATTTCTTCAAAATTTTTTCGATGTAATTTTTCTGACAAATTTTCACTCCTTCCTTTTCTTGTGTTATATCCAGCCCGATGTAATTTGATACTTCTTCGCAGATTCTTAGATCGAAACCTTTTCTTAATGTTTCCACTACATGCACCAGATCTTCTTCTCTCTCACCAACTACTAGTCCATCATCAACATAAATCGCAAGAATCATCCTTCTTTCACCTTCCATTACAAAAATACATTGATCTAACTTTAATTGCTTAAATCCCATTTTAATTAAATGTTCTGTAAATTTAATATTCCACATTAATGGAGCTTGTTTTAACCCATACAGACTCTTATTTAATTTGCATACTTTATCTTCTTTGTTGCTGTAACCTTTTGGAACTTTTAAATAAATACACTCTTTTAAATCTCCATGAAGAAACGCTGTTTTAATATCGAACTGTTTCATTTTCAATTTTTTATTTGCAACAATTGACAGTAGTACTCTCAAAGAATTTGTATTTACAACTGGACTATATGTTTCATCATAATCTATTTTATATTTCTGTTGAAATCCTCTTGCGACTAATCTTGCTTTGTATCTTCCATCTGATTTCACCGTGAAGATCCATTTGCTTGTTACTAGCTTTCTTCCTTCCGCTTCTTTCTTATCTACAAATGTCCACGTATTGTTTTCTTCTAACGATTTGATTTCTTCCTCTATTGCTTTCTTCCATTTATCTTTTTCGCTTGATTCTATCGCCTCCTCGTACGTTAACATGGAAGCTTCCGTATCAAACTCCATGACATAATCTTTATATCTTTCTGGTAACCTACGTTCTCTCGCAGGTTGGTTTCTTCTTCTACTATCTTCCACCACTCGACTTCCCTCAGTTTCTTCATTACTCTCTCCATTTTCTGCCTCAATCTCTACTACTCGACTCTGATTTTCTTCACTCTCTTCACTATCGAAAAGTTCTCCACTTTCTTCAGGTTGTATAATACTATCAAAATTTAAATTACTTTCAAAATTGTTTCTACTATTTATACTATTTTCGTTTCTTTCTTCTTCATTTGTTCTTCCGTCATTTATTTCACCATCATTTGTTTCACCGTCACTTGTTCTGTCTTCATTTATTCGACTGTCGTTTGTTCTACCTTCGTTTGTTTCTCTAATACTTCTATTTCTTCTTTCTCCACCTTCTCGACATTCTTCATTGCTTACTGTTGAATTTTGATTTATTTCTTCTCCTGTATGTTCATCTTCAACCAATTTCCACAGTCCATTCATTTTCACCACATTTTCTTCATCATCTAAATATATTCCTTGTTCTTCTTCGTTTATTCTTACATCCCTTGCTCTTATTATCTGTTTCTTTTCATCCACCCAAATTTTGTAGCCGTTTCTAACGTAACCGATGAGTATTCCTTTGCCGCATCTTTCGTCCAGTTTTCGTAGGCCAAAGTTTATTTTGTAGTACGCTGTAGATCCAAATCTTCTGATGTTCGATAGGTTGGGTTTTATCTTGAACCACATTTCCGCTGGTGTTTTGTTTCTGCCTTCTGTTGGACTTCTGTTGAGCAGGAAACTTGCTGTTAACAGTGCTTCACCCCACAGATAGTTTGGAACCTTGCCATCGAACATTAACGCCCTTGTTCTCTCCATCAGGGTTCTGTTTAGTCTTTCAGCTTTTCCATTTAGTTGAGGCGTGTACGGAATGGTTGCATCCAGTACGATCCCTTTTGCCTGGCACCACGCATGTAGGTTATTGCTCGAGTATTCACCCCCATTATCGCACCTAATTTTCTTTACTTTGCTATTGAAATGATTTTCAGCTAAACACACAAATTCTTTAATTTTGTCAAGGCACTCACTTTTGAAGGCGATCAAGTACACGACACAGAAATGCGTAAAGTCGTCTAAAAACGTGATAAAATATTTTTTATTGTCCCAAGTGGGCACTTCAATTGGGCCGCAAATATCACTGTGAATAATTTCCAAAGGGAATTTAGCTTTAAATCTATTATTTCCAAACGGTTTTCGAGTCATTTTAGCTTTTGTGCAGATTTCGCAAAATTTGTTCGAATGTTCCCCCCCAATTTCGATACCATTTACCAATTTCGCCAGACGAGGCACATCGGATACGTGACCTAGTCTCCGATGCCAGATATTGACACTCTCAGTGAGTAGCGCTTCGCGAGTATAGTTAGCCAAGAACTCTGTTTCATACAACCCGGTCTTAGTTTTGTAACCCGTTAAAATTATCTTATTTTTGTATTTAATAAATACCTTGTCTCCAGCGAAGTGTACATTGCCTCCATTGTCAGTAATGGCGCTTACTGAAATCAGGTTCCGTGATATTTCTGGGACAAACAGTACATCCTTCAGCTCTCCAAAGTTTGTTACAATTTTGCCGGTCCCCTGCGCTGTGATGTTGTCAGAATTTGCACACCTGATAGAGACATCTATTTTCTCTGCAATTTGTATAATATTTTTATTGCTGAAAAAATGTGAAGAGGCACCTGAGTCAACTATTGCTTTGATTTTGATTTGGAATTGTTCGCTTACCAGATTATTTGACTTATTATTGCGGCAGAACCTCTGTACGTGGCCCTTCGCCCCACAAGTTCTGCAGATTTTTTCTAAAAAGCAATTTTTTGTGTTATGGTTTGTTTTGTGGCAGATGGAACAGCCTTTTCTGCAGACCCTGGCAATGTGCCCTTGCTGCCCGCAGTTGTAGCATTTTCTTTCGTCTGATTTAAAGGCTTGGTTGTTAGTTCCTGACGACGTGGGCATGTTTGGATTGAGTTTTTGAATTTTCATAATTAAATTGAACACTGTTTTTTCCGCTTTAGGGGTTATATCCCAAACTGTTTTAAAATAATTCAGGTTCTCCGGCAGAATAGTCAAAGCTTTGTTCATTAACATCTCCTCTGTGATGCTGTTCGGTTCTATCATATTTATTTCTGAACACAGGTTTTGGAGGTGGCTAATATCGTCAACTATGTTTGCAGTGGGAATGTAGCTGTAGAATTTTATTATTTTCTCATGATTGTCTTCCTTTCTCTCGAAGTTAAATATTAAGTCTAGTTTCTCAAAAATTTCTGTAACTGAGGTGCAGTTAATCACATAGTGTAGGAATTTTTCATCTATTGTATTTAGAACGAAGAACCGTGCCTTTGCGTCGTTGAAGTCTTTTGCACCTTCAATAAGCCCTTTTGATTCAAGAAATAATTTTGTAATCTTACGCCAGTTTTTATAATTTTGTACGTCCTTCAATTTGTTGATATTTTCCATGGCCAAAAGTGTAGTTCAAAAACAAATAAGTTCAGTTTCAAACTAAATTCAGTTCAATTAAAAGCCAATTCCAATTTTGTCAAATAAATTTTTTCTTCACATTCTTTTGTTTTTTCGGCCATAACTGTCACCAACAAAATTTTATTTTTGGCAAAGATTTTTCATCGGATTTATCTTCCCATAATTTGAATTATTCCCCTCATTAAGTTTTATTTTTTTATTGTAATCATCACTGTTTATCTTTATAAGTTTTATAATTTCTATATTTAATCTTTCATCCCCCTTAGCAACACTATTTTGTCAACACTCTCTTGTTGCTAAGGCCTCTAGTTATGAACACAACATACCTGAAAATAAAACTTTTCCTTCTATCTTCACTCCTGATCTCTATATGCATTTTTTTCGGCCCATAACCTAAAGGCATATGTTAATGAGACCAGGAGACTTTTGTGTATATATATATTGAGCCAGTTCACAAGTTACAGCACTGTTATAACATAATTTGTACTTTACGTAGTTTCTGAATTAATGTCTATACATCTCGACGGATCCACAAGAAGTGTGTCAAACTACAGAGTGCTGCGCATGTCCAAGCAGATTGACATAACAAATCTAACTTGAAATTCGAATGTACCATAGAGCATAGCACTTCGTGAGAAACCTCCCTCGACAGTAAAGCAGTTTATAGTAATAAGAATTTCCGTCACTGAGGATCTAGCTTTATTTGGAACCAATCACTGCAGTAGTTACTATACAATTCGTGATACAATTTGTATGAGATTTTTAAGATAGGGTGACAACAGTGTACGCACGTTGATGGACAGAAAGGATATAACCGTCCTGTTAATGAGGGCTTTTCAATCAAAATGACAAAAAACTGTCTGCTCGATAGATGGCATTGATAAAAATTTATATGTCAATGTGTTTCTAACCAAGCCTCGAAGAGTACTTAGGTAGGCAGGTAGATGTAACCCTGAAATGTTTCTTTCTGGGTAGATGTCAGCCAGCGATCGCTTATGCCGAAATTATATGGTTCATTTTTACGTTCATTTTCGATGCTTCATCAGTAAAGCATCGCAAATGAAGTGTCTAATTATGAATTCAGCTTTTATCACTGATGTGCCTTTTTCATGAAAGTCACTAGACGGCCGGGCCGTTCGCTTTCATCGGTATCGTATCGGCCTTTCATCAATCATCGGCATCGGAGATTAACGATAAATGAAACGTGTAAACAGCGCCATTCACTGCAGTGAACGGCATGTCGTCAGCCACGTTTTTGTTTTTATTTTAATATGCCTTTATTTTTCGTTTTTCGACGTTTTTCAACCTGCATCAGGCAACATGCATACAAGCAATGCATGCAAGCATTTTCTCGCTCTTTAATTAACTCTTGATTCTTTAATAAAAATTATTACGCAGAACCTGTTGCCGCGAAAGAAGAAAATAGTAACAGACAAACATACAAACACACATACAAACCCTTACCCCAAATGCATATACCGCTTCCGTTCCGTTCCATCCATCGTGGGTTGTAACGAAAGAAAGAAGAAAGAAAGAAAGAAAGAAAAAACATTTATTTCGAAATCACACAACGATACACAACATTACAAAGACAGTACAAATAAATAATAAACACAAGACAAGGGCAATAACAAACATTGTGCATCGTCGCGTGATGCCAAAACTGTACTCAGCTCAGTATAAGCAGCAAGCTAGGCCTGCTGCACTGATATTCTGCCGAGCACAGAGATGATATCAGGACAGAAAAACGCCAATTTTTACACGGTGAAAAACACACATTCAAACATTAAATACAAAAAGCAACATAAATTAAGTACTTAATTAAAACTAATGAATCCCTTGTGTTTCATATATATAACGATACGCTGCAGTCTCAGTAAACATCAACACGATACGATGTCCGCAAAAAAATACTTCGTCGTCACCCTAGGTGATCTACATACTAATTTAAATCTCGAATTGCATCGTAAGTACTGCAGTGATTGGTTCCAAATAAAGCTAGATTCTCAGTGACGGAAATTCTTATTACTATAAACTGCTTTACAACTTAAGTGACGCAAAATTCACGGAACGTAACGGTATTAATTGTGGGCCACACAGTCTGATGGGTCGAAATATTGTTTTTGCTTTTTCTATTGGTGTTGTTACGCGAACGGATTTAAAGTGTTATATGCTGTCACTTATCAAACGTAACGCTGCTAGACTGCTTAATTTGACTCCAAAGGGTTTAGTTGTCGATATTTTGATAAATGAAAACTTGCACATACGGTTCATTTGACAGATGGTTGTAATACATTACTACTTTTCTTTGGTAAGTTTTTATTTGTACCAAAAAGAAGTAGCAATGTATTACAACCATCTGTCAAATGAAGCCGACGGCGAAGTCGACGACTCTTGGGCAATAGACCCCAAAACAAACAAGTGTCACTTTTGACAGAACGCTCACAGTGATTATGCCTCGGAGCATGGGCGGCGTAATCGCAAGATGGCGGATGTTATGACGCAATCAGTCACACGGGCTGTCGTTATGCAGATATTAGACGGTCATCAAAAGTGCTTCATTTTCCATGAAAAAGGCAGTGACTAGTGACCAGTGAACGACTTTTGGTATTTAGACACTAAATGTAAAATGAATGTAGTATTTCTCATTTCTCACAAAATTTCGCGGCAACAGGTCGTGCGTGATAATTTTGATTAAAGAATTAAAAGTAAAGAGAAAAAAAATGCTTGCATGCCCTGCTTGTATGCATGTTGCATGATGCGGGTTGAAAAAAGTCTGAAAACGAAAAATAAAGGCATTTTAAAATAAACACAAATAAGTTAGTGACGACATGCCGTTCACTGCAGTGAATGGCACTGTTTACACGCGTCATTTATTGTTCATTTCCGATGCGATGACTGATGAAAGATGATCGTCATCTCGTGTGTGCCTTACTCCTTCTGGCTTGTGAGCTTTTAAATCCTTCAGTGACGGATAAACAATTTCTTATTTTGGTATTCAGAACAAACGTAACGCTAGAATTTATGAATCATTGACGTTTGAACATGGTCCTCACGAAATGACAATGAAGATCATGGATGCTGGAAATAACAAAAACTAGCTAACGAAAGTGCAGTTTCACTCCATAGATGCTCATTGCTCAGTGACGCAAAAATAAATAAGATTCAACATTCAAAAACCATACAAAACAGGACAGAACTCATAAAATCGTTGTTTAAACGTGGCACACACGGAACAGTTTTCATTTGTCAAAATATCGACAACTAAACCCTTCGGAGTCAAATTAAGCAGTCTAGCAGCGTTACGTTTGATAAGTGACAGCATATAACACTTTAAATCCGTTCGCGTAACAACACCAATAGAAAAAGCAAAAACAATATTTGGACCCATCAGACTGTGTGGCCCACAATTAATACCGTCTTCCGTAATCACTTAAGTTGTAAAGCAGTTTATAGTAATAAGAATTTCCGTCACTGAGAATCTAGCTTTATTTGGAACCAATCACTGCAGTACTTACGATGCAATTCGAGATTTAAATTAGTATGTAGATCACCTAGGGTGACCACGAAGTATTTTTTGCGGACATTGTATCGTGTTGATGTTTACTGAGACTGCAGCGTATCGTTACAACCCACGATGGATGGAACGGAACGGAAGCGGTATATGCATTTGGGGTAAGGGTTTGTATGTGTGTTTGTATGTTTGTCTGTTACTATTTTCTTCTTTCGCGGCAACAGGTTGTGCGTAATATTTTTTATTAAAGAATTAAGAGTTAATTAAAGAGCGAGAAAATGCTTGCATGCATTGCTTGTATGCATGTTGCCTGATGCAGGTTGAAAAACGTCGAAAAACGCCGACATGCCGTTCACTGCAGTGAATGGCGCTGTTTACACGTTTCATTTATCGTTAATCTCCGATGCCGATGATTGATGAAAGGCCGATACGATACCGATGAAAGCGAACGGCCCGGCCGTCTAGTGACTTTCATCAAAAAGGCACATCAATGATGAAAGATGAATTCATAATTAGACACTTCATTTTCGATGCTTTACTTACTTTTCTTTGGTAAGTTTTTATTTGTACCAAAAAGAAATAGCAATGTATTACAACCATCTGTCAAATGAAGCCGACGGCGAAGTCGACGACACTTGGGCAATAGACCCACAGCTGCATTTAAATGAAAGTTCAAAAATTGAAAATTCTTTCCGCATCCTCATCATCATCATATCAGCCACACGACACCCACTGCTGGGTATAGGCCTCCCCCAAGGATCTCCACGACGATCGGTCCTGCGCTGCCTGCATCCACTGGCTTTCCGCGACCTTCATCAGATCGTCGGTCCACCTTGTCGGGGGCCTACCCACGGAGCGTCATCCGGTGCGCGGTCACCATTCCAGAACCTTTCTGCCCCAACGGCCATCGGTTCTTCTCGCTATGTGTCCCGCCCATTGCCACTTCAGCTGAGCAATCTTTCCGCATACCATGGAAGTAATAGTCGAAGATATATTATGAACATATAAAGCAAAAAGGTCCAAATTCCGAACTTTTAAATTTATATTGAGGTTATGCAGTAGTGCATTCCCATTCAGGCAAAATCACTTAAGCGTTGATCGCGAGAACAAGCGTACCGATTCAGAGGGCCTAGTACGAGTTGATTTTTTGTTCTCACTTCACTTTTCGAATAGTAAACTATCGTCTTCTCTCTTTCACTCGTTCACTCACTCGCATGATATCCTCTCTTTCACTCGATACTATTCGCAAAGTGAGGTGAGAAACACAACTCGTACTAGGCCCTCGGATAATCGCGCTTATGACAGTTGGGACTATCAATGATTCGGAACGCTCGTGAGCGCGCTCACCTATGTCTTGACCTACATAACCTCAATATAAATTTAAAAGTTCGGAATTTGTACCTTTTTGCTTTATATATGATCATAATATCTTCGACTATTACTTCCATGGTATGCGGAATGAAGGCCCGAACAAATTATCGGACGCGGCTTACTGCCGCGGCTGATCTGAGGTGTGCAAACTATCGGATGTAGTAGGTCGCGGACGAAACCATAGACTAATATGACGTCATCGGACGTCCGATAGCTATCTGGCACGCAGGATGTTATGAGAGCGTGCACACTTATCAGCCGCGGCAGTAAGTCGCGTCCATAAGCCGCGTCCGATAATTTGTTCGGACCTTGAAGGCCGAAACAAATTATCGGACGCGGCTTACTGTCGCGGCTGATCTGAGGTGTGCAAACTATCGGATACGTCCGCGACCTACTACATCCGATAGTTTGCACACCTCAGATTAGCCGCGGCAGTAAACCGCGTCCGATAATTTGTTTGCACCTTGAATTTTCAACAAATTTTGAACTTTATTTAAATGCACCTGAGGTAAACAAAACAAACAAGTGTCACTTTTGACAGAACGCTCACAGTGATTATGCCTTGGAGCATGGGCGGCGTAATCGCACGATGGCGGATGTTATGACGCAATCAATGGCGTCACACGGGCTGTCGTTATCGCGCTCACGATGATTCGGTACGCAAATCGTTGGCGTGACTCGGAATGCACTATAGGTCAAGAGACATCAGCGGTGAGCGCGCTCACGAGCGTTCCGAATCATTGATAGAGTCTGGTCAACGAGTCGTGTCATCTGAAACTAGCGGCAAATTTAAAATGTTGAAACTTTATTCACTCAAAATACTGCGAAATAGCAATTTTAGACTTTCATTAAATTGTTTTAGCTTGGATTTTTGTCAACGTGTATGTACCTGAGATAAAATTTATATTTCGCAGTATTTTGAGTGAATTAAGTTTCGAAATTTTAAATTTGCCGCGCGTTTGAGTTGACACGACTCGTTGGCCAGACTCTAGTCCCTACTGTCATAAGCGCGATTATCTGAATCGGTACGCTTGTTATCGTGGTCAACGCTGAAATTGATTTTAGTCTGAATCGGAATGCACCACAAATGTTGTCCGAAGGATTGCCAGATGTTCTAAATCGGTAAATCGCAGAAAATCGGCCTTCAGGTATTTAAGTTTCTAAAGATTATTAATTGTTCACAGTTTCCGCAACATGTTTCTAGTTTTAAACGACGCTGCTATTGCAGAGATGCTCTATGACTCTGGGGACGAGGGCGATGACAACAACGAAATCGTTTTGTACTACTTTGTTTAAGGAAACCCCCAATATTCAAGTTCCTCTGCTTCTGATGAAGGCGAAGAAAGTGATGACGATATCATCCCTCTGAGTATGCTAGCAGGATGACAGAAGAAGCCCGAGCTCCAAGAAGAGACCACAAGGGAAGATCTGGAATTTGCTGATAAGTTTAGGTGCCTCTTCCAAATACAGATACAGAGTGAGTGTCTTCCCACAGTAGGTACGACGGATTTTTTTCCTGAATGTGGTGATCATGGACGTTCGAGTGACTAGTACAAAGTTGTGTTTGTAATCTCTAATAAATATTTTTGTGGTCTCTTTTTAGAAAAACGAAGAAGGAGGCGTTAGGTCCAATGTGATGTGATGTAAATCATATGTAAATGTGACCCTAAAAATTATAGCAGATTCGTAATCTGCGACCCCAAATTACCTAAGATTCAAGTTCAAAATTACTTTCTTTGTAGTTTAAGCGCTGGTCTGAAAGGGTAAGAGGCAATGATTTCAGAATTAAAAATTCCTCTTTTTAAAAATTCTAAAATCATTGGTTAGAGGACATTAAACCATGGAAAGTAAAATATTGAACATTCCATACAAATAATTACTTTCCATGGTTAAAATTCAGTCTACGGCGATCGATGACTCAGAGATTTGTCTGGCAGAATGCGCCCATTGCTCTGTCTTCCTTCTTTTCTTATTTTATTAAAGGCGCCTCCTACTCACGACACGATTCAATTTGTTGAAGTCGCGGTTGGCTGTGCTCTACTCACTATAATATTTAGTGGGTTAAACGGTCAAAATATCGATCTCTTAAGCATACATTTTTGCTAGGTCGATCTCCTTAAGAAAAAGTATGGGCACCCCTGGTATACATTATTATGTCGTAGGATAATAATTGTAAAAATAGGATTTTTATAAAAATCCTAGTGTGATTGTAAAATACCGGACAATTAGAATCTAAGACAGATTTTTGCAATCGTCCGAGAGATGTTTAGGATTTTTACAAAAATCCAGCGTATCTTAGGTAAATCGTCAATGATCATCACTTTGCGCACGCTGATTGGCTGACGTAAACGTTATGGGCTGACGGATGCTCTGATTGGCTAACGGCAACATTCATTGCGTTCATTGTTATTATTGTGATTATTGTCAAATATTTTTCCAGCGTTTTGTTCGAATTTTAAGTTTTTTAAATTCCTCTTTTAAAAAAAAAAGAAAACTGAAGGTCCAAACAAATTATCGGACGCGGCTTATGGACGCGGCTTACTGCCGCGGCTGATAAGTGTGCACACTCTCATAGTATCCTGCGTGCCAGATAGCTATCGGACGTCCGATGACGTCATATTAGTCTATGATTACGTCCGCGACCTACTACATCCGATAGTTTGCACACCTCAGATCAGCCGCGGCAGTAAGCCGCGTCTAGGGATGTTCGATCCGGGTACCTTGTATCGATATTCTGGATCGCAAAGGATCGTAATCCATTGTATCGATCCATGGATCGATCCATTAAAATTGATACAATTTTTTGGATCGATCCAGTATCGAATTAAAAATTTTAGAAAAGTCGTTTTTTTATCACACTTTATTATAAACGTGATATTAAGTATGTTTAACCTTCAAGCGGTCGCGCAGCGTCAAATCGACCGCACTCAGTATATTTTCGTTCATAATATTGTTATTTCTTGTCGTATGCATTTCTCATTTCTAGTAGCCTGTCATTATATTACTGTGCATGAAATAAATAAATTACCTCCCTTCCCCGCACCCCCGCAGCGCATAAATCGCATTTGTTTTGCCTGTCGTCGAAAAGACTATGCGCGACCCTCAACGTAAGATATTTTTGGTTATAGTCGATGTAGTGTTTCTTTTTAATAAAAATATACTTTTGATAGCAAATAAAGTTGTAATACAGATGAAGCGAAGGTATTTGCAAGAATTGGGAATAAAACTGACAAAATATTTTTTTCAAAGAAAGTTACGACACAGCATCGATACATAAAAGGCCATTTTAATATTTGTTTTCTGAGTTTTACCTTTTTTTGTCATAAATTGTATCGTAAATAGTGTTTGTGTACACAAAAATATAAATTATTATTTACTTATTAGTGTTTTAAATCCATGAAGATCTATGGGATATCCCATAGATCTTTTAGGTTACGCGCGACCGCTTTCATTACAAATGTTTGCGCGCCCGCTTGAAGATTAATAAATTAATAAAATATTTTTAATTTTGCCAATATTTAAATTTTAAAGTACGCAAAAATAAAATTAATTCATCAACGCCTGAGCGGTCGCCGGCGACCGGACTACAATAGAAAATCTATTGTGTCTCGTTTTCCGGGCGTTACGAGTTAAAAGTTGCTGGTTGTAAAAACGTTTTAACGAAGTTAAATTGTTCTCAAACTAAACAAAAAGCAATATAATAGTTATGACGAATTTGATGGTAGGTACATTGAAATAATATATGGCAACAATAAGAGAATTTTTAATATGAAAATATGGATCTGTTCGCCCGCTATACTATAGTATTTTAAACAAAGGAAAAGTTCAAGTTCAAATATTCTCTAAGTAATTACAACATATAATACAATTTTTTAAACTTTTAGATTTTTGCATTCACAATGCTATTTTTATATTAAGATGAATAAATAATGAAAAAATATTAGAAAAAATCGGCTCACCCGTAGCGTCCCGTCTGAGTTGCTACGGGTGAGCCGATTTTTTCTAATATTTTTTCATTATTTATTCATCTTAACATATAATACGATAAATACATAATACGAATTTTCGATCCGATCCTCTATGTATGTGTATCGATCCGCCAAAGGATCGAATGCTATTGTATCGATACAAAAATCGAATGGATCGTAACGCATTGTATCGATCCACACAAGTATCGGATCGGATCGAACATCCCTAGCCGCGTCCGATAATTTGTTCGGACCTTCAGTGTTCAAATCAATCAAGAGACATTAATGTACGATGAGTGAAGTGAGTGAAGTGGATATTATACAAATGCTGGGCTCGATCAGTGCAGACAATTTAGAGGTACGTTTATCCAAAAAATAACTTTACCACACAGAGCTAAGAAAGTTTTACAGCGCTCGTCAACATGCTTGTGCAAAACCTTGTTAAAACTTTAATTGAAGAATTTAATTCGGCAAAATTGCGAAATAACCCTAAAACCCATCAGCAATATTTTCTGACCAATCAGATTGAAGATGTTGTAAATCGTCTCTTAGATTATCCAATCAGCATTCAAGTTTACAATTGTCCGAAACATACTTGGATTTTTACAAAGATCCTAAAAATTTCTCGGACGATTGCAAAAATCTATCTTAGATTTCAATTATCCGGTTCTTTACAATCGACCTAGGATTTTTGTAAAGATCCGGCTTATACGATTATCCTACGACATTATAACCCGTCGAATAAAAGTTTTAAAATTAATTACCTAGTTTTATATTTCCCTAAAGAGTTCCTTATGTTAGTAATTTTGTTTTTCAAAACTTCTATGTTGCTTTCTGGTCAATTTCTTCATAAATAGATTTATTTAAATTATTTTTTTTGTCCCACAGTTGAGGCAAATTTTTACGTATTTTAAAAATTTGGTTCCCCGTCCTTTTTTAGGGTTCCGTACCCAAAGGGTAAAAACGGGATCCGATTACTAAGACTCCGCTGTCCGTCTGTCTGTCTGTCTGTCACCAGGCTGTATCTCATGAACCGTGATAGATAGACAGGTGAAATTTTCACAGATGATGTATTTCTGTTGCCGCTATAATACTAAAAACTGAATAAAATAAATATTAATGGGGGGCTCCCATACAACAAACGTGATTTTTTTGCTGTTTTTTGCTCGCTATTAATAACGACTGCAGGTAGACAGTTAACAGATGATGTATTTCTTTTGCTGCTATAACAACAAATACTAAAAACAGAAAAAAAAATTTAAGGGGGCTCCCATACAACAAACATTATTTTTTGGTACGGAACCCTTAGTGCGCGAGTCCGACTCGCACTTGGCCGGTTTTTTTCTTTATTAATTTTTAAAGTAGTACTATTTAAGCCTCAATTACATACGCCGATTTAAGGAACCAATTTAGAGTTGCCACTCGTATAAATAAGTTAAATTTTAACAGTGAATTTACGCAAATGACGGAAAGATCAAAATTTTTTATGATTTTTTATTATCAATTCTCATCTCCAAACTTAAACAATGTTTACTTTTCCGTTATAGTGTAGATTCGATTTTAAAATCGAACTTATTCTACAATATTTTATTGTGGCAACCCGAAATTGGTTCCTAGCTAGGAAGCTAAATTGGCGTATGTAATCGAGGCAACGCAGTCCAAACAACGTCACGAGCGCGACCGACTGAAGCTCAGATTGCCTCAGTCGCACTACCTACGCACGATTCAATTCGTACGCAATCTGCTGAGTGCTGAATCAATTTGCAGATTGCTAGTAGCTCACGCGATTCAACACACAGCAAGTTGAGTTGAGCCACGCCCTCAACCACAGAAAACATAATAGTACAAGTACAGAAGATCCACTCCGCAAAGTCATTTAAATAAATAACGATTCTATTCCATACCCAATAAAGTGCAATTCAGGTTGCACGCCGCTCTCTTGCCTACAGCAGGCTAGGCCCACTCCGCGCTTTAGGTACTAAGCTACAAGTAGCCAGCGGGTCCGTCCGGACGGACTAATTTCAGAGGCTGCCGCGTGCCGGCTGGGTCGCACGTTAGCAGTTCGATTTCGATAGTCACTCAATAATAATATTATTATAACCAAAATGAAGGCATATGACATCGTAATGGGCTGCCTTAATACTAATAAAAAGGATCCGAACCTCACGTGTTTTTCACACTTCCAAAAGTTCCAAACGACATCGAAACGTATTACTATTTAGTATCCATTTATTCTTAGGTAGGTACTTACTTGTCTTATTTGTTAAACAATATTCACCCAACTATTTACTGAAATAATAATTTATAGATTAGGTAGGTACACTTACCTACTTTCGAAATAAAGTTAATTATGAATACAATTTCATTTCGTATGAAAGCAAATTGACTCAAAGTCAGCATGTCTGATGTGGCGTTGACTGTACTTATCCTAGGTTATTTTGAAACATATTTAAGTACCTTCACATTATTTCACAACCTCATAACTTGTAATAAATTAACTACCTGTTATTTATTTATTATATAAAAGAAGAAAGTGAAACCCTGAATTCGTTAGAGGAAATAAGAGCTATGCGATTGAAAGAGAGGCAACTTCTAGGTGAATATAACTGTAGCCAAGGGAGCGGTGTGCAACCTGAATTGCACTTTATTGTGTATGGAATAGAGTCGCTATTTAAATAATTGACTTTGCGGAGTGGATCTTCTGTACTTGTACTATTATGTATTCTGTGCCTACAGTTATATTCACCTAGAAGTTGCCTCTCTTTCTATCGCGTAGCTCTTATCTCTTCTAACGACTTCAGGGTTTCTTCTTTTAAATAATAATTAAATAACTGGTAGTTAATTTATTACAAGTTATGTGTTTGTGAAATAATGTGTAGTTAACCGCTTGAGTGCCCGGCGGCGCCCAATAAAGTGCCCCGCCAATTTTTTGCTCCCGACGCCGAGCGTGAGCGCGCGGCTCGGGTTACACAAAAATATTCACTGTGCCTCAAGTTGTTATCAGAGCGCTGTCACGTGTTGTTTTTTATGTTTAGTATGAATGAAGCTATTTATTTTAGTGTTTTGTTTATTAGTATTTGACTAAAACAGAGATAGTGCGTTTTTGAGCGCGACTTATTAAAATTACTGTCCAAATTTTGTGTTAAGGCTAAAATCTTTATTTCTACGTATTAGTTACCACAAAAACCGTAGACAAAAACAGATTTTTTGTTTTTTTTAATTCCTTTAGTCTTTGGATTGTCGCTGTTGCTCAACTTTAGTACACAATTTTATAGAGAACGAAATGAACATATGAAAATAGACCTTAGTTAAATATAAATATGGTATATCTCAATAAAATGACGGTCGCGGAGGAAACAAACTCATGTCGCCTCAGCGGTGACACGGGCATTTTGGAGTGTGTTATATGTCGCCGCTAGGTCGACACGGGCAGATGACCGGCACCCTGATTATCTAAAAAGAAACTATTTAGCGACCGGTTGCATTTGACATACATTGCCACTTTTCTTTGGTATGTTTTTTTTTAACCCAAAAAGAAGTAGCAATGGATCACGATCATCTGTGAACTGCAACCAGTCGCTGGGTGGTTTTTAATTAGATAATCAGCCCGCCGTTATATACGTTTAAAAAAAACATAGGCTAGGTACAGTCAACACCACATCAGACTATACATTCTGGCTTTAAAGCAATTGGCATTATTACGAAATGAAATTGTAATTATAATTAAATTTATTTCGAAAGTAGGTAGGTAAGTAAGTACCTACCTAATCAATAAATTATTATTTCAATAAATAGTTGGGCGAAGATTGTTTAGCAATAAGAATAAACGGATACTAGTTACTAACTAGGTAGAGTCTGGCCAACGAGTCGTGTCATCTCAAACGCGCGGTAAATTTAAAATTTTGAAACTTAATTCACTCAAAATACTGCGAAATATAAATTTTATCTTAGGTACATAAGCTTTGACAAAAATCCAAGCTAAAACAATTTAATGAACGTCTAAAATAGCTATTTCGCAGTATTTTGAGTCAATAAAGTTTCAAAATATTAAATTTGCCGCTAGTTTCAGATGACACGACTCGTTGGCCAGACTCTACTGATACTACTCTGATGTCGTTTGGAACTTTTGGAAAAGAGTGAAAAACGTGAGGTTCGGATCCTTTTTATTCGTATTTAGGCATACTATCGAAATCGAACTGCTAATGTGCGACCCAGCCGGCACGCGGTAGCCCTCTGAAATTAGTCCGTCCGGACGGACCCGCTACCTACTTGTAGCTTTGTACCTAAAGCCTTGTCCACACTTGTATCATCTTGACGATCAAGATCACCGTATCGTATCGAGTATTCGTATCCTAAGTGTGAACGCTCATTTCGACTGCATCGTATCACTATCTCCATTACCCCAAAATGGGCTTAATAACCACGTCCACACTTAGGTAGGGATGCCGTATCTTGTCGGGGCGTATCAACAACGCGTGTCATGAATGTGGACGCGTACATTTTCCTCGTATCTTTCCCTAGTCAATTCGAGCACAATTCTCATTTCAGATAACACTTAGGGTTGCCAACTTTTTTCCATCAAATATAGTATTTTCAAGATTATTAGTGTATAAATATAGTAGATGGCGAAAAAATTCAAAAAATATAGTAGGTTGTTTTGTATGGAGGATTTTAAAGAAGTTGCATTTTTTTTCACACCTACTTAAGTACCAACCAACATTTATAATTTATTCGAAAACCAAATTTTTTTTGGGTTTTGTTTAATTTTTTCACTTGAAAAAATATTGTAGTTTAGCCTACTATAGAAAATATATATTTTTTTTTTCATAAAATATAGTAAGCTCAATATACTTAGTAGGATACTATATTATATAGTAGGCTTGGCAACCCTCAAAATCGTGTAGCGGCATTGCGTATCCCCTTTGATGATCGGGCAAAAACCGCCTCGAGATGGATCGTGGTGTATCATCGTATCAAATCACATAGTCGTATCATGATACTGTATCAAAATTCGTCTACACTACGTAAAACTGCCGATCATGCTACACGAATCCGATACGAATGTGTAAACATGGCGGAAAGCCTTGTTTTGATACGCGGTTACATACGGATCGGGGTGTATCAGATACGGTGCGTGGCATGATCGCGTATCGTTTCGCGTCCACACTAGCCAAATGATACACGTCGATGATACGCGACGAAAATCTGGGGTGCGTTCCGTGGCTTCGCACGAGTGCGCTCGAGCGCACTCCGGTGCGCGCTCTAACCGTTCCGTGGTTCGGTGAAATTTTACCCTGACAGCTGTCAGAGCGTAGTTTCACCCGTTCAGTGGCTTGGAGCGTTGCAACCAAACAACCATCAAAATAGATGGTTGAAAAACGCTCTGACGTTTATGCTAACAAAATATGTCATTGTCATTTTGACATTATTTTGTATTTTGATGTTTTTGTATCGTAAGTTTCAAAATATTCATGGTTTCTACTCAAAAAACAAATTTAAACTTGATTTAGTTTAAAGGAAAGTTTAAATTATCCGTATTCCAAGTGGAAACGAAAACTTTGTACCTAAAGAGGTTATAAAAACAACTCGATCGTTCCGTCGCTTGGCAGGCTAGGCCCACTCCGCGCTTTAGGTACGAAGCTACAAGTAGCCAGCGGGTCCGTCCGGACGGACTAATTTCAGAGGCTGCCGCGTGCCGGCTGGGTCGCACGTTAGCAGTTCGATTTCGATAGTCACTTAATAATAATATTATTATAACCAAAATGAAGGCATATGACATCGTAATGGGATGCCTTAATACTAATAAAAAGGATCCGAACCTCACGTGTTTTTCACACTTCCAAAAGTTCCAAACGACATCGAAACGTATTAGTATTTAGTATCCATTTATTCTTAGGTAGGTACTTACTTGTCTTATTTGTTAAACAATATTCACCAATTATTTACTGAAATAATAATTTATAGATTAGGTAGGCACACTTACCTACTTTCGAAATAAAATTAATTATGAATACAATTTCATTTCGTATGAAAGCAAATTGACTCAAAGTCAGCATGTCTGATGTGGCGTTGACTGTACTTATCCTAGGTTATTTTGAAACATATTTAAGTACCTTCACATTATTTCACAACCTCATAACTTGTAATAAATTAACTACCTGTTATTTAATTATTATATAAAAGAAGAAAGTGAAACCCTGAATTCGTTAGAGGAAATAAGAGCTACGCGATAGAAAGAGAGGCAACTTCTAGGTGAATATAACTGTAGCCAAGGGAGCGGTGTGCAACCTGAATTGCACTTTATTGTGTATGGAATAGAGTCGCTATTTAAATAATTGACTTTGCGGAGTGGATCTTCTGTACTTGTACTATTATGTATTCTGTGCGCTTGGTTGCAACCCAAAAGGCGGGCTGATTATCTAATTAAAAACCACCTAGCGACTGGTTGCTGTTCACAGATGATCGTGATCCATTGCTACATCTTTTTGGGTTAAAAAAAACATACCAAAGAAAAGTGGCAATGTATGTCAAATGCAACCGGTCGCTAAATAGTTTCTTTTTAGATAATCAGGGTGCGTGTTAAATTTCAACCAAACAACTACACCCAAAGCGACGGAACGCAGCCCTGATACACTGAAATGATACAAGTGTGGTGTGGACAAGGCTTAAAGCGCGGAGTGCGCCTAGCCTGCTACTGACGATTCAATCTGTCAACTCTCAGCATTGGCAGGCTAGGCCCACTCCGCGCTTTAGGTACGAAGCTACAAGTAGCCAGCGGGTCCGTCCGGACGGACTAATTTCAGAGGCCGCCGCGTGCCGGCTGGGTCGCACGTTAGCAGTTTGATTTCGATAGTCACTCAATAATAATTTTATTATAACCAAAATGAAGGCATATGACATTCGTAATGGGCTGCCTTAATACTAATAAAAAGGATCCGAACCTCATGTGTTTTTCACACTTCCAAAAGTTCCAAACGACATCGAAACGTATTAGTATTTAGTATCCATTTATTCTTAGGTAGGTACTTACTTGTCTTATTTGTTAAATGATTATTCACCCAACTATTTACTGAAATAATAATTTATAGATTAGGTAGGTACACTTACCTACTTTCGAAATAAAGTTAATTATGAATACACTTTCATTTCGTATGAAAGCAAATTGACTCAAAGTCAGCATGTCTGATGTGGCGTTGACTGTACTTATCCTAGGTTATTTTGAAACATATTTAAGTACCTACACATTATTTCACAACCTCATAACTTGTAATAAATTAACTTCCTGTTATTTAATTATTATATAAAAGAAGAAAGTGAAACCCTGAATTCGTTAGAGGAAATAAGAGCTACGCGATAGAAAGAGAGGCAACTTCTAGGTGAATATAACTGTAGCCAAGGGAGCGGTGTGCAACCTGAATTGCACTTTATTGTGTATGGAATAGAGTCGCTATTTAAATAATTGACTTTGCGGAGTGGATCTTCTGTACTTGTACTATTATGTATTCTGTGGCATTGGGTCAGCAAATAAGAAATTGAATCGTGAGTAGGGGCTGAAGCTGTGAACTGTGAAGTGAAGCTGTCATTTGTCAAACTACAACAAGTTTATGAAACTATAAAAGGAGGTAATATTTTATTTCTTTCTTGGCTAATTATTGTTTTATATCAATTGGTTATTCCTTTTGTAATTTATAATAACGGCTTAGAAACTAGGCCACATACTCTCAGTATTTGGTCGCTCTCGGTATGCTGTAAATTTGGCCTCCATTGTCAATTTTTTCTGGCCACATCCTCAATTTTATTGTAGCACATGTTTCGCTCGAATACCGACAAAAAAGTTAATAGCTTTCTCGTGCAGTGCATTTACCTTTGCTTCTACTATTTGCAGTATCTGTCATCGACGAGGGACTGGATGAAAGTACTGATCAAATTGCGTGTTGGTATTTTGCGACGCCAGATATTAAAATCGGTGAGCAAAACCCTTGTCGGAAATGGCTGAGCAAGCTCCGAAGCTTGATCCCAGTGTACGAAATAGGCTGACGCGGTACCTACACACTGGCAATGAAGTTCCAAGGTATTTCCCGGGCTGCTGGACTTCTCATAAATATTTTGAAGTGGATAGATTGACAGCTCTCAATGAAGCCCTGGCGAATGGGATGAAAAATGTTGAAGTGGTGGACATTGTATTGAAGGTAGGTTTTTTATTATTATTTTAGTCCAACCAGTGCCATTTACAGTGGTGGTCACATAATTAAAGACACCAGTTGATTTTCATACAAACAAGTAACAAGCCTTGGTTCTCCGCCAAAGATTGACCTAGCTGTAATCTGATAATGGCCATCCAAAGACTGAATAGGGGGCGTCCATTAATTACGTGAGGCATTTAGGGGGGGGGAGGGGGTCGAGCCTAATCTCACCCAATCTCACGTAGGGGAGAGGGGGGGTCTTGGCAAATATCGCGTAATATTTTAAACGTTAATTTTTAAATAAAATTAAACATTTTTCATACCAAAATATGGCTTAATCCTAAACAATAATGTTTATTTAAATAAATGAAAAGCAAGCAAGCACAGATTAACGTAATCACACTAAAAATACACGTTTTGAAAAATCTCACGTGAGATTTATAGGAGGGGAGAGGGTCGAGCCAAATCTCACGACATCTCACCAAGGGGGGAGGGGGGGTCGAAAAATCGCCAAAATCACCTCACGTAATTTATGGACGCCCCCATAGTGGAGATTCAGATTGCTATACACACCCAACTGATTAGATTCTTCTAAGAGATATAAGGATCAGTGCTTTTAGTTTCAGGATTTTCATACATTTTTATGCTAATTTTGTGTTTTTTTAACATATCCTTATATCTTTTAGAATCCTGATCAGATCAGTTGACTGTGTATAGCGATTTGAATCTCCTCCATTCACTCCCTGGATAACCATCATCAGATCACAGCTAAGTCAATCGTTGGCGGAGAACCAAGGCTTCAAAGTTACCTTGTTTGTATATTGACTGGTGTCTTTGATTGGTTCCCTATGTTTTTGCATAAAATTTTTAGGCATAATATGTCATAGCATAATATGATTTCGCCGAATGATGTTTACGCATAATATTACTTAGTCATAACAGCTTATGCATAATTTTTTTAAGCATAACTACTTTAAGCTACTTTCTGCTGCGTTCCTTGACATACAACAGGCGTTCGATAGAGTCTGGCATAAGGGCCTACTGTGCAAAATTAAATCACTCCTACCTCACACATATTTTGGAATTATAAAATCCTATCTCTCCGACCGTATATTCCAAATCAAGGAAGATAACTGCACATCCTCATTTCACCCAATCTTAGCTGGAGTTCCTCAGGGCTCAGTGCTGGGTCCGATGTTGTATACTATTTATACATGTGATCTACCACAACGAGAAGATGTTGTAGTTGCTAACTTCGCAGACGACACTGCAATCCTCGCTAGAAGCACATGCCCCAACGAAGCTTCAATGAAGCTACAGAGTAGCCTTTGTGAAATAGATAAGTGACTGACTAAGTGGAGAATAAAGGCTAGTGCCGCGAAATCAGTTCACGTAACCTTCACTCTTCGCAAGGGGAACTGTCCCCCAGTCTCACTATGCTGTAACCAACTCCCCCAAAGTGACTCTGCTAGATACTTGGGACTCTACTTGGACAGACGATTGACTTGGAAAAACCACGTGCAAGTCAAGCGGGACGAAATTAACATCCGATTCAGAAAACTTTCTTGGATGCTAGGAAGAAACTCTAAACTCTCATTGGACAATAAGTTGCTAATCTATAAGTCAATCCTAAAGCCAATCTGGACATATGGCATACAGCTCTGGGGCACGGCGTGCGACTCAAGTATTGGTATAATACAAAGGGCTCAAAACTACATGCTGAAACAAATTTCCAACGCACCATGGTTCATAAGAGTTGCTGAACTCCATGAATTTCTTGAAGTCAACACAGTTAAGCAGGAGATCATGTCCAGCTGCGCAAAATACAAAACAAGGCTCTCAAACCATCCAAATCAACTTGCAGTGCAGCTTACTATTCCTGAGGCTATGCGTAGACTAAAAAGACGGCAAGTCCTAGAACTGGACGAACCTTAAATTGATATGGAGAGGTCTTTCCATTGGGGAAACCGCTTCTACTGCCAAATTCACCACTCAACTCATCTGTTCATAGTCTTTCGACTGATCGCATGATAAAACAAAAAAAAAACTACTTTAAGCATAATCATGTTTAAGCATAATATTCTTTAGCATATATTTGAACACGCATAATGTTATTAACGCATATGTTTAATACGAAACCGAATGACGACCAACAACATTGTCAAAACATATGCAGAATCACAATCCAATCATGAACCAAATGCACTTAGAGAAAAGGTAAATTTTGTGTTTAGATTTTATGAAATCATTATCGTGTGTATTACTGTAATTGTGTATTTTTTTATTAATTATATTATTTAATTTAATTTATTATATGATTATTCTAAATTGACTAGTCTTATTATTATTATGATTATTCAATGTTAAATGAATATGGAACTCTTTCAATTCCTAAATAAAGTATTATTATTATTATTACAATCATGTTGGCGGCTTAAGGGTGGCCCAAGGGCCACCCACGCCGCACCCTAACCTATTATTACACTATATTACCCAAGTAAGATTGGTTAAACATACATAAGTTAATATCGATTATAAATTTCATTCATCTAATATATTTGTATAAGATGTCTTTTGCATGAAAATAAATTAGTACCTACGTAAAAATATTTTTTCTTATTGTTTATGATTTTTATGTCTAAATAATATTAGGCGAATAGATAATATGCCTAATAACATTATGCGAAAACAAATTAGTCTAAATGATAATTATGCTAATATAAATAGTATGCCAAAAATCAATTATGCCAAAGTATTATTATGACAAAAATATATATGCCAAATCCGTTATGCCAAATCAAATTAGGTATAAAAACATTATGCGAAAACAAGGGATCCCTCTTTGATTATGTGACCGCCACTGTAGTTGACTAAAATAATATAACATGTCATTTATTATGCTTCTCCCTCTAAAACATCAAATCCTTATACAAATGTGTCTTCAGGCTTACAAAGATGGATGGTACACACGTTTTGAGACTTTGGCGTTTGCTTTGTGCAAATGCTTGTTACTGGGATCCCCTCCAGTGAAGGAGGCAACTTACAAGGCAGCGGCGGAAGTGTGCCGCACTCCAGAACAAATGATGTTGTTCAACAAGTTTACACGGCTGTTAAAAACAGGTATATTCATTATAGTGAGCTGATCTTCTTCTTGGAGCTCTTGCAGACTACAGACTTTCTGTGGGCTGATAGTTGGGTTGGGTCGGACCGTTTTTAATATGAAGAATCGGCCGATACCAAATTGTTGTAATGTGTGCATTTGCATACTTCTTCATACTGATTTAAGGCCTGACCGAACTCTATCGGCTAATAGTTTGGTCTGTAGTCAGCGAGAGCTCTTATCGTATGAGGATTAGTGGCCACCTTTGGTGTTAAAGTTTATCAAGCCACCTGTAAGGTCTCTGAAAAACATTATGCATGGCTAGATAAAAAAAATATTTTGCACGCTATACATATCACCCATGCTGTGTGAAATGTGACGTCACAGATCACTATTGATAACCGATATGTATAGCTCTATTATACCTTATTACCTACCTTAAAAGTAGAATCCATTCTCAAGTCAAATATCCAATAGGCATGTTGACTATTTTTTTATTTTATGTTAAATAAAAAAACCTCCCCCTGTGGGATTTTGGGGAAATGGGTTAAATGGTTCCGACCAATGTGACTGATCACCCGTCCGGCTTCGCGCTGGTGTCCCCCCTTCTAAATAATAATAATAACATTTTAGTTAAGATGTGTTGCTTTTAAGGGAATGGCCGTGGATGGTGCAAACATGTGAAGGAGTGGTACACTCGGAAAGAACCCATGGAGTTAGCCAAAGAAATGAGCAGAGTGAAGGCACGCCATGGTCGCTCACATAAGACCCTTATCCGAAAATGTCATTTAAAAATTGATGCAAACGACTATGGTAATTTTTATCTCAAATGATATTGGTAATCGTTAAAATGTTTCAATGCTACTAACTTGGATTCCATTACAGCACGAGATGCTGTAATCAAGTATGCAATATTTGGCTTAAAACGGGCTAAACAGCTTTTAGGAGATAAGCCAGAAACCAAAGAGGTGTTTGATTATATTCAGAAGGTTGAAGACTTACGCCATTGTGAAGACCCAGTTGCTGCAGCGACCATCGCATCTGAAAATCACTTCACTCTTGACCATGTGCCTGGACATCTGCTCACCTCTCAAGATGTATGTGTAGATGCTTTAATTAAAAGTAGGATTCTGCCTCTGTCAGTATTGATTTTCATGATATAGTGCTGCACGGTAGCACCAGTGGCGTAGCTACCCAGGGGCTAGGCGGGGCAGTGCCCCGGGGCCCTCAAGCTCAGGGGGCCCTCGAATCCTTACCAGAAATCTCGATCGAACTGAACTTTTGGAAATTTCTCCCATTTTCAAAATAAATATGACAGGTTGCAACCACACTTTAATCATGACAACTCAGTTGAGAGAAATTCAAAAGTTATGCCTAGGGAATTCCCCTAAATTATTTCTGTATGTTGGCAGTGTTGTCAATTTGATGGATAGTGATATGTGCGTTTTATTGTGAATTCGAGTAAAGATTTTTTTTCGAGATAACGGTTAAAAAATTAATGCTGTAGTGGTTCAATTTTAATTGATTTTACCACTCATATTGAAGTCCGTTACGTCAATAAATCGTGACAAATCTATAGATTTCGGCTACAGCTCATTGTATAACGCGAAATATCGTGAAAGAATGCAAGTCACCTGCAGTAGGTACATTAATTCAGGTCCGCGGGCAGGAGATCCTTCATGGTCTCCACCGTTGAATGTGGTAACACTAACGGTGATATTTTTTTATTAAAAATAATAAAAAAATATTTAAGAAATAATATGGGCCAAACTTGACTCAGACATTTATCGCTAATAATAAAAACCTAATCAGATTACATAGCAGTGGCAGTGGCGCAGCGAGTGGGGGGCGGAGGGACGGACCGCCCCGGGCGGCACTTTTTGGGGGGCAGCAAAATTTCACAAAATATAATAATAAAAAATATGAGTACCACACTATCATTGATTTGACCAAACCATCATCACCGTACAGTCCGGAGCGCGCGGTGCGCTTGACACGCAGCGACTAGGCTACACTTTGATTGATTGATTACAATCAATCAAAGTGTAGCCTAGTTCAAATCAATAGATTTTAACCAAATCATCATCACCACATGACCCGGAGTGCGCGGAGCGCTCCGCACGCCGCAACTAGGCTACACTATCATTGATTGTAATGATTTTGACCAAACCATCATCAGCGTATGACCCGGAGCACGCGGCGCGCTTCGCACGCCGCGGCTAGGCTACACTATCATTGATTATAATGATTTTGACCAAACCATCATCACCGTATGGCCCGGAGCGCGCGGCGTGCTTGGCACGCCGCGACTAGACTGCACTATCATTGATTGTAAATATTTTGACCAAACCATCATCACCGTATGGCCTGGAGCGCACGGCGCGCTACGCACGCCGTGACTAGGCTACAGTATCGTCGATAGTAATGATTTTATCCAAACTATCATCACCGTATGGCACGGAGCGTGCGGCTACATAAAAGATTATGCACCGAAAAAAACCCGAAGAGTTAATTTTTTGTAAATAAATAAGGTAGGTAATGATTATTTTTTTAAAGAAAAAGTAATGATTATTGTTTTAGGTACTGATTTTCTTGACTTATAATGAAAATAGGGGGGCGGCAAAATTCGGGTCCGCCCCAGGTGGCACAAACACATGCTACGCCACTGCAGTGAGGCCCCATTTTTTAATTTGCCCCAGGGCCCTTGGTTACCTAGCTACGCCACTGGGTAGCACTCGCTATCTTTTTCGCTCTTGCAAGACGAGGAGCAATAGAAAAAGATAAAAGTACAAAAAAATGCAATTCTGTACTGACAGATGTGTATGAAACCAAAAAACACCTGTTTCCAAGCTTGCTTGGCTTATTTTGGTTGAATGAAAAATTATATGCTGTTATTTTAGCACGTAAAGTTACAATACAATTTAGTGGATTAAAATGTTACAATAAGTTTAGTTGATCGACTCGAAAATTAAATTGAGGAGATCTAATAGTTTATCTTTGCCAATTGGCAAACAGACTAACAAACAACTACTTATTACAATAACTTTTAATATGAGTCAAAAGTATGAAGTAGGGTATAATAATTTATCTTATTGTTTAGTACAGTTAAATATACTATTTAATCAGATTATTCACTCCACACAACATTAATTCCAATCGTTTTTAGGTGTGGAATGCCATCATGCCACAGTTCAGTCTAGAAGAGCTCCTGCATCATATCCAACGTATCCACAACATGGGTTTCCTTACAAGCGACTCTACCACTACTGCCATTCTCATATCCTTACTGAGCAACCAGGATATCATCAAGAAGTCTAAAGTTACTCCTCTCGCGGTCTACATAACTCTCTGCAATTACAAGAAAAAGAGCAGGTTAATATTTCTTTAGCTGTGTATATTTTAGCTTTGTTTCTAACACATGCAATGCATGACCTTTGATCACAAACTACAATATGAACAGCAGTGAATGAAATTCAACTTGTTCTTGTTACGTAATCAGGGGCCAGTTAAATGCCGTTGAATGAAATATTTAGTTAAACATTGATTGAAAAACCTCTTTTCGTGCACTCTTATACTTATGATATTCAATAGGCCTCTAAAGCACGAGAAAGCTAAAGTAGCCGCCGAGAAGGAGCAGCGCCGGCGCGCGCGCCAGATGTTCAACGCCACCACCGGACTCTGGGAGTGGATCGTCACCAGAAGGCACCCCAAGGAGGTCAAGCACTGGGGTAAGTTTACAACTTTCAATTTACAAACTTAGCGAGTTTACAGTACATGCAATGCAACTAATATTAATGGTTATTTTTAGTTAATACAAAACCTCTCGTGGGGTTGATCAGACCATGAAACTGAACAACTGTCATTATGGGACCAACCTCGAAATCACGGAAATAAATCAGCTATTCCGTACAAAGTACAATCCTACTCCATCGAAATGTATGAAACAGCTGATATTTTTTTTCACAGGGAAGAGTTAAAATTATTTTGCAATCATAATTTTGAAAACAAAATTTTCCCAGAATACTTGCAGGTTATTACTGATTTAAGATCATTCATTAAAAAGCTTTTTAAATTCTAATTACGTATTTATCGAGTTTCCTTATTTTTGCCCCACCCATTTAGTAGATGTTGGGTACGCCCATGTTGGTCCCATAATGAAAGTTGTTCAGTTTGATGGTCTGATCAATCCCACGAGAGGTTTTGCATTAACTAAAAATAACTGTGAAGTTAGCACGCGGTAGGTAGGCTGTTAAACTACGTGCCACGAAAGATGAGACTTGTAGTGGATAGATCGCTCTTTCCGCAGCTCCGATAACGCCCCGTTTTTTTCCGCCACGCACTTTATAATGCGGGCCAACGATCGTCATCTCACATCACATCACATTGGTTGTCGTTTGTTGGTCCGGTGTGTACTCGGCATACCGCTAAAGTCTATAAATCGTCTACTGCGCAAATCAAACCACGTGGTGTGTCAAGTCTTGTATTTTGTGGCACGCATTTAACGCCTTATTGTAAATTTCTAATTACATAATTTAACACTGATATAGTGCCACCATTCTGATTAGGGCATGCAGAACCGTGTCCGGTTCCAGGATTTTGAGACCCGGTTCTTACAGGCCGTTGGAACCGGGGGAACCAGTTCCCCCGGTTCCAGCATACTTTTTTTTATTTTTTCATTGAAATGTAATTATTCATAGGTAATTTGACGGGATAAACAAATATTATAAGGAGTTTAATATAAAAAAAATATTTAAATTCTCAAACCAAGCAACACTTTAGAGCAGCTGTGGCCCCGCGGTTAGGGGTTCAAAAACCGGTTCAAATTTTTTTTTTTCAAAACTCTCGTCTAATCAACATATATTTAGAACTTTTACCTTAATTCAGTCTTCATTTAGTAACAAATCAGTCTCAATTTAGTTACTTTTATTTATAATTTCCTTATATTGGTGAACCTAAATAAAAATAATAACTAATAAAAAATATTAACTATCAGCTTTGGAAACCCAAAATCTCCGAATAATCTTTTCATTTGACAAAACAAATACATGAATAAAATAAAATAAAAAACTTATTATAACATACTCGTACTAATAAAGTTAACGAAAGAGTCTAAAACGCAGCGGGTACACGGCCGGCGCGGGAATATAGATTGGTTTTCTGACGGATAGATGCTTGCAGTGCAAGAGTAAGCGCTAATCTATGTCGCCTCACGTCAGGATACCGCTTAACGCAGCAGACGCCTTAACTCGTCATTGCGAAAATACTAATATTTTAGTATATGAATCAACATAAAAGATAATAAAAGTAAGGAGTCTAGCATGTATGCGAGTCATTGAGATTTTAAACCGAAAGCAGGCTAGGCGCACTCCGCGGTTTAGGTACGAAGCTACAAGTAGCCAGTGGGTCCGTCCGGACGGACTAATTTCAGAGGCTGCCGCGTGCCGGCTGGGTCGCACGTTAGCAGTTCGATTTCGATAGTCACGTCACTCGCCGCGTTCGCATATTGCCGCCTCGGTCGTTCGTTCTCACGTGTGTGATATATAACCAAAATGAAGGCATATTACATCGCAATGGCCTGCCTTAATACTAATAATAAAAAGGATCCGAACCTCACGTTTTTCACACTTTCAAAAGTTCCAAACGACATAGAAACGTAAGAATAGTGCTTGTCTACTACCTAGTTAGTATTTAGTATCCGTTACATAGTACTGCGTACTTGTCTTATTTGCTAAATAATCTTCACCCAACTATTTATTGAAATAATAATTTATAGATTACGAGTAGGTAGGTACTTACTCACCTACTTTCAAAATAAAGTAAATTATTAAGGACAATTTGATTTCGTAAAAAAGCAAATTGCCTCAAAGTTAGCATGTATAGTTTGACGTGGCGTTGACGGTACCTAGCCTACGTTTTTTGAAACGTATTTTAGTACCTACTCATTTTATTTCACAAACACTTAACTTGTACTAAATTAAGTACCTATTATTTAATTTATTATTTATAAGAAGAAACCCTAAAGTCGTTAGAAGAGATAAGGGCTTCGCGATAGAAAGAGAGGCAACTTCTAGGTGAATATAACTGTAGGTAAGGGAGCGGTGTGCGACCTGAATTGCACTTTATTGTGTATGGGATAGAGTCGCTACTTATTTAAATGACTTTGCGGAGTGGATCTTCTGTACTTGTACTATTATGTATTCTGTGCCGAAAGGCACAACGAAAGTGAAGGCGCGCGCTTGTCGCGTGCTCAGGGAGAATGGAGCGCCGGTCTAAGTTGACCTCTTGGACTCCCCAGACGTCTCGTTGCCAATCCGCGAATGTAGACCATGCTCTGAGCGCAGATGCTGGGACCTGAAAGATGATAAACTATGCCTGGTAAGTTCGAAGTCAGGGGAAACTCTGATGGAGGCCGTAGCGATTCTGACTGCAAATCGATCGTCGGAACTGGGTATAGGGGCGAAAGACTAATCGAACCATCTAGTAGCTAGTAGCTGGTTCCGTCCAAAGTCTCCCTCAGAATAGATTTCGTCGAATATCGAACAGTCTCATCGGGTAAAGCGAATGATTAGAGGCATCGTTGCTGATACGACCTCAAGCTATTCCTATTCTCAAACTATAAATGGGTGAAAACTCCGGCTTACTCTAACGATGAAGCTGGAGATCTGATGACGGTGCCAAGTGGCAAATTTTGGCAAGCAGAAATTGGCGCTGTGGGAAAACCAAACAGAGTGTTAAGGCGCCTAAAAACGCTCATGAAAGGCGTTGGTCGCTAATGAAGCAGGACAGTGGCCATGGAAGTCGGAATCCGCTACGGAGTGTACAACGACTCACCTGCCGAAGCAACCAGCTCTGAAAATGGATGGCACTGAAGCGTTTTGCCTATACACTATCGTTGCGGGTATGTGAGGCGTGTACGCAAGCGAATGTGTACATGTCATTAAGCCGTAACGAGTAGGAGCTGCGCGGCGGAGTGCAGAAGGGCCTGGGCGTGAGCCCAGTTGGAGCTAGTAGCAAATACTCCAGCGAGGACCTGCAGGACTGACGTGGAGAAAAGTTTCGCGTGAACAGAGTAGTTACTCGCGAGTCAGTCGATCCTAAGCTCAAAGAGAAATCTTATGTCATCCAAGTTTTGTTGTTCAACAATTTCGTTCTCTTTATTCCATCCGTAGCCGTGGTTTTCTTGTAAAATACGTCTGAGAGGGCTAGCTGAATTGCATGCGCAATGAATTTTTGGTACAAAGACTTCATTTCTTTGCCAAATATTATCATTATGCTTCACCTACCTGTGGTTTCTTCACATTCACAGTTTGTATTGAAAAAAAATGTGATCATTTAAGTTTTATTCAAGAACCGGGGGAACCGGGTTTTCTCCTTTCGGAACCGGTTCTGTTAATACCTTCAAAGAACTGGGTGCATGCCCTAATTCTGATGCTAACTTAACATTGTCTGTCACCGCTAAACTAACGTGCCACGACTTATACAGGGTCACTTTGTAGTATGAAACTGAATAACTTTCTCTAAGGAACACATGGCCAAATATGTAAAAAAAAGACTATCCATACAAATCATAGAGATCACGTGATCAATTTAGTATGGGATGACCAAAATTATGTGGCGAACTTCGACACATGTTTCTTAGAGAAAGTTGTTAAGTTTCATGGACTTCATACATCCTTGAAATTTGGATGATAAGTTCAGAATGACCCGTTATGTGCTCGGGAAACCCCGATTCGTTCCGAGTTTTGTTTGTACAAGGATTTAATACAACTCCACTACACAGGCATCGACCAACCCCCCAACCCCGCCGTGATCGCGGCGCTGAACAAGCTCATCGACCACACGTGGCTGCTGACGCCACCCACCAAAGTGCGCTACATGATCACCTTGGATATGAGACACCACATGTTTAAAGGTACCATACTTGTAAGGATCTGCCTCAAAATTCCTGAAAATCCAGTTTAGATGAAAAGTACTTACCGAAATAAACAAGCTGCTTTGCAAATGAAAATATAATTTTCATATTCAAAAAATAAACTATTTTAGTTGATTTTGCCTAACAGTAAACTCATTGTAGATTAAAGTTCAGGCTTGTGTCAGTTTTCTGAATGGCTATGTGTCTTTCTCGCTGTAAAGCAAATAAAAGAGATGCAATGATAGCTATTCAGAAAACTGACAAGTTTTTAGAGCTTGTAATATGGGGGCTTATTCTTATAATATCCAGACAAGCTAGGTGACTTCGTTCTGATACCTTTATCCTATACCTACAGTACAAAAATATCGAAAAGTCATATACCTTTATCCTATACCTACAGTACAAAAATATCGAAAAGTCATATACAGAGCATATTAGGGTAACCTGTCCAAGACAGGTCATTATTATTATCATTTAGAAGGGGGGACGCCAGCGAAGCCGGACCACTGATCAGTCTAGTTGGAACCATTCCCACCCAGTTCCCCAAATCCTCTGACAGGTAATTATAGTTAACATTATAATAATCAATCCCAACAGGTCGTCACTTCTGCAAGACTTACGTAGTGCCGAAGAAAGGCAAGAAAGCCAACGTGACAACGAAACCGCCGCAGACGGGCGGTGGCGACGCTGACGCCGAGAAGAAGAGCAAGAAACATCTCTACGCAGAGTGCTTCTATAACAGGAATGTCACTCCCGGGCATGCTGGTGAGTTAAAATTCTGTGTCATATTCATATAGTCATCATCATATCAGCCGCACGACACCCACTGCAGGGTATAGGCCTCCCCCCAAGGATCTCCACGACGATCGGTCCTGCGCTGCCTGCATCCACTGGCTTTCCGCGACCTTCACCAGATCGTCGGTCCACCTTGTCGGGGTCCTACCCACGGAGCGTCGTCCGGTGCGCGGTCGCCATTCCAGAACCTTTCCGCCCCAACGGCCATCGGTTCTTCTCGCTATGTGTCCCGCCCATTGCCACTTCAGCTGAACAATCCTTCGAGCGATGTCGGTTACTTTAGTTCTCCTGCGGATCTCCTCGTTTCTGATTCGATCACGCAGGGAAACGCCGAGAATGGCTCTCTCCATTGCACGCTGGGTGACCTTGAGCCTCCTTATGAGACCCATAGTTAGCGACCACGTTTCACTGCCGTTAGTCATCACTGGCAACAAACACTGTTCATACTTTCGTTTCGAGACACTTAGGTAAGTCGGACGCGAAGATTTTTCAAAGCTTCCCGAATGCTGCATTCATACAGTACGAGGCATATAGTGGGCTGTAGAACTATCCAAAGGGGGGCGCCTCGAGCGGTTCCAGATAGACTGTACATTTCATGGCTCCTCTCCATTTGCGCGGACACGTCGTGCGACGCGTCCGATCACGCGTGCGTCTAGAAATCCGTCTGCCCTCTTCACTTCCGTCTGTGTCAGTGTGACGAACGCAACCCAAGAGGATGGACGTGGACCTGGTTAGTGCGGCTGCCGCTATTTATTTAATGGCGGCATACAACCATTATGTCAATGTGTACAATGTGTCCTCTCTTGAGTCTCTCGACTCTCTTTAATTATTCAATACAGTCAACACGTTTGAAGCGCTCGATGGCCCAGCGGCAACTGGACAGGCGGCGATAGTGAAGAGGCGAGACGCATTTCTTCGGCAGATCCCTTTGATGCGTGCCCAAAAAACCGACAAATCACGGATTGCGGCAGGGACGCAGGCAGACGCGGACACGCAGGCAGATCTCGACAGATTTCGCCCTCTCCACTATGTGCGGATGCATCCGCGGACGCGTCGCACGATGTGTCCGCGCAAATGGAGAGGAGCCATCATATTTTCGAACGGCGCGGACGGTGCCACCGATGCGTAGTACACATCTTGTGTTTTAATGTTGATATGATAACCTACTTGAATTTAAATTAATATAAACACACCTATTCAATTTTCATCGTTTGTTATAAAAGGTTGAGAACTCGTGTTCTAAAGTCTTTTACAACACTGAGTGCGAATGTTTTTTTTTCTGTCTGAGTAGTTGCAAATGTTTTACAAAAAAAACCTTGTACTTTGATTTTGTATTATTCAAGGAGTTAAAACGATTTTGTAGATTTAAAATTTGACTTTTAGTCTTTACTTCAGGGCTTTACATTAATAAATAATAAAAAACTATTTCAATCAATTAGCTTAAAGTTTTCTGGTTTGGTTGCAGCTATTATTCTGGCTATGCAAATCCTGAAGCGCGAGAAGAACGTGAAAATAGCAGTGTTCACGGAGGAGGGCATCCAAGTTGTTTCCATTGAACGCAACTTCAGTAACATTGAGGAAGCCGAGTTTGTGTTGAGGGTAAGTTGTTATATTGATGCTAATTTGGCATTTAATTTTTTTTAACATTACATCTAGGAAACATTGTGTATGCTTTTAAAAATTAAGACAACTCACATCAATTTATCAATCAAGTATTTTGATTGGATTCGACACAAAATAGAAATTCATAGAAGTTGCTATAAATAATATCTCAAATTATTATCAATATCATCTAAATACATTTCCGCCTACAAATTTATAAATAATATCTCATATTATTATCAATATCGTCGAAATACATTTCCGCCTACAAATTTCAAAAACGTTAACAGAAAGCTAATCTCGGCCGCGTGCAACTCGACGCGCCAATAGATTGGGCCACCAAGAACAACCAGAAGGTGGACGTGTTCATAAACATGGTGGACCGCAGCACTCGCTTCATGGAGCTGGAGCAGAGCGAGCGCGGCGGGCGCGGGCCGGGCGGCCGCTACGGCGCGCCGCCCGCCGACGAGGGCGTGCCGGACCACTGCCCCGTGCGGGCGCTGCAGCGCTACAGGCAGCACGTGAAGCTGCCCAACGCCAAGTGAGTAGTTACAGCTGCAGCAGAGCGAGCGCGGCGGGCGCGGGCCGGGCGGCCGCTACGGCGCGCCGCCCGCCGACGAGGGCGTGCCGGACCACTGCCCCGTGCGGGCGCTGCAGCGCTACAGGCAGCACGTGAAGCTGCCCAACGCCAAGTGAGTAGTTACAGCTGCAGCAGAGCGGGCGCGGGCCGGAAGGACGGAAAGGGTGCATTCCAACAGACTAATCGCTGAGTCATCGATTGCCATAGAGTACATTTTAAGCATTGAAAGTAAAATACTGAACATTATAAACAAATTGCTTTCCATGGTTAAAATGTACTCTATGACGATCGATGACTCGGCGAATAGTCGTTGGAATTGGAATGCACCTAATACCGGATCACTACCCCGTGCGGGCGCTGCATTGCTACACTACAGGCAGCAGCGCCAAGTAAGTAAGTAGTTATAGCTGGAGCAGAACAAGCGTGGACAAGTGGCGCTAGGGTATACAGCACCGCTACAGAAAACAAGCAAACACTTCTTTTATGTTTTTAAAAATACATTTTTGACGTAGATCAATTTTAATATTGTAGAAATATCAAAGCTGCGCAGTTCGAACCTGCGTCTCCGGAAAAGTTCCAGTTTAGGCGGTTAGACTGCTCGGCTGCTGTAGTTTTATCTAACGACTGTAACTCCTAGTAAACAAAATCAAAGGGACCCAATTCGATTTCAATCTGTAAAAATCTGTAATTTTCCAGGTTAATCGTGATGTCGCTGGCTTCCCACCGCGTGGCCACCACCGACGGATCCCACGAGGGGGTTCTGGACATAGTGGGCATTGACGAACACGTGCCCAAAGTCATCGACGCGTTCGCACTCGGGAAATTCAAGTGAACACGTATCGCTTGCTCTGTACCCATAACTATAGATGTCAATTCCAAGACTCGATTCACAGCCTAAGGAATACCGGTATTCTTAAGCAATAACATATAAAAAACTATTAAACTCCAATCTCTGCTTAAGTACAGTTAGAAAGGGATGGTGCTATTCATCGCATATAGCGCCATCTTTAGCAGAGGTTTGAGTTTGAGTTTGATTCTAAAATACGAGCCTTATTCAAACAATAAACTGCAGAAACTTAGGTTGTGCTTGTTTGTGTGTAAAGCCAGTTTGTGAATACATATGAATATGTGATTTAGGTCTATGTTAAACATGTCGGTTTGCCATTAAATTATTTATTGTCTCTGAAGTCTAGACCCCTAAATGATTTACAAGTAAAAACGTATTTGTTGCTCAAGTCTTAGATATTTAAAGGATCATTAGATATTTTAGTGATTTTTTACTTCGTTATTTCAAAATCCACTTTGACCTCTCTCTTTACGTCTTTTGCGACTTTTTTAAGAAACTATGTTATATTATAATAATGTTCCTTGGCTGTGGATCGGATTTAGCTTAAATACGATCGAAAATAAATTTAATCTCAGTATTTAAATGTTTCATGAATTTTGATAACCGCAAAGTGTTCCGGACGCTGTTATGAGAAAATGATACTGATATAAAATTAAGGTTTTTTTTTGAAATTCTATGTGTCCAAGATCTTGACATTGAAAATTAAACGGTTTTAGGGTATTTAATAGGTTAAGATTTTGCTTAATAGGACGGGTTACGGTCGATTTCTATAATCTATATTCAGTAAGAGAGAGGCCAACATTGGATATGTTACTACGGAACTGTTGTTGTTTCCTGTCATTTAACAAAAATATCGGGCCTAAGCAACAATGAGGGCTTTTCAAAATGACAACAAACTGTAGGCTCGATAGATGGCGTTGATAAAAATGTATGTGTCAATGTATTTTTTTTACTAAGCTTCGAAGAGTACTCGGGTAGGCAGGCAGATGTAACCCTAAAGTGTTTCTATTTGGGCAGATGTCAGCCAGCGAGCGTTTACTTGCCTCTTTGGTACATGCCGTTTATTTTTAATAGCCAATGTTGACACTTCTCTTTCCATCAACGACATCAAGTGAGGCAAATAGTTACTATTTTTATTTTTTTTATTGTCACTTTGCCCTCATTCCCCGTCGTAGACTTGGCCAAATCCCCTGGGTGAAATCTCTTATTGAGGATAGGATAATGAAATCGGCCGTTAGTAATGTCCTGCTTAAATTCGACCCCCGGATCTCTGCTTATGTTTAATAAATACCATTAGAATATGACGCGAATTTATTGTTTTACTACATACTTTATATGCGTACAATTTTTGTAAGGTGTCGGTACACATGTTGCGCTTACATTCAAGGAATTTTAGAGTCTTAAAATGTATGTGGATGTCATTTTCAGTAAGTAGTTAAAAAGTTAACGAAAGTTTGTGACCGAAATCATGGTAGGCATGTTAATTTATTTGCATTTTCTTTTAATATTGTGTGTGTAGGTTACTCAATTATTAGTTTAAAAAAAAATATGCTTGTATTGTTTTAAGTAAGTATGTATTTCTTTTTCATTATCACCTACTAAAACAGAGAATGCAAATATTTTATAATATCTCATCAATTTTTATGGCATTTCGCCGTAATGCTTTTATTTATTAGTACTCGACAAAAATAGTTAATAGCTACATGAGTTACTATAACTTATAATTATACCGAGTTACTATAAATTATAGATTCGCATACTTTATTCTATTATCTTGTTGATGATTGAAATCGAGTTTTTCGTACATACCTCTTGTTTTGTTAGTAAATCTTGTTTCGTGCTTCTTATTTTAGTTGAAGTAAGTACGAAGTTAGTAAATCTTGTTTCGTGCTTCTTATTTTAGTTGAAGTAAGTACGAAGTTAGTAAATCTTGTTTCGTGCTTCTTATTTTAGTTGAAGTAAGTACGAAGTTAGTAAATCTTGTTTCGTGCTTCTTATTTTAGTTGAAGTAAGTACGAAGTGTGTATCTTTATGTAATTTTAAGCTTATTATTTGTAGTTTAAAACGTTTAATCAGGGTCTTTTTGGTTATTCAAAAATTTGGCACTTGGCGTTCACCTCTGCGTTTTAATTGTAACAAATTGGAATATAGAAAATTAATTGGGGTGACTCGTGTCGTGACAATAGGTGGGATATTTCTTTTATTTGAACCATATAAAAGAATGTGTTTCTTAAGCCGAATGTCATAAAATAACCTCCATAATGTTTGTTAGCCAGTACTCACGAGTTGTTGTTTCAAATTTTATTTATTACTGTTTTGACTACCACAGTTACCGCGTTATTCATATACAATTAAAATTTTTAATAAACCTCGTTTAGTTAAAATGTGTTTTGTCTTCTTCGGTCAAACTCAGTTCAAAATACGAAAGAAAACGTCAAAACACTTTTTAACGACATTTTTTAATTCTTTTATGAATAATACGGGTTAGTTTTTAGCGAGAGGTTGTGCGTAATAAATGAACTTTTCTATTTGCCAAAGTGATTAAGCATTTGTAATTTTATTCAGAGTACTGGCTGGTAAACAATGTTTTTGAAGTAGCAAGTAATAATGAATAGCATATCTCTCATATTTAATTAAATATAAAAAAATCATGATACATGCTCATGTTAAATATGCAACTAATGAGTGCGAGTGTTTATTGTGGAACAATAATGATTGAATATACAAAGATAAAAAGATATTGTGTAGTCATATGGGCATGAATCGGATTCATACTGTGCGTAGTAATAAGTGTATCCGTTTCAGATTATTGGTTACTTTTGTACTGATAAGAACGGACTTTCAGAATCTGTGATCACTTGGTACTCTCTCGGGTTTAAGTATTTTTTATAAACTGAAAATGTTGAAAATTTTCAAATCTTAGGATGCAATGGAATTTGAAATGTTAGGCCATGCTTTTTACTGTTGTTTCGTTAATCATACATTAAGATAAATGATTTTGTTAGTATAGGTATTAATTTTACCGATACAAGAATTATTTTGCGTTATGCTTTCTATTGCAAATTATGATTTGGTGATTAATCATAAAGTTTATTCCTTGATTTTTCTTTATGGTATGTCACTTGCTGTAACTATTAAATAGCGTTCTGTGATTTGGTGATGCCTTGGCAACTTAAACTTAGTGATATTAAAAACTGTTTGTGGCTGAGTTTCCATCTCGCACATCATTATGAAAGGAATGCAATAACATCCGAGCATAGACTACATAGGAACTATTACTAGGTAATATAGAATAGTATTAACTGTTAATCTAAGTTGAATGCACTTTGTTGTTAAATTGATCAAGGACTACCTACTTTTTATTATTATGTTGTGTTATTTATAAGTTTTGTAGCTGAAATTAATAACAAGCTGGTGCATTTTTTCATTGGAAGTTTTGAATCAATCCGTCCCGTGCAGTTGAAGTCTATTCAAAATTGAGCGCTTTAGCATTTAGTTGTTAGTCATAATAATTATGTTTATCCCAGTCACAGCAGCATATCAAGGGCACCACTATAACAAAATGTAATAACATTTCAAAAATGTACTTGCATGTTTGTTTTCTTATTAATAAACTCTTTGTCTATAACGAAATGTATATCATTTGTCTAAATGAAAATGAGTCTGATTTTTATACGAACTGTGGAGAGCTTATTTTATACGAACTGTAGAGAACTGCGCGGCCAGGGCCATGCAGTTCTTTTAAACGGAACTTAATAGGACCCCATAGCATTTAAGCTATTGAAGCCCAAACATTAGGGCTTTATACTTTCTACATTTTCTACGAAATCGTATCAGAGAATACGTGCCGGACTACAGCTGGGCCACAAAAAAAAAGTTGGAAATCTGACTTTTTGCCTATGCCATGATGAAGACGATAGTTTGTCGGAATTTGTCGCCAAAAACCAGAATTTGTCGGGCTTACGTTTAGGAGATACGTGTGTAGAGACGTATCTACAGCTGAGCCACACAGATCTCGAAAACGGAAGGTCGTAGCGAAAATCTGATTACTCGTGTGTGCAGCCGTTAATTTGTCGGAATTTGTCGCACAAAAACCAGAGTTTGTCGGTTTTGCGTTTAGGAGATCTGTGTGGCGCAGCTGTAGAGACGTCTCTACAGCTGAGCCACACAGATCTCGCAAACGGAAGGTCGTAGCGAAAATCTGATTACTCGTATGTGTAGCCGGTAGTTTGTCGGATTTTGTCACCAAGAACCAGATTTTGTCGGTCTTGCGCTTAGTAAAATAGTCAGATTTCCAACTTTTTTTTTGTGGCCCAGCTGTATTTGTAGTCCGGCACGTTCAGAGAATAGCAAAAGGAATGGGACCCCTATAAATAAAGAGAGAGTGCTGGTGCTGGGCTCGGGTACGGGCGGTTTTTTTTAACGCACGACCCGATTAAATCTCCAGCCTGCTGATTATCTAAAAATAAACTATTTAGCGACCGGTTGCATTTGACCTACATTGCCACTTTTCTTTGGTATGTTTTTTTTTTACCCAAAAAGAAGTAGCAATGGATCACGATCATCTGTGAACTGCAACCAGTCGCTAGGTGGTTTTTAATTAGATAATCAGCCCGCCGAAGTGCGTCCAGTGTGGCCAGCGGGCTGATTATCTAATTAGAAACCGCCTAGCGACCGGTCGCAGTTCACAGATGAACGTAATACATTGCTACTTTTCTTTGGGGTAAAAAAAAACATACCAAAGAAAAGTAGCAATGGATGTCAAATGCTTCCGGTCGCTGAATAGTTTCTTTTTAGATAATCAGGGTGCGGATTAGACGGAGGCTGCAAATTAGGTTGTAAGAGGGCCAAAAAGAAAAACAAAGTTTAAAAATTAACGGTTAATAAAAGATGCTATATGAAAAATTTACACTATCCAGAGTTATTTTCCTTAACTAATTCAGGGGCCTTACTATGAGCTCTTATAGCAGGACTTATATTGAACTGCCTTACTTTTTCATACTATGACCTCAACGGTTAGTATGAAAGCAGGCCTTACGCAGTCCTGTTTAAGGCCTGCTTTTGAACAGAACGGTTTCTTATTTGCTGATGGTAAGCCCCCTGAACAATAATAAAAAATACAACTAACAAAATTAATTGTAATTTATATAATTAATTATGTAGTTGCAGGCCTAAAAACTTTTGAGGCCTATTTTGCTTTAAATGGGGAAATGTCTAAAGTTACGCAAAACGACTGAATGGATTGGTAATTTGTTGTACTGTACCGTAAACTGGGGTGAATAACAAAAATATTATTAACATTTTTGGATTTTTTTGTTGTTTTGTTGAAATAACTCAGAATAGGCTCATTTGCATGCCTTAACGTAGAGGAAACCGCAAGACAAAAAGCGTACGAGTGTAATCTCTGGGGCCTTACTATGAGCTCTTATAGCAGGATTTATATTGAACTGCCTTACTTTTTCATATGACCTCAAAGGTTAGTTCCAAACAGGCCTTAAGCAGTCCTGTTTAAGGACTGTTTTTGAACTGCACGGCTTAAGGATGGTTTCTTATTTGCTATGGTAAGCCCCCTGATCTACTGAAGTAGGTACCAATAGGCCGAGGTTCTCGGCCATTTTGACCGAGCGTGACCGAAACATAATTTTTGGCCGAGACCGAGATCTCGGTCGAAACTGGAATGCAGTCACTGTCACTCTGACTGATTAAACCTTGTTATCTTACTACTCTGTGGTGTTTACTATCTTTCTTTCAGAGTTTGGCAAATTTAGCCCATAGATAAATATACTAGTTAAAAATTTAGCCCTTTCGGTGCTTTTGTAATTATTTGCGTAAATTGCTGTAAAAAGAGGCCGAGTGTGGAGTATATTGAAAATTAGAAGACAAGACCTCCTTTAATAAGCATAATTATCGTTACAAAATGAGTGAAGTGGATAAGTGGATTGAAATTGCAAAAAGGTGCAAATACTTGCCTGAGGATGATTTACGAGAGCTCTGTAACATCGTTTGTGATCTGCTACTAGAGGAACCTAATGTGCAACCGGTTCAGACCCCTGTCACGGTTTGTGGTGACATACATGGTCAGGTAAATACCAAATAAATTTAAACTTAAAAAAAACTCCCGTCTATGCCATGTCCTTTTACAACAATAAGCAGATTCAAATTATTTGGTTACAGTTCTATGATTTAGAAGAACTATTCCATATTGGCGGTCAAGTGCCACATACAAAGTACATTTTCATGGGAGACTATGTAGATCGTGGTTATTACAGTTTAGAAACATTAACCTTGCTTATGGCACTAAAAGCTAGGTATCCAGACAGGTAAGGATCAATAATACGGCTTATTCCATTTATCCACCCTAAAGTAATATCACATCATACTCTCAAGTATGTGTATGTACATCTATCAAGTATGATGGGGTGGATAGATGAACATGCCTTTTCCGAGTATCCATCTTAGGGTGGCTGTTTCAAGGTGGATAAATGGAAGAAGCCAATAATTTTCCTCTCTTCTCTTATACCACACCTATTAACCAGGAAGTGAACAAAATGTCATTACCTAAGTACCCACCTACATAATTGATAATGAGGATCAGTAACAGGTTTGAATCCTATAGTTTTATTGATATAATATCACATATTGATAGCTATGAAACCTAGTGAAAGAATTTTTGAAATCCGTTTAGAAATGGTTGAGTTAAAAGGGTTTGAATGAAATGCCAAGCTCAATGCAATATGTGCTTTATCACGTACGACATAAGGTTTGCGTACGTCGCGATTACGTCATAAGGACCCCCAAAAAACCAGTGTTTTATCTCTTATAACTTCTCAGGTTTAAGAGATATCGTAAAAAAAAATTCACTGTTAATCATGTGGTGGCATTAGCTTTCAAATTAGCCACTAAACAAAAATCGTTACTGATCCTCATTATCATTCCTATCAATTTATTGTTAAAATGTGTTAAGTGTACATATTATGTGTTCCCTAAATAATTTAATGTGCTTGATGATGAGTTACAGTGTACAGAAAAAGTTAGTTTTATGAGACACTGTCTTTGCATGACATAAATTGTAAATGTTTTTTTTTCAAATATCTAAAAAATAAATAAACAAATTGAAAAGCTTTTGTAAAGATGAAGAACCAATGAACTTAGAAGATTACATTTATTTATAATAGAATACTTATTTAGTAAGATATTATCTTTATGTTTCTAAATCAATTTCTCTTTTAGAATCGTCCTATTAAGAGGAAACCATGAAACCTGTCAAATCACAAAAGTCTATGGCTTTTATGATGAATGCCTAAACAAATATGGAAATGCAAATGCATGGAAAGACTGTTGTAGAGTTTTTGACCTACTGACTGTTGCAGCGGTAAGGAAATTATTTGCACAAAATTACTAAGATTATTTTATTTAACCAAAGGCTGTTTTGTACTTTAGTTGGGAGTTACGTTGCCTCAGACAGACAGACACACACACGTCAAACTTATAACACCCCTCATTTTTGCATCGGGGGTAAATATAGACTTTAACAGCTCTTATTACTTTCGGCTGTGGTAGTCATGTATTCAGATGCTGAATGGGTTTAATAATGATTTAAAAGATTGCTGCTTATTGTTGTCCACTATATTATTAAGTTAGTAATTAACTCATCTGCCCTTGCTGTATACCCCCCTAAAATTAATTAACACCAGAAAAGAAAAGAGACAAAAGAAGAACAAGTGAACAAGTTGCCAGCCTCATGCAGGCAGAACAGTTTGGCTTAAGCTATTTTGCAGGCAGAACAGTATGGCTAGCTATTTTGAGCCGGCCTCGTGCGGCCGGCGGGCTGATTATCTAATTAGAAACCGCCTAGCGACCGGTCGCAGTTCACAGATGAACGTAATACATTGCTACTTTTCTTTGGGGTAATAAAAAACATACCAAAGAAAAGTAGCAATGGATGTCAAATGCAACCGGTCGCTAAATAGTTTCTTTTTAGATAATCAGGGTGCGGGTCGGCGTCAAGGACTAAATATATTATCATAAATTAATATCTCTATTTCAGCTCATTGATGAAACTGTTTTGTGTGTGCATGGTGGTCTATCTCCTGAGATTTCAATGTTAGACCAAATTCGCTGTATAGATAGAAATCAGCAAATCCCTCATAAAGGAGCCTTCTGTGATTTACTCTGGTCTGATCCTGCAGATCTTAAGATGTGGTAAGTGTACTTTATTTTACATTACAGGGGCTGTATTGGCTAACACTCTGAACCTCGGCAACTCTGCCGGGCTTCAAATTAAAACAGATAAATCGAGCCCCAATCAGGCCAATATGGTGAACCCAATTTCATGATGTCACACAAACATCGATATCTTCCATATAACTTCGGCAAATAGTACAATACGAAATTCCTTACTTCAATCTTCCATTTGTGTTTTAAGTTCAAGCTCGGCAGACCCACCGAAGTTCGAAAGGTTAGCCGGTAGGGCCCCTGTTCTCTAATAATTTCACTTAAATAACTCACTTATATTGATACTTGATTATTCATAAGTGATCAAGTATTTCAAAATTTTGGTACACTGATGTCTATTAATTTGATTATACCATGGGGTCTCATCGGGAACAACAGATGTGGCTTAGTTAGCAGGTAACGCCATCTAGTGGCATATTTAAACTAATGTTAGAATTAGTTTAAATTTACCTCACTAGATGGCGATACCTGCTTCGATTTGTTTTTGTAAAATTCAAATACAGAGAAAAATAGACATGAAACTTTTAAATTCTTTCTTAAAAAAATTACCAAATGCAAAATTGTAATGAAGCAGTAAAATTAAGGGTTTTTTTTTATAAATTTCAATAAAAATTTAGTCACACCTATCGGCGATAATCTGTACTAAAAAGATTGTTCTGCTTTTTGCGTTGAAAATTTGGTAAAGTTTGTTGCTATTTGTGCGTAGCATGCTGCGACGATAGCGGCGCCATCTAGCATGCTTCAAGAAAAACATTTTTAATCGCTTCTCAAGCTTACGCGCTCACTAGACATGAAATAAAAGACTTTTTAACGGATACTAGCGCGGTTTTATTGAAAGTACTTTGGTAATTAGTTGGTATTTGGTTTGATTTTTGATTTTCCCGACGTTTCGGCACCTTTGCAGCTGCCGTGGTCACGGGGGACTGAAGCTACTCGTGAGCCTACCCTCAAGCGATGAATTTTTTTAAGACGTTCAGAAATTAATATTTTACAATTTTATTTATCTTTTTAATTGGTTTAAGTTGATTTTGTGATTTAATTAATGCTAAAGAGAGAGAATCTACTGAAACTACCACCATTTCACAAAATTGGGAGGCCCCTCCAAGAAAGAAATGGCGAAATAAAACTTGGAGAGGAAAGCCGACCTCCGTCTTTTATATTTATTAATTTATTTGCAAAAGGAACTAACTGTATCATTAGATCTTGCAGTGTGTGTATGGGGCTTCAGCTTGTGAATGATGGGGTCCCAAGCTGGTGGAATTTTCCAACCATTTTCAATAGAGATGATGGTTGGAAAATTCATGAAAAAGATAGTCGCCTTACGATGGCCATTTCTTTAGTATGGGATGAGGTATCTGTACTATAGTATTATGTAATCTGTGATTATACAAATGAAACTTACTTACGTATAATCAAATTAAATTTTTACTTATATTATAAGCTGTTTAACTTTTACAGGTCAGTCAGCCCTCGTGGTGCAGGTTGGCTGTTTGGCAGCTTTGTAACAGAATTATTCATGGAGTACAATAATTTAACACTAATATGTCGTGCACATCAGCTTGTAAATGAAGGTAACTAAATATTTTTAGTAGGTAATTACTTTTTTATAAAATATGATTAAGAGGTCTGCCTGCCCCCGTAGCATTACCACCGAAACGCGATATGGTCGAGCGACGCGATCGATTTGATTTATCACTTTATACTGTCAATAGACAATGGATTTTGACTGTAGCGTGTCAATAAAACACAATGTCACGCAATATAACATGCATCATGTTCGGTGGGCATTCTAGGGTGGCATCCTGGATGGGATATTACCAGTCTCTGATTTCCATAACACAAGTGCTAGTGCTACTTTGGAATCATAATGTATGGCTATGTTTTATACCTGTTTCTTAATTTTGATTTTACTATAGTAGCTCTATAGATACTAGTACAGTATGCATGCGCATAATAATTTCGCGCAGGGTACATGTCGAGTTCCATAGTTCCAAATGCTTTCGCCCGCGCCCCGTCCCCGCGCAAGCCTGTATTCGTTTAGACGGTTCTCATACTGGCATTATTTTACGTTGATTATGAGATTTTACGTTGTATGCAAGCAGGGCCGTAGCTAGGGGTGGGCATTGTAGGGCAATGCCCTACCTTGAAATCACAATGCCCTACCTTAAAAATACCAAAAATTAAGATAATATATTATAATTTAATGATCAAACGAACTTACCCTAAGTGAAGTTCGATCTTAATTATCCCGTCTTCATCGAAGAGATTTAATTTGTTACAAAGTAGTAGCTCTGCTATACGCTCGCACTATATCGCACGTCTTCAGCGCTATAGGAAGGAAAGAGAAAGCAATAGCTACCCCCTCTCTGCCTCCGACCAGCGCTGCCCGCCGCCGCGTCAACCTCATTCAGTTTGGAGTAGTAAGTAAATACATTGATATCTCCATCTATTATAGGGATACGGTTGTTAAACAAACAACTAGCAAGGGAGGGTTGGGACTTTAAATCTCTTCGATGAAGACGGGATAATTAAGATCGAACTTCACTTAAGGTAAGTTTGTTTGATCATTAAATTATCCCGTCTTCATCTCCCGAGATTTAATTTGTTACAAAGTAGGATGTTTAGAGAAGATATCAATGTTATTAGAGGAACCCTTGTTTGTTTATATAAATAAACAAGGGTAAGTGAACACACATTAAATTATTTTAAGGATTAGTTAAATAAGATAAAAATAAGTCAGTGCTCCTGCACTGCAACTGCAACATAATAAAAAATTGTTTTATTACAATGTCGGTTCTGCAAAATTAGAGCCCGAATCCTGGAAACTCGCAAATATTGTCGATTGTCCAGTCCAAACAGCAGATTGCGAATAGCATCCACAGAAAATTCGACACACAGACTAGTAATTGAACAAATTTTTCGTCACAAATGGCAGCAACTTGGCCGCCGCGCCGATGTAACCACATGTTACACAACATGATAAACAGGTAATGAGATTAATAAAAAAATCGGTGTAACATTCCTCCATTATAAATTTTATCAATCGGCCGAATGTTTGTGACGAGGCAGCATTGATAAGTTTTATTTTTGGAGGGGGGGGGGGGGGGGGGGTTTGTATTAGTTCATAAGGGCGATAATATTTAAGATATTTATATTAATAAACACAAATAATTTTATTACAGAAATAAAAACTCAAAGAATGGAAAGTTCAACAAGTTGAGACTTACAGAAGATGTGATTAAACATCTGTCATTTAAATTTTAAATAATAAATTATTTCGCCAAATCTTACTGTGTTACCTCAGATAATATAATACAATACTGAGTTGTTTAATTGAATTAAGTACATGATCTGTATTCATTCACTTGTAGCCAAGGCTAACAAGGTGACCAATGTGTGCTTAATTGTTCAAAATGTAAGTTATTTGGGAGTAAGTTCAACAGGTAAACTTAAACTATTGTAAGATCCAACGGTATCTAACGGTAATGTAACGGTAGTGTAACAAACATATCTAAAAAAAATTTTTTTTTTTCGGTTACCATTGCCGCTTATATGGATTTAAAATAATTAGGAGATGTCTGAGCAATGATTGTTTACTGGGATTCGTTTAGAAAGCAGTTATTTAGAAATCTTATTAAATCATTAATTTATATAAAATAAGATATTCTTTCTTGGCACTATTTCCAATAAAAATATAGATTTGCTTGCAGTATTATTCAAATACTGAGGCAAGGTATCAATAGACACTTCTAACGCTTGACTAAAGAAACTTGTTTTCTAAGGAACGTTTGCCTTATAATATGCAGCCAGAGAAAACTGACAGCGAGGATGATGTTTCTTTCTGCGAACAGATAAAAATAAATTAACGTTTGTTGTGACTATTACCATCGCTATTTCTTTAACAGCAAGTTGATTAAGGTTTCAACGAGGGAATGGAGTTGCCTGTCACAAGTATATTATTATGTTTACTAGGTAGCTTTAATTATATAAGTTTATTTAATGTATTGTGTAATTGCAGAAATAAAAAACTTTTATTTTTCATTTTATTTCATTGAGAAACCATGGCTGTGATAGCTATTATGTCATTTGGCTTTGTCATGTACAATAAAATAAGTTTTTTTTTTTTTTAAATAAATAAGGAATAATAAAGCTGGGGAGGCGTTATTACGCCTATTGTTAATCATAACACTGCCATTTCTCGCGAGCAATGGGGAATGTCCGAAAAAAATCAAATTGGCTGAATATTTTTCTATAGGTAGGAATAAGGTCCCTTAGTAATAGAATAAATTTTCAAAATTTTCGGTTTCGTGAAAAAATTTAAAAAAATCAAAGTCTCTTCGACTTCACAGATGTATGAAATTAACAGCAGAATGGAGATTGTACCTTTGCCAACACCTGCCACAACCACAACATGGTATTAAAAAAAAGTTTCAAGACAAAATGTCAAAACTTTTTTTTTAAATACGTGTTGTCTTTGTGGCAGTTAGCGGCAAAGGTATAATCTCCATTCTGCTGTTACTTTCATACATTTGTGAAGTCGAAGAGACTTTGATTTTTAAAAACTTTTTTACCCAACCGAAAATTCTGAAACTTTTTTCTATTACTAAGGGACCTTATTCCTACCTATAGAAAAATATTCAGCCAATTTGATTTTTTTCGGACATTCCCCATTTAGCAATTTAATTTGATTGCAAGCAATGAACACCACTAATTCGATTCATTTATGAAATGGCAGTGGTGTTATTAATATACAACAAAAACTTCAGTATAGGCACCTGCAGACAGACGGCGTGGTGCGCGTCCCAGCTATATCCAGCACAGCCGCAGTGGTAGGCGCCGCCCATCGGGTAGCAGCCCATCGGTGCTAGTATACGCACGGCATGCGAAGAATTTTATAACAAAAAGCAGATCCAGGTCATTAATGAGCAGCAATTATTCCTGGTTTGTGCAAAATCTTATATTGTCTCACTTTGACCGGCTGCTGCGCAGTCTTATTGTCAAAGCAATGGAGAAAGTATTGAAAACTATTCGTTTATCATATTGATTTAAACGTATCAGGAAAACAAATATTATTTTTCCACCATACAATACAAAGTTGACAAGGTACATAGTACGATGTAATACGTAATTATTATATTCATTATTTTAAATAGTAAACATTAATGCTCAATATGTACAAGCCTTAAGCTTGTCCAATATTAAAATTTTAAGTGTTAAAATAGTAATGCTACCGCAGTACAAACTCCTGTAATAGTTCCCAAGTATCTGACAAAGTCACTAAAATGTATTTTATTTGATTTTAATAACTTCTTCTAAAAATATTTTGTTTGTCCTTATTTGTCAATATACTACTAATTTTAGAAATTCAATACAAGGCCAAAGAATTTACATGTTTGGCTGGGACTTTCTTGATAGTTAATGAGGATCTTAAATATTAGAATCATTGTTTTTATAGTTTCTAATACTTGAAAATTTAAGAAATGTTGGTAATTAATACCCAGACATAAGTGTCATCTTAATAGGGCATTGAAGCCTGTAATTAATGGGTTAAATTATTGGTTTAAAAATCTAGTAAAGATGATGATTCTGTGTAGTGCTGTGAAAAAGCCAAAGAATAAGACCCAAAACTCATGAAGTTTATTGACTTAATAACATCTTTACTAATATAAAAAATGCAAAAGTCCTTTTGTTTGTTTGTTTGTTACACCCTCACGTCTCAACCACTGAACATCGTGAAATTTTTATACACGTTGTCTGGGTTACAGAGAAAGACATACGGTACCTTTAATCCCGAAAGGAAAATATTGTTCCTGAGGGATAGCAAGAAACATTTCCTTGGCAGCCGCTAGTCTTCAATACTTTTTGCGCTGTGCGTGAAAGCAACCGTTCTCAAGGACTAATAGTTGTGCCATGACATTATCAGGACACATGTTATGAGTAAAGTCGTTCTAGCATCCTCCATAAAATGTTCAGAAAGTACCCACATGTTCTATTTTCTATTGTAAAGAAAATAAAATATATTTGTTTATTTTTTAATTTAACTAACTGAATACTTAGGATTAGTATTGGAAAATAACCTCAAGCACATAACGGTCGTTTGATAGTTTTTACTCGAATCGAGAACGTATTTTAGCTGACCAGCTAAAAATACAGACAAGGTACAGACCTTTTGTTCTGATCGGGTAGCGCGACGGTGGTGATCACGGGTAGCGCTTGGAGCTGGAAGCTGCAGGTAGGTGCCGCAAGGCTGATGAAACACGTTAAACTGGCCCTGCTGATTGTTGTCCGTCACCTCGGCTCAACTGCTTGTGTTCCAAGATATGGTTTTGGTTGTTGTGGCAGACCCCAAGTTTAGAGAGAACTGAGCAGTAGGTGTCGTCGCGCTGACGGTCTTTAAAGACACTGTTCGAACGATTTTCAGTAGTGGCATAATACATGATAATAGCATGATTCATTTTCAACGAATCGGAGATGAATTTGCCGGTAATGTTTTTTTTAATTTTACTGACCATAAGGGCACCTTTAACACTTGTGGGAGTGTATTTTGATGTTCAACATCATTGCTGATTTTTCTCGAAGAAAAAATAAAAAGGAATCAGAATTTTGTTTTATAATGTTGTTCGAGAAAACCGAAACATTTAAAAGTACTTGTACATACCTGTATCAGTGACAACAATTTTGATGTTTCACGAAAAAGATTATTAGGCCTTCATTTTTGATAGCAAATATCTTATTAATATTTGTAAAATAACGGTTAATATCTCGTATTAACACATAGAAGTATCTCGTATTGACTTAAAGTAAATAATCTGCAGTTTACGTCAGCAAATCTAGGTATATATGTTTTATAAAATTACGGCTAATATCTCGTATTAGCTCATAATAGTACTTATCACTGGTCAATATCACGTATTGACTCGGGAAAAAATATCTCATAAAAGCAAGTATGTCGTATTGACTCAAAGCAAATATTTTGCAGTTAACACCAGCAAATCTATTCATATTTTGTAAAATATGAAGCGGTTAATAATGATTAAACAAACTTACCTGTAAGTTGAGTTCAATCATAATATACGAAGGATTCGTTATTAAGACATTAACTCACAAAAGCAGGTCGTATCGACTCGAGGCAAGTATTCGGCCGTTTATTGTAAAATGATGGTTAATATCTCGTATTAACGCATAAAAGTATCACTGGTCAATATCTCGTATTGACTCGGGAAAAAAATTCACTGGCCAATATCACGTATTGGCTCGGGAAAAATGTACCATTGGTCAATATCTCGTATTGACTCGAGGCAAATATAAGGCAGTTTGCCTTTGTGAATAACTTGCATACTTTTCATCACTAAGAGAAAAGATAAATTGTGAGTCTACCTTCAACATTCGTATCACTAGCATAGTGACGGTATTTTACCGTTTTCATGAATTAATTCACGTTTATAATTTCACTGATTTTAAGACTATAGTTAAACAAAAAAGTAATATTTTTGTGATGACCGACGTGCGTCTTGCGCGCGCGCGCAACAAAGAATGAGGTTGACGCGGCGGCGGGCAGCGCTGGTCGGAGGCAGAGAGGGGGTAGCTATTGCTTTCTCTTTCCTTCCTATAGCGCTGAAGACGTGCGATATAGTGCGAGCGTATAGCAGAGCTACTACTTTGTAACAAATTAAATCTCGGGAGATGAAGACGGGATAATTAAATTGTTTGGTCATAGTCTGAACTTGAGAGTAGTCTAAACAATGAGAGTGATTTGAAGTTCAACCATCTTATGTTGATGGTGATTTGTCAATGAGAGTGATTTGGAAGTTCAACCATCTACTGACTAAAAATCGCGCTGCGCGGCCGTTTATTTTTAATATAAACAAGCAAAGATTACAAGATTAGTAGGTGAAACTGACTCAAAATCGCGCTGCGCGGCCGTTTTTTAACTAACAGGCAAAATAGAAAATCTTGGAATCGCAGATAGGGGGCGCCCCGTAGAAATGTCGCCCAGGGCGCTGGTAGTGCTAAAACCGGCACTGCTTCCGCCCTACCTGTAACCAATGCTGCCCTACCTCAAATTCGACTCTAGCTACAGCCCTGTATGCAAGTACATCAATTTGTATAGAAAACCGCCTCGTCCAACACCGAGGCGGCGCGGGAGCGCGCACCGCCGGCACTGCGAGAGCGGCTGCCGTCACCAGGCGCGGAAACCGCGGGGTACAACACAATGAGCTCCATAGTATCGTGCCGGTTTTTGTACATACATAAGCGTGGGGCCATCATACAACGCCGACCGGCGGCGTGGAGAAAACCGCCCGAATAGGCGGATCCACTGCGCCGGCGCCGTTGCCGCGCGCGGGAACCGCCAAACCACGCCCCGCGACGGCGCGCGCGCGGAGGCAGTGTGAAAATCGCCTTCATGCGCAGCGTTCCCCGCGCGAAGTTCAGAGCCGCCAAGTTATTTTGCGCATACTGTACTACCAATGGATAGAGTTAAGATAGAAAAAAATATGTAAGACTGTCTTTCATGTTTCAGGTTATAAATACATGTTCGACAAGCGGTTGGTGACAGTTTGGTCGGCGCCCAATTATTGCTACCGCTGCGGTAACGTTGCCTCTATACTGGAATTCAAGACTGTGAATGACAGAAATGCCAAATTATTCCAAGCTGTCCCAGACAGCGAGCGGGAGGTTCCTCCACAGCACACCACTCCTTATTTCCTCTGAATAATGTAAGAGAAAGTGATAGTTGAACAAACTGAAAGACGAAAAGTATTCCCAAGTGTATGTAATGAAATTAATTAGATATTTTATACAATAAATTGTTGTAAATACTTCTGTCGTTTTATTAAATGGTTAATGACTTGAAACGGAAGATTAAACCCCTAAGTCCATTTTATTAGAAAATTATTTAGGCTACTTTTATTATGCTGTTTAGGTACACTATTACAACTGCAGTAAGCAATTTTGTATGCAATTTATCCAGCGCCTCTGACGATAGCTAAATTAAACTTAAAAGTTATCACAACTACAGTTGCTTTCGAGGTTTCGAGGATAGTAAGCGTAAACTCATACAGTCTGGTGAAAAATGGAATAATAATAAAAAAAATATTAGTTGATTTTTATATTTTATTAAAAATGCCACTGTTGGTGCAAGTGTGACTTAATCATATAGTTTTATTAGCCTGGAAATGTACAAACTTTTTTTACATTAAAGTAAAAATGTATTATTGTTAACCTTTTCTATTTACAAGTCACTCTTGCACCAACATGTACATGTTACAAAGATTAAAGTTACTAATACAGATATTCTTTTAGGATGTCAATCCCTGTTGTAGTCAAATGTATAGTCAAAGTAGGACTGATCAAAGCTCTGGACTCGTACATAGCCATCTTCACCCCCAGATGCATAGCTTCTGCCATCAGGGTGGAATTGTAAACTGTTGATTGGACCGAAGTGTCCTTTGACACGTCCAAATTCTTCTTCAAATACTAAATGGAAGAATCGAGCATCAAACTTGCCCTGCCTGGTTGAAGTTGTAGTCACTTCCATAGCATCTTGACCACCACCCAGAACTACATGGTCTAAAATAGGGCTGAGGGCTGCAGAGTTAACGGGACGCTCTGTTTTGTACTCTTTAAGAAGTTCCAAAGAGCTCACATCAAATAGTTTGGCAGTTTGGTCCTTTGATGCTGTGATGAACATGGTCCCATCTCGTGACAGTTGCATGTCGTTGATCTGGTGAGTGTGCTCTTTGATGGAATGAACTTTCTTGCCAGTCTATAAAAAGATAATGAATAACACTTAGCATAAAGTTTCTTGTTCTATAGAGAAATTTAGATGGTTTAAATATTTATCATAGAAAACAAACAAGCACTTAAAAACCATGAATGCAATGCTAAGAAGTTTTAAAACAAATTGTTTTTAATATATTTTTAAGGTATTGTTTTGATAAGTTAAGGATTTAGTAAGGAAGGAAAAACATTTGTAAGAAGACCTTTTTTGACTTACCCTCAAATCCCACTGGATAAGGTCTCCAGCTTCATGGCCAGTAATAATAGTTTCATCAAGAGTGCCCCAGACCATGGAGGTCACTTTAGAATCTGTGATCTCCCATTTCAATATTGGAGACTGTGTTGAGATTGACTCATCAATAGTTCTTGTGTCAATGATGGAGACCTGTAAATTAAGAAGTAAAAACAACATTAGCAAAGTGTTTGCAACCAACTTAATAGCATACCAACCCTACACATAGGGATAGAAACTGAGTTGGCCACCACAAACTGTAAAGACACTGGCTAACAATACCTACATATTATGGAATTCTAAATAGAACAGGTGAGCAAGGGCAACAATAGCTAAAGACAGAGAAATGGAAAGAGTTATGTAAGATTCAAACCAACCGCCTCGCATCGCAACGCATTTTACCTTTGCCAGAGGAAAATAACGCGTGTATACAGTAGTTAAATTTCATATTGCGGGCGGCGCCGACCGGCTGCCGCGGTTTCATGCAAATATCGAATTAGCTACCTGTAGAGACGCTTTATTTTCCTCTGGCAAAGGTAAAATGCGTTCCGACTCTGGCAGGTCTGTTTGAATCGTACATCAGGGGAGGCTTTTGTCTACAAAAACCAAACAGACTGGAGTAAAACAGAGTCAATAATATAATTTTATTAAAATTTTATGAAATAATATGAAAAATGGCATGTATTCAATAATGTATGAATACTTGAATAAAGGTTTTTACTATTATTATGATTCAATTCAAGCCTCTTGCTTCAGACATCTGTTATTTAAGTATTTGGGCTTTAACTATATGCTGCAAGTCTGATTGCCAATCGGCAAAGGCCTCCTCCAACCTTTTCCACTCCCACCGGTTCTCCGCCACTCTGCTCCAACTAACTCCAGCTACTTTCCTAATGTCGTCGTCCCACCTCTTTTGTGGTCGACCTCTCCTTCTGTGGCCCTCTCTGGGATACCACCGTGTTACAATTTTGCTGCATTTATCCTTACCCCTCACCATATGGCCTGCCCATCGCCATTTGAGCCTTCTTATTTTATAGGTAATATCTTGGACTTTAGTCTTGTTTCTAATATGTTGGTTGTGTAGTCTATCCAATTTCCTTACATTCAGCATACTTCTTTCCATTGCATGTTGGCATGTTGCTAGTTTCTTTGTATTGTTTTGTGTTAAAGCCCAAGTTTGACTGCCATACATTAGTATAGGTAGTATGCAAGTATTGAATAGTCTACTTTTCAAATGTATGTCAAGCGTTTTGTCCTTCATTATCTCTTTCAAGCCCCAGTATCTTTTCCAGCCATTAGCTATTCTTCTGTTAGCTGTAGTCTGTATTACACAAATCAACTACACAGACGAATACATCTATTTGGGACAATTAATGACACAAAACGATTGCATAAACAAGGAAGTCGACAGAAGAATTATTATGATAAAAATAAACCGGCTATTACCTCACAGGGGTGTCCCATAGCTTTGTCGGTAGTGTAGGCCGCTTGGTACGAACTGAAGCTGAAGTTGCATGTTCTCACCGAGGAGTTTGTCTTAACTGTTGCTATGTTCTTACCAGTTTCCAAGTCCCACAATCTGTAAACAATGACACATTATTGCAATGTTCTTACAGTAGCCAGCAAACACACAAAGCATATTTTGGGTATGCGTAGCAGTGAGGTACGGGGCCAGCGGGAGAGGGGTGCACGCTAATGGTTGCTCGCAAGTGCACATGCACGAACTTATCTCCACTGTGTCGAAAGAGAGTCAAGATGTTTGCCGGAATCTGGGAACTCAATGGATCTAAAAGGTTAGTTCAAAAGCAGGCCTTAAGCCAGTCCTGTTTAAGGCCTGCTTTTGAACTGAACGGCTTCTTATTTGCTGATTGTAACCCCCCAGTATCTTACATGGTTAAATGAATAGGAATCTTTACTTTTGAGATTCTTATTTTTGCACAGTACATGGTGTTTTACAACAACTAAATTTCAACAAGTTACAAAAAACTAATGCTAGTTCACTTTAAGTTTAACCTAAAATTCTGTTTGTTTACAAGTCACAATTTGATAACTTTGAAACTTAATATTACCTGCAAGAACTGTCACCTCCTCCAGTGATCAGGTTGATGGTTTGCCAGTCCACATCAAGACACCACACCACTCCTCCGTGGCCATTGAAAGTACCAAGACGCTCTCCATTTAGTGACCACCACACATTAGGTTTCGAGTCCTTGGCCGCAGAAAACAACAAATCTCCTTCTCTGTTATACTTGATTTGGGTTATGGCACGCTCGTGCCCTTGCAGCATAAGCGGTTTCTGCAAAGATGATTATTAAAAAAATTACATGATATTTTGTAATGTGTTACAATGCAAGTGTCATGTGTTGAGGTTTAACGGAAAACAAAAATATATACAAGAATTTGTAATTTAACTTACCATTTTTGAGAGCTAATGGAAAAATATTAAGGAAATTTGTTAAATTTTTCTGCCTTTACTTGCTTTACATGTGGCGTTCGGCTAAATTTATTTGACAGTGACAGTGACAGCAAGTGACTGCCAAGTGCCAGTAGTGCGTTCCGATTCAGGCTAAAATCACTTTCAGCGTTGATCACGATAACAAGCGTACCGATTCAGATAATCGCGCTTATGACAGTTGGGTGGGACTATCAACATATCAATCCTTCGGAACGCTTGTGAGCGCGCTCACCGATGTCTTGACCTACATAACCTCAATATAAATTTAAAAGTTCAGAATTTGGACCTTTTTATATGATCATATATCTTGGACTTCCATGGTATGCGGAAAGAATTTTCAACAAATTTTGAACTTTCATTTAAGGCTGGCCCCAGACCTACCGGTTCCGTTTCTTTGCTTTGCTGTGCTACCTTGCTTGAAAGACCGCCGGCCAACCAGGGTAATTTTCAATCTATCGCATTTTGGGACTAGACCAAATTGGCAAGATAGCCATTAGCTTGGTTTTATCAAATATCATCGCCTGGATTGCGAAGTAGGTAGCTTTTAGGCGATATGCCACCCTGAACATGGACTCCGATCGTTAAAAATAACTCGATCGCTTATTTATACAAGGTGTTTGGTAAAAGCCTTATAAAGCCGAATAGGGTAGATAGGGACCATCCAACTGAACAACTTTTACTAAAGAACCAACTCTGAAATTGCGAAAAAAAAATCAGCTGTTTCATACAAAAATTTATAACGAAAATTTCAAAATGTATGAAACAGCTGATTTTTTTTTCGCGATTTCAGAGTTGGTCCCATAGTAAAAGTTGTTCAGTTTGATGGTCCCTATCTACCCTATTCGGCTTTATAAGGCTTTTACCAAACACCTTGTACAAGATGTTTGGTAAAGCCCTATAAAACTGAATATGGTAGATAGGGACCATAATAAAACTGAACAACTTTTACTATGGGACCAAATCGAAACTCGCGAAAATTAATGAACTGTTTCATACATTTTGATAATTTTGTTATTATTTTTTGTATAAAACAGCAGTTTTTTTTAAAACGAAAACTAAAACTTCTCATCGCACCCCAGACGACGATATTTGATAACACCAAACTAATGGCTATCTTGCCAATGTGGTCAGTTCAAAATATGCGATAGATTGAAAATGAGCCTCTTGGCCGGCGGTCCATGGTAGAACAGCGAAGCAAAGAAATGGATCCGGTAGGTCTGGGGCCAGCCTAAATGCACCAGGGGTGCGTTCCGTGGCTTCGCACGAGTGCGCTCGAGCGCACTCCTGTGCGCGCTCTAACCGTTCCGTGGTTCGGTGAAATTTTACCTTGACAGCTGTCAGAGCGTAGTTTCACCCGTTCCGTGGCTTGGAGTGTTGCAACCAAACAACCATCAAAATAGCTGGTTGAAAAACGCTCTGCCGTTTATGCTAACAAAATATGTCATTGTCATTTTGACATTATTTTGTATTTTGATGTTGTTGTGTCGTAAGTTTCAAAATATTCATGGTTTCTACTCAAAAAACAAATTTTAACTTGATTTAGTTTAAAGGAAAGTTTAAATTATCCGTATTCCAAGTGGAAACGAAAACTTTGTACCTAAAGAGGTTATAAAAACAACTCGATCGTTCCGTCGCTTGGTTGCAACCCAAACGGGTTAAATTTCAACCAAACAACGACACCCAAAGCGACGGAACGCAGCCCTGAGGCAAACAAAACAAACAAGTGTCACTTTTGACAGAACGCTCACAGTGATTATGCCTCGGAGGAGGACGGAGCATGGGCGGCGTAATCGCAAGATGGCGGATGTTATGACGCAATCAATGACGTCACACGGGCTCTCGTTATCGCGCTCACGGTGATTCGGTACGCAAATCAGCGCGATGAAATCGCTGTTGGCGTGACTCGGAATGCACTAATGATTGACCAACTCCAACAGCTCCCAACCTTTAAAGGTCCGAACAAATTATCGGACGCGGCTTACTGCCGCGGCTGATCTGAGGTGTGCAAACTATCGGATGTAGTAGGTCGCGGACGTAACCATAGACTAATATGACGTCATCGGACGTCCGATAGCTATCTGGCACGCAGCACGCGTAGCATGACCAACATCGAGATAAGATTCGACTCACAGAACAATGGCTTGTCTACACCGAAATGTCACTTTTGTCGGGTTGAGATCGAGATACTCATGCTCGCATTTTACAACCGTAGACTCGCATTGTTCTTTGTCGTGGCCTAATGTCAAAAGTCGACAAACACGAGCTTTTGTCTTCAACTGACATTAATTTGACAGTTGAGTGGGAGAAAGGACATGTCCTAATTTGGGCCACGTCTATGTACACCACCCTCAAAGATGGAGAAAAATACACTGATTCTGAGAAAAATACAAATAATTTTATAGAATGCATGGTTAAATGGTTATTAATAAAAACAGATCAATATTTTTTACTTGAAATAATGGCAACTCTCCGTTAAAAAGCCGTCAGTGAGCACATTCTGCCAGACAAATCTTTGAGTCATCGATTGCCATTTTTAACCATGGAAAGTATAGCTGTAGGTGCTTAGGGTGTTTCTACACGGTGCAAGTAGCCCGCGCAAGTTGAGCACTTGCGCAGGTTACATGCTTCGTGGATACGGGTCCAGCTCCATAGCATTGTACACCCGCGCAAGTAACCCGTGCCTCAACGTGCGCAAGATACATGCACCGTGTAGCACTCTCATCGCGCGACCGACCGACGAGCGAGTGAAGTAGGCCTGCGGCTTGATTGCTTTGTCTATTTTTGGTTTATGACGTCAGAGCACTGTCCATCCTTGACATCGTGTTATGATATGACAAGGACGGATAGAGCATGCTATCGCTTTGAGATAGGCGGTCTAGCTGCCGGTATTGTTCAATATTTTACTTTCAATGGTTAAAATGTAGTCTCTTGGCGATCGATGACTCAAAGATTTGTCTGGCAGAATGCGCCCATTGTCACTGTCATTGAGTTCTACCTACTCTGTGCTGTGGGTTGTTGTTAACACAGACGTATAAGAAGTTGTTAACATCTTCCGCCATGATTCTTTTTTTATGCGTTTTTGCATTTTGTTTAAAGTTCCTTCCAGAAAACAAAGCGACTTTAAAGAAATTGATTAATTAGAAACTGTTTATCGTGTCTTTATCTATTTTTTGGTATACTGTACAAAGACGTGGCCCAGACCTCATACATTTTTGGACATCACCTTTGTCTACCACCCTTCGAATGGTCGAGAAAGATTTGTCGACTTATTTTTTTTTCTGAGTTTTTAATTTCGCAATAAAAATAAATCTAAGTTGTCCGTGTTTATATTTTATTAAGGTAAGAAGAGAAGTTACAGCACAAACGACAAAAACAGCTGTCCGGAAAGAAAAAAAATGAAAAATTGTATTTAAGTAATTCTTTTTTATTATAAAATTTATAAAAAAAGAAATATAATAAATATTTACTAGTAGTAAATAACGAATAAGTATTTTTTATTCTTAAATTTTTTCATAAATTTTATAAATTAAAATAATACAATAAATAATTTATTGTAAAAAGGTACCTACCTATTCAATAATATTGTTTCCTAATATTACACTTTTTTCCCTTCAGTATTTTTTTTACTTTTATTTCACTTAATTTTAATTTATTTATTTAAAAACGTAAATTAAAATTATTTTCATACATTGATTTCAATATTTATTACTAAATTAACAAGTGCGTTAGTCTGTGTCATCTTTTCAAAAATCTCTCAATAAAAGGAAGGCAAACGAACTATATCCATACGGCTATATTTAACTCGGTTTTATAGGTCCAAACAAACTATCGGACGCGGCTTATGGACGCGGCTTACTGCCGCGGCTGATAAGTGTGCACGCTCTCATAACATCCTGCGTGCCAGATAGCTATCGGACGTCCGATGACGTCATATTAGTCTATGGTTACGTCCGCGACCTACTACATCCGAGAGTTTGCACACCTCAGATCAGCCGCGGCAGTAAGCCGCGTCCGATAATTTGTTTGGACCTTAACTGTCTTATTCAGAGATGTTTCACAAAACTGGGGTGCAAGACTGTTCTAACTAAACCTGGTTTAATGCTTGTAAACCAATCACAATGCACCTTTTAATCCTTAAACGGTGGGACTAAACGTTAAACTGTCACTCTGAATACGATTTGCGCTAAAATGGCGTTAGTCCGCAGTCTAACGCCATGTTAACTTTGGCCCTAGTTTAACGAAAGCACTCTGAATAACACAGTAAGAGTTTTGCGTCGTGAAACGTATAGAAAGGAACGCCCTTTAAGAGAAATGATGGAAATAATTATAAATATTTACTAGTGGCAACATTATTCTTCTCGAGCTCGAGAGAGCTTTGTCTACGGAAGTGAAAGCTTTTGTGAGTGTCTCTTTATCTTAGAACTTATAAAAAAATAAGTATCATGTTTAAACTAAATCATTTCGAATCATTTCAGATAATTTCGACGTTTATTGATGTTGAAATAAAAATATTATATTTTAAAACTCATATTTGTATTAAAAGACATAAAAAGGTTGTAAAATTCTGAGAGCGAGTCCCACCACTGTGCTCAGCAATCTAGAGGGTCGAGACGACAAGTCTTCGTAGACAAGAGTCCCGTTTGCTCATGCTACGCGTGCTGGATACTATGAGAGTGTGCACACTTATCAGCCGCGGCAGTAAGCCGCGTCCATAAAGGTCCAAACAAATTATCGGACGCGGCTTATGGACGCGGCTTACTGACGCGGCTTACTGCCGCGGCTGATATGTGTGCACGCTCTCATAACATCCTGCGTGCCAGATAGCTATCGGACGTCCGATGACGTCATATTAGTCTATGGTTACGTCCGCGACCTACTACATCCGAGAGTTTGCACACCTCAGATCAGCCGCGGCAGTAAGCCGCGTCCGATAATTTGTTTGGACCTTCAGCCGCGATGTTCGTCATTTCGGGTGTACCTTACTCCTTCTGGCTTATGAGCTATAAAATCCTTCAGTGACGGATAAACAATTTCTTATTTTAGTATTCAGAACAAACGTGACGCTAGAGTTTATGAATGATTGACGATTGAACAAGGTCCTCACGAAATGACGCTGCAAATTATGGATGCTGAAAATAACAAAAACTAGCTAACGAAACTCCAGTTTCACTCCGTAGATGCTCAGTGACGCAAAAATAAATAAGATTTAACACACAAACATCATTCAAAACAGAACAGATCTCATGAAATCGTTGTTCAAACAAGGGCCACACGAAACTGTGTGGCCCAAATTTTATTTGTCAAAATATCGACAATTATACCATTTGGAGCCATATAAAGCAGTCTAGCAGCGTCACGTTTGATAAGTGACAGTATACAACACTTTGAATCCGTTCGCATAACAACACATCAATTGAAAAAGCAAAAACAATATTTCGACCCATCAGGCTGTGTGGCCCTTATTCAAAACCGTCACTTTACGTGAATTTAGCGTCACGAATGTTGTAAACCACTTAATAGTAAAAAGAATTTCCGTCACTGAGGATCTAGCTTTACCTGGAATCAATCACTGCAGAACTTACGATGCAATCCATGATAAAATTTGTATGAGATTTTTAAGATAGGGTGACAACAGTGTACGTACGTTGATGGACAGAAACCCTATAATTGTCCTGTTAGTTAGCTAGTTTTACAGCTTTGTATTCTAGCGACTTAAGTTACTAATATAATGCATGTTCAATGAAACCTGCGAAAGTCCGTTTGTTTGTTTATTTGTTTGTTTGTTTGTTACGCCTTTTTAAATTTTGCATACACGTTCTCAGGAGTACAGAGAAGGACATAGGGTACTTTTCATCCCGAAAAACAGTATTGTTCCCGAGGGATAGAAAAAAAACTTTCTACGCAGACGAAGTCGCGGGCGGCCGCTAGTAGGGTATAAGACAAAGATGAGACAAAACATGCGCCGAATTTGGTGTTTGTAGCTACTGCGCATCTTTTGTCACGTTTTTATCTTGCCAAGTTACGTGCCGTATACCTTTCATCTTGAAAAACAATGAGGATCCGTAACGATTTTTTTTAGTTGCTAATAGGGCATTTTCGTCAAAATGTCTACTATCACACTTATGAGATGTCCCATGCATGTACAATTTGCAAATAAATAACATTGTTATGACAGAAGTGTCGAGTTAATATTAAATAGTTTTAAATGAATAAAGCTTTCTTTTTCTACTTAAATTGTTAAGATAAAATTAAAACAAAGTAATAAAATTAAAGCCAGAAATACGGCAGTTTACGTCTTGCAGTACTATCCCCTTTTCAAAACATGACCTATGTTAAACGATTTCTTTGCAATTTTGCTTCTTATTACATACTTTAGTTTTTTAATCAAGAGTTATAGTTTTCAATTATTATAAGCTCTTAATAGATTTTAATACAAATATTTAAAAAAATAAGTTTATGTCTTGTCCCCCAGGAATTTGTTAACTGGACATGTCCATGAACCGTGACCGTAAATAACATTCATTTTTGTACTGATTATTTTCTACCACTCGCCGACTTTTTATTTAAATTGCAACACCAAATCGAGCAGGTTAACACCAGCAGCCATTTTGTGTCATTTTCTTTGTCTTCAGTTTTGAAAGTGTTTTCTTGAATTGGTAACGGTCCTTTTTTCGGAGTTTTCGCCTTTCATGGACTGATGAGTATTTCACGTTTTTAAAAGGATTATTGGTGTTAGTGTCAAAGCAAAGATAGTTTCACATGGCGAAATTATTATAGTTTTCGGTAAACAAGAGCTACAACTTATCAAACAACATTTTTTTAAGGTAATGATAAAAAAACTGAGAAAATGTGTGATACCGTTACGTCCTGACCATTACCGAATGACTGGTAACGTATTGCCGGACTAGAAAAGTAACGGTCAGGACAGCCTAAACATTCGGGCATACTGAGATATTCTTAATACCTACTACCTACTAAATAATATATAAATAATTTGACGATTGATTACTAAGTTGCGGGTTCGATTAAAACAGTAAAACTCAACTTTACAATGTCAGGACCGTTACTGGTTGGTCAGTATCCGTGACTGTCCCTCAAAATACTTCAAAGAGTTTTTATGTTTTTTATTAAATTTTTTCACATAATTATTAGAATTATTATAATTATTAAACACAAATACAATTAAGTTAAGGTTAGTATCCTAATCATAGATCAATCACTAGTATTTTTATTGATATATACAAGTTTAGTATCACGTTTTTGCAACAAGTAACGGTCATGACATTTTTTTACCAATTCCTAAGGCAATATTTCACACACAACTGAGGTTTTGTGTTTAATGCTATACAACACAGTTAATTAACCCATACACACAAAAAAAACTAATCCTAAGTTCAGTTTTCTATCAAGAAGCAGTTTATTCTTTGGTAACGGTCAGGACCAAAAACGTATCATAAGCTACTATATTTCTTTTTAAATTATCTAAAATAAGGGTTATAATTAAAAACAAATACGTTTCTAGCAAAATAATTATATTTTCACTCGATTAAACCAAGAATTAGCCAAAATATCCAAAAAAAATTTTGTCAGTAATTTTCAAAAGAAGGTAGAAGTTAAAAAAAAATGCCCAATAAGAAAGCTAATGCCACCACATGATTAACTGTAAAAAAAAATTACGATATCTCTTAAACTTGAGAAGTTATAAGAGGTAAAACACTGATTTTTTGGGGGTCCTTATGACGTCATCGCAACGGACGCAAACCTTATGTCGTACGTGATAAAGCACATAATTGCATTGAGCTTGGCATTTCTTTCAAACCCTTTTAACTCAACCATTTCTAAACGGATTTCAAAAATTCTTTCACTTGGTTTCATAGATATCAATATGTGTTTATATTATATCAATAAAACTATAGGATTCAAACCTGTTAACTGGACATGTCCATCATCCACTGATCCTCATTGTTCCTGAGGGATAGCAAAAAAAAGATATGATTTTGTATAGATATATCGGATCAAAATATTTTATCCGTTAAAAACTAAAAAATATGCATATATCGAATTAAAAATATCAATATAATTATCGTTATTTTTTCAACAAGCCAGGAATCGTTCGCACGAGCGCTTTTTTGACGTTTTTTTAATGCTTCGAATGGAACATAATTGTGACATTCCACGGGAAAAGGTACCTTATGGCCTTACCATAAGATACCTTTTCTCTTGGAACGTTACATGATTTCTCAGCTAAGTATGTGTTCGCACGGACGGACGCATAGCGCTAGCTTATTTTTTGGGGAAAAACCTTCGAAAATTCTAAAGTTCATGAAACATTGCTTTTTATTGACATAGCATATAAAAAGTTTATTATTTTTGCGTTTTGTGTCAAATCTTGCCGATCCATTTTTATTAGAAACTAGCGGCCGCCCGCGGTTTCACCCGCGTGGTTCCCGTTCCCGTGGGAATATCGGGATAAAAACTATTCTATGTTTTAATCTAGGCTATTTGCTATCGGTGTGCCAAATTTCACCCAAATCCGTTTAGTAGTTTTTGCGTGATTGAGGAACAAACATCCAAACATCCAAACCCACAAACTTTCACATTTATAATATTAGTAGGATTCGATTATTTGTGGCGGATATAAATAATTGAACTCAGAACTGAAAAAATTGATTTAAAATTTTAAAAACTAAATTTTATTGTATGTAAGATAGTTTGCGTAGTGTAAAAACCTAGTTTCTGTCATTTTCGTCCATTGAAACTGACTTGGAGCCAGTACATTAAAAACATTGTCTAAAAATATAACAATTTAAAAGACTAGTACTAAATACCTCAGATCACTTAAAAATCCCTATTAAATCATCGTCATCATCATCAACAAATCATTTATTCATATTGTGATTGGATTGTGATATCTTTGACATTACTATTGTCAACTTTTTTTAATGTGTCACACTTTAGTGTTAATAAATCACAAATAGTTGAATCATTTTTTGCAGTTTTATATACTTGGTACGTCCTAATGCTACGATAGGTACGCTCGCTACATACAGTCTCAGTAAACTTCAATATGATGTCCGCAAAAAATTACTTCGTGGTCACCCTAGCTTATTTACATACTAATTTTAATCTCGAATTGCAACGTAAGTACTACAGTGATTGGTTCCAGGTAAAGCTAGATCCTCAGTGACGGAAATTCTTTTTACTATTAAGTGGTTTACAACATTCGTGACGCTAAATTCACGTAAAGTGACGGTTTTGAATAAGGGCCACACAGCCTGATGGGTCGAAATATTGTTTTTGCTTTTTCAATTGATGTGTTGTTATGCGAACGGATTCAAAGTGTTGTATACTGTCACTTATCAAACGTGACGCTGCTAGACTGCTTTATATGGCTTTAAATGGTATAATTGTCGATATTTTGACAAATAAAATTTGGGCCACACAGTTTCGTGTGGCCCTTGTTTGAACAACGATTTCATGAGATCTGTTCTGTTTTGAATGATGTTTGTGTGTTAAATCTTATTTATTTTTGCGTCACTGAGCATCTACGGAGTGAAACTGGAGTTTCGTTAGCTAGTTTTTGTTATTTTCAGCATCCATAATTTGCAGCGTCATTTCGTGAGGACCTTGTTCAATCGTCAATCATTCATAAACTCTAGCGTCACGTTTGTTCTGAATACTAAAATAAGAAATTGTTTATCCGTCACTGAAGGATTTTATAGCTCATAAGCCAGAAGGAGTAAGGTACACCCGAAATGACGAACATCAGCCGCGTCCGATAATTTGTTTGGACCTTTAATGAATGTACGTGTGGTGCTTTCCAGCAGACCAATCGATAAATCATAAATTACCACAGTTTATTTTTAGGGATCATTCACACGAGCGATTTTTTCTACGCGCGATATTTTTACCGCAACGACGTTCCACTCTAAACTCTCAACGCTAACTTTTCCCGTAGAACGTGGAACGTCGTCATCATCCGTGCGAACACACAGTTGAGAAGTTACGTGACAAATGTGACTTGGAACATACAATATTAGATGACCTCCCACGGGAAAAGGTAAAATGGCTTCTACAGGCAAATGTCACAATTTCATATTTTGGGGCACTAAATCATGGGCGTTTTTATTTGGGAAAAAAATAATAATAGAAAGTTGATAGATGGACCATAAAATTGACAGAATGGGTGGTTACCAAGAGAAGGACAACGAAGTAGAGGTAGACCGAAGAAAAGATGGGAGGACGTGTTTAAGGAGAGAGTTGAACGAGACTGGAGGAGGAAGGCGAAGGACAGAGAGAACGGCGGCGGGCTGATTATCTAATTAAAAACCACCTAGCGACTGGTTGCAGTTCACAGATGATCGTGATCCATTGTTACTTCTTTATGGGTTAAAAAAAAACATACCAAAGAAAAGTGGCAATATATGTCAAATGCAACCGGTCGCTAAACAGTTTCTTTTTAGATAATCAGGGTGCTGGAGGAGGTTGGGGGAGGCCTACGCCAAGGAGGCGACTTCCACAAATCAATACATTTAATTTTATTTATTACGATGATTATTATACACACATTTAATTAAAATCAATTGAATTTTTATGAAATATGAGGAGCTCGGTGGCGCAGTGGCTTAGCGCCTGGCCTAGCGATTGCGGAAGTTAAGCAACGTTCGCAAGGGTTGGTCATGGGATGGATGACCAAAAAATTATTATCTCGAGCTCCTCCGTGCTTCGGAAGGCACGTTAAGCCGTTGGTCCCGGCTGCATTTGCAGTCGTTAACACCCACCAATCCGCATTGGGCCTGCGTGGTGGGTTATGGCCCATCCTCCTTACCACCCATAAGGAAGGCCTGTGCCCCAGCAGTGGGGATATCAAAAATGGCTGATGGACCTGGAATTCTTATATTTAATAATTCTATAATAATACAATATTTAAATGAATGGAAATTTTATAAATCAAATTTTAATTATTGTTCTGTTCATTAAATAACCAATAATTAAAATTTGATTTATAAACTTTTGTACCTATGTAAAGATTAGTAATTGTGTGACTGGAAATAAATTATAATGGATATAAACTTATTTGGAAGATATCGATGTTCGTGTGACAGAGGTTCACCATTTGGGCCTGATTGGGGTTCGATTTATCTGTTTTAATTTAATGCCCAGTAGACTTGCCGATTTTCGGCGAGTTAGCCAGTACGACCCCTGTTGGTCGTGCGTGTCTCTAGGACAAACTGCCGCACTCAGAGACGTTTATTAAATTACTGCTAATTGACATTTAACTAATTAATAATTATACTTAAAACAACTAATTAGCCCCAGAGACGAAAATTAAAGTGGCATAATGCGATCCTACGGTTATCCTTTTTATTGAATTTTGGACTCAAATACTTTTTTGTACGTTAAAAGCACATACAAAATAAAATCGGACATCTAAACACATTGAGCCAAAACAAAAAAAAACAATAAAAAGATTTCCCATTTTTTTAACCAACTTCAAGAAAAGGAGGAGGTTATCAAGTCGACTGTATGTTTTTTTTAAGTCTATGTAGGTACTGGACAGGTCAACAGAGGGACTAGTGCGAGTTGATATTGTTTTCACTTTTCGCTATCGAAAACTATCGTTTTCTCTCTTTCACTCGCATTGACTATGAGAAGCATATCCAATAGTTTTCGATAGTGAAAAGTGAAAACATCAACTCGCACTAGGTCCTCAGAGTACAAAAGGTTTACAAAAGGTTTTGGTTACCATTACATAATATATTATTATAGGCCGTGTATGTGCCGGCCTAGAATAGCACTACCCCCTATCATCCCGTGGGTGTCGTAAAAGGCGACTAAGGGAGCATAGCCTTCAAGAGACGGGCAGCAGCGTCTCCAAAAAACCTTGGCCTACTGCGATCGCCAACCCGCCTGCCAAGCGTGGCGATTATGGCAAACCCCCCCCCCTCATGCATAATGGATCAAAAAATTGGCCCCCAGTCCCCGGCAGCCCCGCTATTCCTAGCTACGGTAGCGGCTACGGTAACGGCGGGGCAGGGGGTGCTAAGAATCCCCGGGTGCGGCTCGGCTACCAAAAACGACGACTACTGCACCTGGCAACCTATAACACGCGCACACTAAGGACCGACGCGAAGTTAACCGAGTTGGAAGAAGTTATCAGCAAGGTACACTGGGACATTATCGGCTTATCTGAAGTCCGAAGAGCGGGAGAGGACTCGATAATCCTCAACTCCGGTAACTTGCTTTACTACCGGGAGGGCGACCAACAGTCCCAAGGTGGTATCGGGTTCATCGTCCACAAGTCCCTTGTCAACAACGTGACTACCATCGGAAGTGTGTCGACCAGGGTGGCGTACCTTATACTCAGAATATCCAAACGGTGTTCGCTGAATGTTATACAGGTTTACGCACCGACCTCGACACACCAAGATGACGAAGTGGAGGCTATGTATGAGGAGATCTCTAAAGCCATGCATAGCTTCAAAACCCACTACACTGTTGTGATGGGGGACTTCAATGCTAAGTTGGGGAAACGATGCGGTGATGAGCTGAGAGTGGGGCAATTTGGAGTTGGGCAACGGAATGACAGAGGCCAGATGCTGGCTGACTTTATGGAGAAGGAGAACCTCTTTATGATGAACTCCTTCTTCAGAAAGCCGGAATGCCGGAAGTGGACCTGGGTCAGTCCGGACGGTAAAGTCAGAAATGAGATAGATTTTATCATGTCGACGAAAAAGCAAATATTCAATGATGTCACTGTGATCAACGCTGTTAAGACGGGGAGCGATCACCGATTGGTACGTGGCACATTGAATATCAACCCAAAGCTGGAAAGATCTCGACTGATAAAATCAACAATTCGACCATTGCCGGCCCATATTCAAAACCCCGAGAGCTTTCAACTCGAACTCCAAAACCGCTTCGAAGCCCTTGAGAACAGCATAGATGTGGACGATCTAAACAACATGGTGGTGGATGCTGTCCGTACGGTAGGGTCCAAGCTCTTTAAGACCCGCCGTCCCAAGATAAAGAAACTCTCCGACCACACACTCCTACTCATGGATCAGAGACGTGAAATGAGGCTCCAGAGTTCAGTAGATGCTAATCGTTATCGGCAGCTTAATAGACAGATATCTAAGTCTTTGACGAGCGACCTTCGCCAATTTAATACGAATCGTATTAAAGAGGCCATCGAGCGGAATAAAGGCTCCAAAGTGTTCGCGAGAGATCTGTCTATTGGGCAAAGCCAGATGACGAAGCTGAAAACTGACGACGGACGCATCATTTCATCAAAGCCTGAAATCCTGAGGGAGATCGAGAGCTTCTATGGGCAGTTATATTCCACGCAGACACCTGTTGAAAGCAAGGCTAAAGACCCCAGAGCCAAGCTTACCCGACACTATACCGAAGATATCCCGGACGTCAGCCTGTGCGAGATTAGTATGGCTCTCAAACAGCTGAAAAACAACAAGGCGGCGGGTGACGATGGAATCACTACAGAACTTCTGAGAGCGGGCGGTAAGCCGATACTCAAAGTCCTCCAGAAGCTCTTTAATTCCGTCATCGTCCAGGGCAGAACGCCAAAGACATGGAACATAAGTGAGGTGATCTTGTTCTTTAAAAAGGGTGACAAGTCCCTCTTAAAGAACTATAGACCCATCTCGCTTCTGAGTCATGTCTATAAGCTGTTTTCGAGAGTCCTTACGAATCGTCTCGCTCGCAAGTTCGACGACTTCCAACCTCCCGAACAAGCCGGGTTCCGAAAAGGCTTTAGCACCATAGACCACATCCATACGCTGCGGCAGGTTATACAGAAGACTGAGGAGTATAATGAGCCACTTTGCTTGGCGTTCGTGGACTATGAGAAAGCCTTTGATTCGATTGAAACCTGGGCGGTGCTGCAGTCTCTCCAAAGGTGCCAAGTGGACTATAGGTATATCGAGGTGTTGAGGTACTTATACCAAAATGCCACCATGACGATCCGAGTACAGAACCAGAACACAAATCCTATCCAACTGCAGCGTGGTGTGAGACAGGGAGACGTTATTTCTCCGAAACTGTTCACAGCTGCGTTGGAGGACATCTTTAAGCTCTTGGACTGGAAAGGACTCGGCATCAACATTAATGGCCAGTACCTAACACACCTTCGTTTTGCCGATGATATAGTCCTTATGGCTGAGACCATGGAAGACCTGAACACAATGCTCGAAGATCTCCGTAGTGCTTCCCAAAGAGTGGGTCTTAGGATGAACATGGATAAGACGAAAATTATGTCAAATGCCCATGTTGTACCCTCTCCAGTTCATGTTGGGAACACTACACTTGAAGTTGTTGACCATTACGTATACCTAGGACAGGCAGTCCAGTTAGGTAGGTCCAACTTCGAGAAAGAGATCTCTCGTCGAATCCAACTCGGGTGGGCAGCATTCGGGAAGCTTCGAAAAATCTTCGCGTCCGACTTACCTCAGTGTCTCAAGACGAAAGTCTATGAACAGTGTGTGTTGCCAGTGATGACCTACGGCAGTGAAACGTGGCCGCTAACTATGGGTCTCATAAGGAGGCTCAAGGTCACTCAGCGTGCAATGGAGAGAGCCATGCTCGGCGTTTCCCTACGTGATCAAATCAGAAACGAGGAGATCCGCAGGAGAACTAAAGTAACCGACATCGCTCGAAGGATTGCTCAGCTGAAGTGGCAATGGGCGGGACACATAGCGAGAAGAACCGATGGCCGTTGGGGCAGAAAGGTTCTGGAATGGCGACCGCGCACCGGACGACGCTCCGTGGGTAGGCCCCCGACAAGGTGGACCGACGATCTGGTGGAGGTCGCGGAAAGCCAGTGGATGCAGGCAGCGCAGGACCGATCGTTGTGGAGATCCTTAGGGGAGGCCTATACCCAGCAGTGGGTGTCGTGTGGCTGATATGATGATGATGATGATGACATAATTATACCTAATTAATTTAAGTATTTTATAAGCGAATGTTTTTGTAAACCATTTTGTTTGTAAGTAACCAAATAAAGTTTTATTCATTCATTCATTCAAAAGCGTTCAACGTCCGACCTTAGGAGGTTGACCACAATAAAAAAACTAAGTTTCACTAAAAGTGGCGCCAAAAGTTTAAAACTTTTTTGCCGATTTTAATCAAAAATTGTGCGATATATAAATGCAAAAAGGGCTCGTTTTTAGAAACAGTACCTAAATAATTATTTGTTTATCAGATCTTAAAAGAAAAACGGGTATATACCTAGGTACTTTGTGTTTGTGCCAGTAAGTTACAAAAAAGACAGCATATTCTTATTAATACATTTAAAGTGATAAAAGAAAACGAATAAAATATTTCACATACATTTTATTTTCTTAAATTATTAACCATTGATTTCCAAGAGTACAACTAAAAAACAAATTAAAGTACAAACACGTTATGCATCGCTAACTAAACACAACTGTAGGTAACTTCTCTTGGCAAACCGTATGCATTCCATTGACTAACACGGCGCACCACAAACGAGTTAAAATCCTGTACTAATAGCCACTGTACTATACAATGCGGGCCAGCATAAATTAAGCGTAAGCCTATCAAAACGTCATTTTGTATTATTATTATAAAGCGAAAGAGATGATAATGCAAAATGGCTTAGTGACAGTCTTATTTTTCCCGCAGAATATCCCTAACTTGGTCGATTAAAACAGCCTTTAATCCTTCGAAAACAGTACTGCAGTCGGCAACTAATGTGATTCTCTATATGTAAACATAGAGTCCTAAGGTTATGATAATACTTAGATAATGTATATTCTAGTCTGAAAGCGATAAGTCTTGGTATTGAGCGAGCCCAACTAAATACGTGATTACAGCACACTCAACCATACAGAACTCTTTACTATTTTATTTAAGTGCTCAAGTTACTGTCTTGATATTTTTTTTTCGATAAAGCAAATCTGTTTATCACCTTCGATATTTTCTAATTTAATTGTTTTCTCCCTTAAATACTTTTTTGGGGCACAATAATAGATAATATCGTAAGTTTATATTATCTAACAGTGATTAAAATAGGCATTTACTTAATTTAAGATAAATAATATTTAATTTAACGTGAAAATTAACACGATAAGCGAAACGTGTTTGTTGGTATAACTTTAACAAAACCTGACAGACTGCATTCTGAATAAAATATGAAGAATAAATTGTAGAATATCTAATAAATGTACTTAGGGTTCAAATATCCATCTGTGACATAGTAATGACATACAACAAACACTCGTCAACATTTCCAAATATATATTCTTTTACAGCATTACACACTTTTAATTTTATAACTATTTTATTACAATGTCTAATGTACACATTTCAACCCTCTTTTACCCGAAATACAATGAAACGCTATTTTTATACACAACAAACCTTACTCTATGAATGTGAAAATATTTCGTCACGATATCTTAGACGTATTATTTTCTTATGGACTGTAAAGAAACTGTGAAATGCATTAAGTTTTTGTTACACCTTATACGTAATAATATATTAACATTATTATGTTTATTTATTAATATCAGTCAAAATATTTTCGCAGTTTATATTAATAACCGAACGCTGAGCAACTTGTGTTGTTAGTGTTATTTTGATATTTTCAGAAATATAATTATACTTAGATACTTAATTTCGTTATAATCTCAAGAAAGTTTTGAGTGTAAGTAATGGTTGATTGAAGTAGTTAATCTTATAATGTCATGGAATCAGTAGGGATTGATCTTTACAGCATTTCAGAAATATTGATGGAATCATATTGTATTCGCAAGATTGCTGAGCGTCGGTCAAGCCGAGATCGTTCACTCCCACGAGACCAACGATCGCTTACATTATAACAAAACAGTCAGCAGAAGCAAATGATCGAAAATTACCATGTTCTCTTTCAGTCGATGCTATTTTTGTTATGTATAAAGTACAAAAGTTGTATACATTAACGTTAAAAGGCGCATAAGCCTAGTCCATCCAGCTAACGAATTTAGAAGAGCAACGAAAAGCGAGTGGCCATATTACACGTGAAGTTTAATTTTATTTACACGTTATATCAATGTATTAGCCTCCTTGGGCTTCTCAAGTACTATTCTAATTAGGTACTCGCCAGTAATGCGCCAATTGATAGTTTAATTACTAACAATACTATCGTTTGTACAACGCCAATAACATCCTTACAAATCTAAATCCCATTTGATACACTGCCGTTAGATTCGCCTTAACACTAAGCTACTAACAAAATAAGTGTCAATATTACTTACATTAGCATTTACATATTAGTAGAACGATGCACGATTTGCGATTATAGTTATTTATTTACGATTTCCGTCATTACATGTTTAAAAATCTATAAAGGCATCTTTACCTCAGACTTTAGATTTACCACCCTCGTTCTGATGGTGTATTTACAAACTAATTCATTATAATTAAGTTAGATAAAAAAATGAATAAATAAATATAGTTATCGATTTAGAATTGTCGTAAAGTGTTCACCGATGATAGGATGATGAATGATCACGGGCGGTGAGACCGTGGCAGAAGAGGTGACGCGAGACGCACCTGCGTGCACGCCGCGTCACGTTGCGCTATCACTGTTTCCCATCACAAATTAACTAATAATTTCACCAACATCATTAACTTAACTAAACGTACATAAAGTATAACAAAATTATCTGACAAACTATTTAGGCATTTGATGGCAGTATCGTAACTGGTTGTATTCAAACTAATTACTTATAATTTACAAACACATTAATAATTGCTAACACTTAACTAATGGTAACACGAAGAGGAACGGACGTGTGTCGCTCATTCAGGTAACAGGATATCTAAAATTTTCACCCCTTTAATCAAAAATGTTGATGTAAAAGCATAATTATAAAAAGGATAAGTTATATCTACAAGAAGGACAGCTAGGTAATGGTTTTTGAAACCGTTTTTAACAACGTTTATGAATAAAGGGAAGGTTATACTTACTCGTGTAATTGTAAGCCTCTGACCACTAAGCGAATTTCTATTTTGTTTTGTTTTTATCGAGTTGGTTTAATTATTACTATTTTCATAACTGGCCTGAACTGGAGACGTTTGAAATATTTCAAAAAGATTTTAATACTTCGAACGGAATAGGGATTAAATTAAAACATAGGAATTGTACATTGTACAATTCTATCATTTCCTAAATAAAATAAAACGTTTAAGTTTGCTAACGAACACACAGGTTATCTCTATCAAATGTATGTTCACATCGAAATCGACAATGCTAAGGCATACACCGTTTAATTACCTAGAACCTAAGTCCCTAGAACGAACTTTTTGGTTGTAATTACTTAATTTTAACAAGGCAAACACAGCCTCTTATAACTAGTGGTAACTGTTCACCGTTGATGGAACGTTTATTACAATTTATTATTAACGATTAATACGAGTGTTAACGATAACGCCAAATAACTATAAAAGTCGAGGCAGTGATTACTGACAGTTTTAAGATCGGAAAGTCTATTATCACTTATGGTAATTAAGATGAGTGGTTTTTTAATAATTTTAAGTAAGTATTATGTCTAATATGACTTAGTATACGTTTTGATGCCATGTTCATTTTTTTATAAATGAAAGAAGAAACTTGAACTATGATAATGATGTCGATTAGCTTTATTAATGAAATATATTACGTAGTATGTTAAATGGTGTGATAGACATGTTAATTATTGTGCGAGATATGACAATGATCGTTCTAAGGGAATGGGGATGATGTTATGGATGATACAGTAAAAGGTGTATGTCCAGCTTTTATGAAAGTGAATTGAAGTATTATTAAAATTAGTTAGTACAATTATTGATGATCCGATGGTCAATGACATTTTTGTTGTATCAGTTTTAAATTTACTGTTTGTTATTTGACTACTTATATGTATAAAAAATACATTTTTGAAAAAAAAAAATCAGTTGTATCAATCATATTATTTGTTGTGATTATAACGCATTTTTAGTAACCCGCAGTACTACGAAACTTCATCGAATTTGATTTGCGAATAATAAGAACGATGATTTAAAAAGTTAATTTTAGAAGTGATAATGGATCGTCAAAAACAACGATAGATTGAGCATAAAAGTTTGAACACATCGAAGGAAGCAAAGTATAAGTATAATCGAAGCACCTACAAAGAGAACCTCTTCAGTAGAACAACGCAGGACTGCACACAAGAAACCATAGCACACGTTGTACCGCAGCGCAGTTACTACTCGCGGCTACGTAAACTTCTGAATGAGAAGTTGTTTAAACAGAAACGTAGTAATAACATGCAAAAGTGTTATGCGAAGTATTGGCAATAAAAATGCATAAGTTGTGACTATAAAAACTGAGCGAGACCACTCTAAATTAGTGTATAAATCAGTAGTTGTATACAAGCAGTCTTGGTAAACACACGAGTAGGTAGGACTTAGTGCTACTTACATACGAACAAGTCATATTAAATTAAAAGTTCTCAATATTACACACTCGGATTTAATCTACTGGACCTATACAATATAAAATGCAAACTAAAACAGCAATATTTCATTTACAAGAAACAATTCTGTCTAAAAACAACGTTTATTTTGTAAACTACAGTCTATATTTACAGAAATAATTCTATTTAATATATTATGCGATTTTCCGACTGACGAAGATTAATTTAAATAGTAACATAATTATATATTTTATTCTATTTAACACTAATTAGTATACACTACCATGTATAAAACACGCATTCATGTCCCTGGTACTTAATCACTAGGTATTTTATAATAAATCAGTCTGTCGATTGGGACGTTTTAATTCCTCTACTAAACAATAAACCAATTCACACATCGACTCAACAAGTATACGTCAGTGTACCGCACTGTCTTTGCACTCGAACTCGTCTCGGGCGTTCAATTAAAGATGTAGAAAGACGCCCTCGTACGTTGCAGCCACCGTTGACGTCGTTCAGGGTAGCACGGAGCTCCTCATTACTTCCTCAGTTTTGTTGTCCTTTTCAAAACATTCATTCGCCACCAACATAATAAACTCAGTCATTTGTTTCGTAGCATTTGAGTTTTCCGAATCGTTATTGTCAGCTCTGTGACTTTATTGTCGGGGGCCGATTGTAGGAACATTTGTACGAACTCTTGTGCTGGACTGGTGAACACAGCGGTGTGCGATGATCATAAGACGAGGGTGCAGCGGGGTCGCGGGGCCAGTCGCTCGTACATCGAGAACTAGACACCCTGCTGTGCCATGTACTATCTTATCTCGGCCGAGTTCAAAACGAACGGTACGTAGAACATTTTACTTTCGAGTAGGAGGTTCGCCGCAGCTTGGATCTGTAAAGCGAGGTGAAAATGAGCATTGATTTTCAGCACTTTCTATTGTAAACTGGTTCGCTTGTTGTACGGCAATAGAACATTAGTTACATTTAGCTTTGAACGTTAGTTTCACTGATAAGGACTTTCTAGGGCCTTTCGCTATCAGCTTTATTAGGGCAATAGTCCTGTCGCAATAGACAGTAATAGAAATGAAAGTGGGTAATGTCAAATGTTAGAACTATGCTCACGACAATGCTAACGTTATATTTTGTACTGTTAATGTATAAAGCGTGTGGTCCAATTAGTTTAGCAAAACGAATCTTGCTCGTGGTTAGAAAGATTCACCACAAATGTCTTATGGCCACCAATTGTGTGAGGAAACCTATAACCATATGATATGACTATAAAAATGCTTACTTCAGGTATTCTGGCGAAGAGTTCCTGCAACCGGCCGGGGTGGTGCGGTGCGGCGTGCTCGAGGTAGCTCCGCAGTACCTGCACGTATCGGTCCTGGATGCCTTCCAGTTCCACCTCTGTGAATAGAGGAAGATGACTAATGAATAAACAAAAAAAAAAACAAATATTCCGACGAACTGAGAACCTCTTCCTTTTATTTAAAGTCGGTTAAAAAGAACAACTACCAATATAATTCATGAAATCTCACGCGGTCACATGGACAACAATAAATTATCTAGTCAATATAAAATACCTAGATAGTTAATTAAGATAGGCAAGTTTGATGCATTATAGGCATAGTTTTGCTGTAGAAAAGGAGTTTCTTTATTTATGTAGATCATACTTGGTATCATAATAGGCGTGACGACAGTATCAAATAATCAAAGATTTAATTATTTTTGGGGACGTCAGAGCGGCGCCATGACACCTGTTGTAACGTTGCGTTCTGACACCAAGTTTAAATTTTGGCGCGGAAGCGAAATGGTAGTTTTCAGTACCTTACAGGAATTGGCACCTCCCCCTTAACGTCATTGGCGGATGTGTGTAGCAGCCGCAACTTTAATAAATGTCTTTTCGATTTTTTTAGTATTTGTATAGGGTTTTGAAATTAATAAACATTGGAAAACAGAACAAAGTCTCTCAATATTCGCTTCAGTTTTGCAGAGAATTTGACGATAGAAAATGGCGCGTGCGGCGTGTCATGATTTCGACCAATACGAATATAAGATTCTTGATTTCGACGAATAGCAACAACGCCCAATAGGAAGGCTGATTTTGGTGCCGCGGTGTTGCCATTTCGCGTCACATTCTTCTATCTGACACTTTTAATGAAGTTATGCACAAACACCTTTTTGCTGATTGAAGCGTCGAGTGACAGTTCTTTGTGTTTTGTCCAAAAGATTTATAGTCGACAAAACACAGGTATTTGTTTATGTAGGTTAAATTTTTATTTACAAAATTATTTGGTCAATTTTTAATTTCAAGTTATGGTAGGATTTGGGAAAACGGAACGTTTTGGAAGAAGTTTCAAAACGAGCAAGGGCAACACCAAGCAAGTTTTCAGATTTTCAGAAAAGAAAGATGACAGTTGTGATGAACGAGATTTCATTTGGTTATTTTATTTAACGCGGCGAGAGTCGCTCGCATAATAATTTATAGTCAGAAAACGTTACTGAGGTAAGTGCAGTTTTATCTGTTTAATGCAGATGTCGCAAGACGCCAGGAACATTTTTTTTGAGGTTGTTCTTATTACAGGTAGAACCACTGGTCACTGGTTTGAGGGTGTGCCAGATTCCCCAATTTTACTTACTGTGGTTGAGTTCGGCCAGGCAAAGTTTCAAACGGGTGGTGGGAGCAGGCGGTTTGAACACCCGCTAAACAGGATTCTGTTCAGCGAAAACCTGGTAAGAATCTTGGAAATATTATTTCCCACGCCACGCCGCCATGCCGCATAGCACAACGTGTTCGTGGTCGGTTTTCCAGTTTGCTAATCATACATATTTTGTTACAGCTATGGGAAGTTAATTTTATTCGACTCATCGTTTTATGAGAATACCCTACTTTGGGACGGTGTCCATCCACGGCCACGTCACCGGCCTGAACGAATTGCTGTCCACCGAGTCCTAATTTCATTCAAGACTCACAGGAGCATTAATAACTAGAAGTTGTCATCATATCGGACACATGAGGTCGGTGTAACTTTCACTACAATTTAGCTCTTTTAGTGAACCGTGGTATCTCCATGTAGGGCTCGGTTTCTTGACGTAGAACTGTAACTTTTACCTTTTGCGGCCCAACGCACACCAACCAAATCGTACCCATGTAAAGCGACCCCTATCGCTAAGCTAGTATTTTGGAATTTTTCTTATGTAAGGTGTAAACCAAATTTTAACAATATAGACCATTAAACCCATACCATCTTTTATTTATTTTTGTTTACTCCTTATATTTAATTTTCTTTGCTCCGTGGCTCTCATCGGGCAGTATTCAAAGAGAACCACGTGGCAAATGGCGCCCACATTTATTTAAAGATATTGTTTGGTGTGTGTTGGTCAGAAATATCCCCCATCTTTCTCATATCTGGGCCCGGACCGCAGGGAATATTGTGTGTGTAAGATTTTGTCCTGGCCCACACCTTTGGCTTACTTATGGAATGATTTATAGTACTGATTGAAAGATTGAGAGAGGGTAGGAGAGAGTAGGGGAGTTTTTTTTGTTTTGGTAAAAGTTTACAGTCGAGTCATTATATTTTTGCTTAACTTAGAGTCATATTTTGAAAAGAGGGTAGGTATATATTTTTGCTTAACTTAGAATCATATTTTTGAAAGTATTTGGTAGAGTCATTATGTATTTTGTGTAACTTAGAGTCATAATATATTTTTCAAACAAGAATATTTAGTTCATAATTATTGAGCGAATAACATTTAAGATCATTTTTTCTGCTTGAACAACATAACCACAGTAAAGAATTGTTTTTCAATTTAATAAATTTCTTTGGAACATTTTATTAGGAATTTGTTTTTTTAACAGTAGCGGCATAGATTTAAATTGATTTTTAGGATTGGAATACCACGCGTTCTAGTTTTGTAATTTTATGTTGTGGTGTGCTGCTATTGTGAATGTTATAAAGTGAAAAAAAAACACAAGTGTGGTTGTTTCATTTCCTTTAATTTTTAAGTGTTAAGCTTTTGTTCCATGTTGTATGTTATGTGTTATATGTTTTTATAAAACTAAGATTTATATGTATAGGTATCTACCTACATGTTTCATGTTTAAAAGTTAACTTCAAGTTATATTGTTTTTATGTAAAACTGTAACTAAACAGACATAAATATCAGATTTTACATTTGGTAACAAACTAGTGTGTGTACACATTCATACTTTCAAAGGAAAGATTTCAGTTTTCAGATTAAAACTTTATTTTGTTTTTAAAATGAATACATTTTGTTAAATTTAAAAGTTCATACAGTTGGTTTATAAATTTGATACATTTTGTTAAAACTACCTACATTTTATACATTTAGGTGATAAATTTACAAAATATTACAATATTGTACAAGCGGTGTGTCGTTGTGGTCAATACAATTACAAATAATTTTCTTGAGTACTGTGTTTTCTCTGATTTAGTGTTTGATAATTTAATATTACCTTTTATTTAAATTATTTGTGAAGGAAATACCACCAGTTCTTAACGATGGATTTAGAAATTTTAGTACATTCTCTTTTAAAAGATGAACTTACTTATGAAGTGACAATTAGGTCTGAAACACCGACTTCTACGGTTCCTTTGTTGAGAAAGCAACTAAAACAGCTTCTTATTGAGTGTCCCTCTGAGGTAATCACAGAAACAGAGTTTGAAAGTGGTTCGGAACTTAAAATTATTTCAGATAAAATTAAAGAATTAAAAGCAAAACTTAGTGAAAAATCTGTTACAGCACATTGTTTGAGCAGATGCCGTGGTTTGGTACGACACTTACATCATAGGCTTTTGCGAGTTGTGTCGGATGACCCTGCTGTTTTGTCACAAAAGGCAGAGTTGTCTGGCGCAATTGAGTTTTTATTGTCAGTTTCTGAAAAGTTTTTCTTGTCAACAAGAGCACAGCATCCGGATCAGAGCGATACCCAGGTTGAACCGGTGCCAGTAGTAGCAGTTGCAGAATGTTCTGGTGATAGGAATGTGGCAAAGTGGAACTTGAGATTCAACGGGACCACAGACCCACGCTCATTTTTGGAACGTGTCGACGAGCTCCAAATTTCATATGGTGTTTCTGACGGCAAGTTGTTCAACTCAGCCGCTCAGTTGTTTTCAGAACAGGGTTTGCTGTGGTATCGTGGCATTAAAAGTCAGGTTGACAGTTGGGCAGAACTGAAATCTTTGTTGCTCGAAGAATTTGACCCGGTCGATTATGATTACAGGTTACTGGGTGAGATCCGTTCACGAACACAAGGAATGGAGGAGCCAACACACATTTATTTTTCAGTAATGGCATGCCTATTCAACAGACTGAAATCACCACTGCCGGAGGAGAAGCAGCTTGAAATCCTTTTGCATAACATCAGACCGTATTTTTCACAACAGTTAGCTTTGTTAGATATTACTACAATTTCCGATTTAAAGACAAAATGTCGTAAACTTGAATCTGCTCGCCAACGTTCGGATTTTTTTGTTGAACCGACTAAGTCGAATTTTCTGAGTCAAGAATTTTGCTATAAGGGTAAAGCAAAAAAGCAAGTTAATTATGTAGCAACACACAACACCAGTAGACCGCCAACAACATCACAACAGTTTAATTCTAATTCAATGCCTTCTGCAAACCAACGAGTGTGTTATAAATGTGGCAAGGGTAACCACAATTTCAGATTATGTAAAGTGACACCTCAAAATATAAAATGTTTCAAATGTGGCAAAGTAGGTTTTACTGTCACATCGTGTCCGAACTGCAGTAAGGGCACAAGTTTTAAAAGTTCACCACAGACAAAAAACTAGTTGGTGAGAACCGAGGTAATAATTTAGTGGATAGTGAGGGTAAATTTAAATCTTTTCGTAGCATCGCTTCGGTTCTCTTCGCACCTAGTGAAAATGATGTTAGGCCTTATTTAAAATTTAAAGTGAATGATTTTGAAATTATTGGTTTATTAGATTCAGGTGCTTGTATCTCAATTTTAGGGAACAATGCACATAAACAATTTATCAAGTTTGGGTTTGAACTTCAGGAGCGTGTAGACAGGTCGTGTAGTGTTGCAAATGGAGTTCAACTAGAATCTTTAGGGTTTATTTTTGTACCGGTTACTTTTGGTAAAATTAGCCGGGTAGTGAAATTTTTGGTGATTCCTAGTATAGTCACAGAGGTGATACTAGGTTGTGATTTTTGGAGATCTTTCGATTTAGGAAAGAACATTTTTGATCAAATAGATTATAGGAACGCTCCTAAATCATTTTTTAATAATTGTAGTTCAATTCACTCAGAACAAATAAATAGTATTCAGTCGTATAATAGTTTGTCTTTTAGTCAAAAAGAATTGGCTGATTCAATGGTGAAAGACTTTGAATCAATTTCTTCAGAAAGGATTGGGTTAGGAAGGACCCCTCTAACTGAGCATGTTATTGATACGGGAGAGGCCATACCTATTAGGATAGGTCAGTATCCGTTGTCGCCGGAAAAGAAGAAAGCCTTAAATGACGAGTTGGATAGAATGCTGGAATTAGACGTTGTAACACCTAGTGAAAGTCCGTGGAATAATCCCGTTCTATTAGTTAAGAAGGCGAGTGGCGATTGGAGATTCTGTCTTGACTGTAGGAAGCTTAACGCCGTTACCAAGGGCGATGCATATGCTATTCCGTACATGCCTCAGATACTTGACAGCCTTAAGGAGGCTAGGTACTTATCCTCGATAGATTTAAGCTCCAGTTTTTGGCAAATTCCACTCCAAACTGAGTCGCAGGATAAGACTAGTTTTACTGTTCCGGGAAGAGGTATCTTCAAATTTAAGGTGATGCCGTTTGGACTCTGCGGAGCTCCGGCTAGACAGCAACGTTTGATGGATAGGTTGTTGGGTCACGGGTTCTGCAGTGATATTGACAACGGAACAGTTTACTGTTACGTTGATGACATTATTATCTGTAGTTCTGATTTCCAAACGCATTTACTACTTTTAAAACGGGTGTTTGACAAGCTTAAGGAAGCTAATTTATCTATTAATTTTGCAAAATCTAAATTTTTCCGAAGTTCTATTAAATATTTGGGTTACGTTGTAGACGAATTCGGTCTGAGAACGGATCCGGAGAAGGTTTCCGCAATTTTGAACTTTCCTACTCCAACTTCAAGTCGTGAGGTCAAAATGTTTCTTGGAACGTGTTCCTGGTATAGACGGTTTATTCGTAACTTTTCGACTATCGCCGCACCACTAAATAAGTTGACGTGTAGTGGAAAGAATGCGCCACCCTTCTCTTGGTCACAGGAAGCCGAAGAGTCTTTTAATACTTTGAAAGACGCCCTAGTTACAGCACCGGTTTTAGCTGTACCAGATTTTGGTAAGCCTTTCACTGTACATTGTGATGCATCTTCATATGGGTTAGGAGGAATGTTATCTCAGGAAATTGAAGGACATGATCACCCTATTGCATTTGTAAGTCGTTCTTTAAATAAAGCAGAGAGAAATTACAGTGCTACAGAAAGGGAAGCCTTAGCTGTTTTATTTTCGGTCGAGAAATTTGAACCTTATTTGGGATCTCGTCCTTTTAAAGTTGTCACGGATCATTCATCTCTTAAATGGTTTACTAAGCTGGAGAACCCTTCAGGTAGACTGGCGCGTTGGTTTTGTCGACTGTCTCAATTCGATTTTCAGGTTGAGCACAGGAAAGGCACAGACAATGTGGTTCCAGACGCGTTATCCAGACTTATGGACGCTAACACCTTAAACGTGATCAACTCTGTGGAGGACGAGTGGTTTGATAAAATTTTTAATGGTTGTAAGTCGCATCCACTTAATTTTCCTAATTTTTGTGTAAAGGATGGTAATTTGTATCGTTTTTCAAAAAGTAAATTTAGTTTATTGAGTGAATTTGATTGGAAGCTGGTAGTACGGAAGGATCAGAGAGAGGCCATTATTAGGGAGAACCACTGTGAACCAACAGCGGCTCATTTGGGAGTTTTCAAAACCCATAGACGCCTTTGTCTACGGTATTATTGGCCAGGAATGTACAAAGACATCGTTGATTTCATTAAACACTGTGACACTTGCGCCGCATACAAACCATCACAGAAGGCAACTCCAGGTTTAATGGGTCAACCGAAAGTCTGCCATAAACCATTTCAGGTTTTATCCGTGGACATCGTCGGTCCAATGCCAAGGTCTCGTTCTGGTTTTGTTTATCTTTTGGTAGTTACCTGTTGCTTTTCTAAATATTGTTTAATTTTTCCAATGAGACGTGCTACTTGTGCGGAGGTGGTGAAAAACTTGGAACAACGCGTAATTTTAGTACACGGCGTTCCAGAGACTGTAATTGCTGATAACGGAGTGCAATTCACAGGATCTGAATTCCGCCAAATGCTCGAACGTTATAAAGTTCCGAAACTCCATTTTACCCCGCGTTACACACCTCAAGTAAATTTGGTTGAAAGATACAACAAAACCATAATGACAGCTGTTGCTTCTTACGTTAAAGATAATCATCGTACATGGGATGAACAATTGCCAAAAATTCAGTTTGCAATTAATAGTGCCGTGAATGAGTCCACTGGATTTTCACCATTTTTTCTAGTACATGCTAGGGAACCAGTCATTAGTGGTACCTTTTATAGGGACACAGATAAGGAATACGAACCTGGGGTACCTAGGGACGAATACGCCGGTGAATTTCACAATTTAAAGACCATTTTCGAAGAGGTACGCGAGCATTTATTAAAAGCCCATGCTGAGAACACCACTCACTATAACTTAAGAAGAAGAGAGGCTAAATTTTCTGTAGGTGATGTTGTGTGGAAGAGAACATTTACTCAGAGTGATGCGCAAAAATTTAAAATGGCAAAGTTGGCACCTAAATTTGAGAAATGTAGGGTCAAAAAAGTTTTATCGCCTTTGGTGTATGATTTGGAAAGGGTTTCTGATGGTCAATCTATAGGTTCTTGGCACATTAAGGATTTAAAAGCTTAGGGCACTTATTACATCTTCTCTAGTAGTGTGTCAAATACACGAAATTTGGCACACGAAGCGTATGTCTGTGTGTGGTGTTTACAGTTATTTTCACTGTAACACTTTTGGTTTGCATGGTGAGGTATGAAAGGACAAATGGTGATGAACGAATGAATGACGATTGCATGCGGAGGAATTTGGGTGTGAAAGAGCAGGGAATTGCCGGTAGCCAAGCTATAGGTAGATGGAGGACTGGTTTAGTTTTTTTGTGTGGTTCAATCTCTAATGAGTTAGAATTCACTTTTTGTTACGAGTTTCGAATCTATTTTTTTACCTAGGTGTAGATTCGGGTAAATCTTGATATTTTTTTTATTTTTGCTGTTTGGCAGGTAGTGAAACTTATATTTTTTTTTCCAATTCATACTCCAATTTTGAAACGACTCGTTATGGAAGAAACCGGCATGTTTTTTCTGCTATTTGGGTGACTGAAATTTATGTCACAAACTTTTTTTAATTTTGAATATTTAGTTGTTGTACAGTCACAACAACTGTTGCATTTGCGTATTTGGTGAATGCTACATTTTTTAAGGAGCGTAGTTTCGACTCCTTGTTTGGTTTACAACTTGTGTTGAGTTGTAAATGTTTTGTTTGTGCGGTGTTGTTTTGTGCTGTTTTGTCTCGTTAAGTGGAAGTCCTGTGTCGTCAAATGTGATGTCACTAGGGTGTCGGGTTGAACGTCCAGGGTATATTTTTTTGGGTTGTCGGTCGACATGGTTCGTTGAATCGTAGCATTCAATAGATTTTTTTTTCTAGGTTTGTGTTAGTAGTAGGATTTGTAGTTTGAGGACGCTGAGGGCAGCGCCTTTTTTTCAGGAGAGGGGGTATTGTAACGTTGCGTTCTGACACCAAGTTTAAATTTTGGCGCGGAAGCGAAATGGTAGTTTTCAGTACCTTACAGGAATTGGCACCTCCCCCTTAACGTCATTGGCGGATGTGTGTAGCAGCCGCAACTTTAATAAATGTCTTTTCGATTTTTTTAGTATTTGTATAGGGTTTTGAAATTAATAAACATTGGAAAACAGAACAAAGTCTCTCAATATTCGCTTCAGTTTTGCAGAGAATTTGACGATAGAAAATGGCGCGTGCGGCGTGTCATGATTTCGACCAATACGAATATAAGATTCTTGATTTCGACGAATAGCAACAACGCCCAATAGGAAGGCTGATTTTGGTGCCGCGGTGTTGCCATTTCGCGTCACATTCTTCTATCTGACACTTTTAATGAAGTTATGCACAAACACCTTTTTGCTGATTGAAGCGTCGAGTGACAGTTCTTTGTGTTTTGTCCAAAAGATTTATAGTCGACAAAACACAGGTATTTGTTTATGTAGGTTAAATTTTTATTTACAAAATTATTTGGTCAATTTTTAATTTCAAGTTATGGTAGGATTTGGGAAAACGGAACGTTTTGGAAGAAGTTTCAAAACGAGCAAGGGCAACACCAAGCAAGTTTTCAGATTTTCAGAAAAGAAAGATGACAGTTGTGATGAACGAGATTTCATTTGGTTATTTTATTTAACGCGGCGAGAGTCGCTCGCATAATAATTTATAGTCAGAAAACGTTACTGAGGTAAGTGCAGTTTTATCTGTTTAATGCAGATGTCGCAAGACGCCAGGAACATTTTTTTTGAGGTTGTTCTTATTACAGGTAGAACCACTGGTCACTGGTTTGAGGGTGTGCCAGATTCCCCAATTTTACTTACTGTGGTTGAGTTCGGCCAGGCAAAGTTTCAAACGGGTGGTGGGAGCAGGCGGTTTGAACACCCGCTAAACAGGATTCTGTTCAGCGAAAACCTGGTAAGAATCTTGGAAATATTATTTCCCACGCCACGCCGCCATGCCGCATAGCACAACGTGTTCGTGGTCGGTTTTCCAGTTTGCTAATCATACATATTTTGTTACAGCTATGGGAAGTTAATTTTATTCGACTCATCGTTTTATGAGAATACCCTACTTTGGGACGGTGTCCATCCACGGCCACGTCACCGGCCTGAACGAATTGCTGTCCACCGAGTCCTAATTTCATTCAAGACTCACAGGAGCATTAATAACTAGAAGTTGTCATCATATCGGACACATGAGGTCGGTGTAACTTTCACTACAATTTAGCTCTTTTAGTGAACCGTGGTATCTCCATGTAGGGCTCGGTTTCTTGACGTAGAACTGTAACTTTTACCTTTTGCGGCCCAACGCACACCAACCAAATCGTACCCATGTAAAGCGACCCCTATCGCTAAGCTAGTATTTTGGAATTTTTCTTATGTAAGGTGTAAACCAAATTTTAACAATATAGACCATTAAACCCATACCATCTTTTATTTATTTTTGTTTACTCCTTATATTTAATTTTCTTTGCTCCGTGGCTCTCATCGGGCAGTATTCAAAGAGAACCACGTGGCACTGTGAGCTTTTATCGCGCGCTATTGAAAAAATATTTAAAAATGGCTTTGAACTTTGTTAAACTTTAGTTTATTACCGAAATAAAGTTTTTTTCGTAAATAGTAAACGTGTACCTACATTACGGATGAGGATTTCAAAATCATTCGTCATGCCTATTACTGTGCAAATTCGTGCCCCCTCCTCCCTTTAGGCTTATAGCTGAAAATATTTCATAGAAGAAAAGTTGGAAAGCCTTTTTTTACTTTTGATTTGTTACAATATATCAAAGTAGAGATTTTGTAGAGTTTTTGACACGATCTACATACCTAATTATTAATATCATAGAACCTGCCGCACACTGAAATTCATTCGATGACAAAAATATAGCTCTACATTTTCTAAAATCAGACAGAAAGCATGCAAATCTGTGTTATTTAAGTATCATGAAAAATGTGTAAAAAGTTCTAAACTGTTTAGAGTTTTTTTAATTGGCTTTGCTGAGAAACTTTTTATATGCAATAAATACTGAAGTACTTACCTACCTACTTTGTTATTTTATCAATAATATTATTAATTAGAATTAATTGTAACTAAATGAATATCTAGTTCCTATAAAAAACATTATTTGTTTACTACTTACCGAAGTTTTACCAGCTTACCGTAAATAAACTCTACATAAACTAATGCTTGCAAGTGATGGATGATGGATGACGATCATTCATTCAACTACTCGTCCCTAGATGGCGCTGCGAGACGGTGGTGGTTAGCCAATGCCAAGAGACGTGCGGTGCGGCGGTGACGTCACGCGCTCAGTAGGTCACTCCGATAGCGGGGCAACGACCGCGGCTAGCCGTTGACCTCCGCTCGAGCGCTCGCGTCCTCCTCGCTCGCTATTGCCATCTCTTTCAGCCGTGCGCGATTTTCCACGATATTGTACGCGCGGTCGGTTATGTGCGCTGTTATGCAGCATCTTTTAAATAGACGAGTACTTTTCAGGGATGTTGCATTGCGATTTATGTTTTTTCATTAGAATAATTTCTTTTGATTAAGTAATGGGGTTTCACTACCACTGTATCAAATATTACGTAAATAAATTTATAAGCTGAGTCTACACAAGTCTATTCGCGCGTTATCTGTATTTTTCCGCTGCGGCCAACAGCGCTGCGCAAAAGAGAAAGTTTCACCTTCCGCGTTGCGCTTTCCGCTCCGAGAGTGAAATGTTGCCCCGTTACAACTGACGCAACTAGCTTCTCATTATTCATGTTCATTGGACGGTACTATTGTTGTTGATCATTTACACCATGACACGAACATTAATTTTTTTATCTTTGAAAAAATAACAAACCTTAAGTGATTTTGAATTGCTATTAGATGCTTTTAATCACCCATAGCAAATTGATTGAAACATACATAATACGCACCCAGTAAGTTTGAATTCCAATTACCCAATGTTAGCACAGCCATGGAAATTCGAGTGTGTACATAAGAAGTTGCCTGCACACATGCGTACGCGCACAGAAGCCGACGGAATGGTTGCGCAAACGCTTTCAATTTCACCGGCGCACATGGCATGGTTAGAACCGTTAGATACTCTATCGACTAGGCAGTGTAGAATGTCCACAGATTTCATACCTAATCACTGTCAATTTTTCCTCAATCCATTTCTCGTTAGGATGGTTCTGTGATTTGTTTTAATATTTCAGTTTTTATTTCAGTGAAATCGGAATAACTTCTAAGATCTTAATAGGCGAATATAAAAAAAATGCTTTTAACACATTCATATAAAAGATAGATATGATTCTGTAATAAACATACTCGATAATTATTGACTTCAGTACCTAATCTCTACTATTTTCAGCATTCCGTTCAAAATGATTAAACAACTGATTATTAAAGTTAATTGCTTATTAGTATTCCAAGTTAATTTAATTTTAATTTCTTACCACCCGCATCTTAATATTCATTTAAGTAATAATCACTTTTTATGAGTGTTCGTGTATCGTTTTATAGGACTTATTTGATGACTGACAAGACATTAATGATCTAATCAAGCTTGCAAGGTTAAGTTATGATAATTGCAATCGCGCCACTACTTACCTACAATGTTTGTTTTGCTAGCATTATGTTTTTAAACATATAAAATATTGTTACTAGATTTAAGACTGTATATTCGCATTTCAAAGAAATTAGCGTTTTTCCAAAGAAGTTATCTAAAGAATGAAAGCATTACTATTGATGTAAACTTTAATTTTAGGAAGCAAAGTTCTTAAATTAGTGCCGTATAGAGAGAAAAACATAATAAATTATCAGGTATGTATTTTAAAACGAAGACAATCTGTTCAAGTGGAATATCAAATTTGCTTGTCAGAGGATATTTCACAAAAATTTCAACTGTAAAATTCAAATGGAGAGTGATGCTAATGTACACCCTTTTTTAAGAAAAAAGCTTTTCCTTAGCATACAGGGTGTCGTACCATAATAGGTATTTTTTTTTTTTTAAGAATGTACACTTTTTAATTCGGATGTTGCTATGATTGTAGCCATTTACGAACATTAAATATTAAATAACATTCCGTTAACTTTTCCAGTATTTACTATTTAAAGAATCTAAATATGTACAAGTGCTTATATGCTCGTAAAGTTAGATAAACAATGTAATAAACAGTGAAAACTATTTTCAAAGATGGCGAACGCGACCCAGTTAGGGGCGATAACGCAGGATGTCATAGTTTCCTTAATACTAGGACGTGTATGATAATAGAACAGTTTAAGGTTTTTCAATTTGAATAATTCTATTGAATAACATTATAGTAAAGACGAAAATTTACCCTGAAATAGGTACACCAACTTATGGATAATTACGGCAAACAATTTTTTTTTAATTGTTAACGTAGATAAAAATACCAAAAGAAAGTGGATGAATATGTCGCGTTTGTGAATGCGACTAGTTTAATGTCGCGGCAACATTTATTAGATACTATCGTAGGTATCACACTGGGAATGTAAAGATTTCTCCACCACCAGATCTTCTATATTCCCAGTGTGGTAGTTTTTTTCTTATTCATTACTCTAGTACAGTGGTTCCCAGTTAGTTTTTTCTACGTATCCCTCCAAGAAAAACCTTAAATTCACGTATCCTTTAGTGTAGATATAAATTTTGAAAATATTTTCAAGATTACTTTAGAACTATTGCTTTGTTTGTAGTTTTATTGCAGGTTGTATATCATCGGTATCTAATCAAATTCAAACGAACTGCCCAATCGATTTGATTGAGTTCTAGCGTTATGAAGTGAAATTGTTATCAACGAGTCCCGATTTCATCGATTTCGCAACGAGTGGACTCTTGCCGGCTGCAACTGGGTTAAATGTAACATAAATCATAATAATATTAAAGACACTTCGCACTCGCACTTGTGAGTCTTCGATCAAGATATTCTGAGTATAGTAGACATCTTAAAGTAAGTCTCGTCCTTTCTTTGAAGATACGTAAGGCATAGCAAAATTAACGATACATTAAATTAGTATTGCACCGTTATTTATTTTTTTCTGAATTTTACAAGAGTTTTATCAATAAAATCAAACAAACTTAAGGTTTTCTTGTGATAGATTCATCGGTAAAATTGTAAGTATCTTTTTTTCTCCTCCACCTCTAAGAATATAGCCTACAGTCTACACAGTCAATTACAATGAACCGCGTGCCTATCGATTTAATTAACATATATCTAAAAAAACAATTGAAAAAATCTGAGTCATGATTAGAAAAAAAAAGATAGTGATTTATATTTTCTTTGCAGTTTTGCTCTAGCGACGTACAGTACTGTGACCGTAGTCTCAGAAAGGCCAAGCCAACTGCGCAAGTCGGTATGTCACGCGTAGGATGCCTGCCTGGGTTACGTAACTGACCTACATGAATGGCTGATGCACCCCTAATCCTTTTATAGCCGGTACGTTGACATGTTCAAGAAACCAGGACCTATCTTAGAGGGTGGTGGAATAAGTACCACCCTAGTTTACAGGTTGGTAAACCAGGTTTACAGTACCTAGCTAAAGCAATTTGAAGCACTCTGTAGCGTATTCACGTTACAAACAGTTATTTTAATTTGATTGATCGGAATTTAACGAGTTTTGTGAAATATCATCAAAGGATGATTCCGTTTTAAAAAACCATGCCGAACCAGTGTTCTTTCGATTTTTGAACAAATTTGATCACGGAAAAATATTTTTATATCTAACTTCGACGCTAGCCAGCAACAAAATATTTATTTCATGGACAATGATTACAGAGGCGGGAATTGAACCAGCGACCTTAACTTCTAGAAATCTAAGTTAAACCAATCCGTCAAATTGGTGTCTATCACAAACGCCCAGACCCGAAACAAATAAGTATTTCATCAACAGATATTGGCTACGGTGCAGGAATCAAACTGGCGGCGACCTTTACGAAAAAAGCGAAATTGAAATGTTCTGACTACGAGAGAATTGAAAGTTAGGTTTCTATTTGTTTACGAGCTATAAAAAACTAGTGTTATTTTACAAAAGTTTAAGATACAACGAAGTATTTTAATATTATTATCGATACTTGATTTCCTTAGCTTACGTTTTCACTACTTCTTCATTAAAATAAATGCCACATAACATAATGTAGATGCGTGTTATTCAGGAAATTGGTTGTAAAGATGCTCAGTTCAGCAAATAAAAGTGAATTGGTAAAATGTTTTACATTAATTACGGAAACGGTACCATTTCAATATTTACATAGCCTCAATTGCGACCGGCCTAATAGCCTGCATGAAAGGTTATCCACTATCAATTAACACCATTAAAAAAATAACGAATCTTCAAATTTGGTAGTGACGTCAATTTATAATTTAAACAACCAGCTGTTTTTATTATTCTTTTCGGTACAATTAGGTTGAAAGCTTTTCATTTATCAAACTTGAAGCATGCTAATTATACTTACATTATTTTATCAATAAAAAACATTGCACAGTAGTCTTTTTGCTAGGTATAGCAAACAGACTTTACCTAACAAATGATCATTCAGTATCTTTTTAAAAATATAGTGTCTCATAAGTATAGTCTATTTATCCATAGTTGTCTTATTTGGTAAATAATCTTCACCTGACCAACTTATTTAAAAAAAAAAACAATTATAAATACAACAAATGGTTTTCCACGCATAAATTACGAAATGAATATTTATGAAACTGTGAAGTGAGCATGTATCTATGAAAATAACGTGGGTGCCCGTTTTTTTTGCAAATGAGTGTATCTCAATATTATAGCAGAAGGTGGCAGAAGTTTATTTTGTTGTGTCAAAGCAAAACAACTAATGATCATTACTATGCTGCAAAGTGTGTCAACAACGCTAAAAAAGCTGAACTTCATGCAAGGAAAAACCAACTCATCTCCAACTAGTACTGAGATGGGAATTGAACCCACGATCTTTCGCAATCCGGGTGAACGATCTGACCAACTGAGATATTAACTTGTTAGATTTTTTTTGTTGTTCTTAGGTACTTTTTAGCTGTAATTCGTAAAATAAATTGGTAAACACTGAAGTTCTTGTTCTTACCTTGGTTTAACAGTATGTAGACCTTGAGACAGACGTACTCCTCCATCCTGAGCTGGATGCGCCGGAACACGCAGGTGATCTGCGTCATCTTCTCCACCACCAGCCCGACGTCAAGTCGCAGCTGTTCCAGCGTAATGGGCCTCCCCATCAGTGATGTTAAGCAGTTTTGTAGCGTCCGCAGATTTGCGTTCACCTAATGACAAAAAGAGACAAATTAAATATTCGTTTGCAAACTTCCCTTACTAGGAATTTTTTAGTTCTTTCAGAATTCTGAATAGTTTAAACAATTTTTCATTTCCAAACGCTAAAATTATATCTCAACTAAAATCATATACATCATAAGGATCTGCCAATTTTTTTCCTTCTTTTTCCTTCCTAAATACCTAAATACTAGCCTAAATACTAGCCCTAAAACTGCACGTAAAGTTTTATTAAAATCATTTGCTATTAACAATTCATAAAATAAAACCCTCTGAGGGCGCCTCTTTCGGTGGTATATACCTTAACGAAAATACATTGTTTGTCCGTCTCCGTCCATCCACATACTTTCGCCGAAAATATTTTGATGAGTCATGCTGAAGAGTGACGAATTTTAAGAACAATATCTGTTTGCCTCGTTCCTATTGGTAGATCAAGCTTGGTAGATGCCGTTCGTCAGATCACTATATTATGTGTAGTGCTACGGAACCGTGCGAACACGACGTACACAATAAATTATCCTCTTATTGGAACTTGCGTGTCAATAATAATTCATACGCGCGATAGACCATGCTTGTAGAGCTGTTATTCACTCTTTCGGGTTATGGATAACCACGTTAGTTTGCTAATCTAGACTGTTTAACTGGAAATATATATTACACTTGACAATTCAAAATGCCCATAAATCTTTAATTTATAGAGCTTTCGAAATATTTACACATTTTGAAACTAACAAGAAATATTAATAAATAATTGTCCAAGACATTCTAAAAAGTTAAACATAATTGATCATTGCCCAGTTTATTCTTGTAACGATCTTTAATAACTCGTATTGGCTCAGAAGATGTTACGCAGTACATAAAGGTAAATTTTTTACGTAATCATGTACATTTAAGTGAAGGAAATGCTCTAGACAATGAAATTGCATTCTACAACTACCGACTGTTACAGCAACGCGCATCGCGAGCATCGTAGCTTAGTTTTACATAATCCGACCAATGTTCGTAATTATAGGTTCACCAATACCGATATCTTATATTTATTTTTAATGACAGTGAAACCTAATAATAATTGGACATAAAATATGGACTTTCTTGTTCTCATCTTCGAGGTAAATTGTGATATGATTTTATATCGTATTACTTGATATAATACAATAATTACCTACTAGTAAAATTGGAAAATTTTATATATTAGTTATGCAAATAGTACTGCGGAAAAATCATTTGGTTAAAACTTACTTATAGATCTTAAGTAAATTGGTTAAATAGAAAAAAAAATCATTGTAGTAGATATGCGATCATGCGATCGTTGCAAAACATTATGTAGTAAAAAGTATTATGAAGTAATTTCTATGCATTGCCGTACTAGAAACGCTTGACATTCTATATTTTACGATTCAAATTGTGCAGGTTATGCAGGTAGTGTGCCCGCGACCGAATGCAGCTAGTCTGAGCTGACGACTTTCTACGGCAGTTGCGCAACCAATGCAGCTCACGTAACTGCACTCCGGCGCATGTGGCGGAAGTCTATGAGTGTGACCTGCCCCGACCAACTACCTACACGATCTAGGATTTATCGTCCGCAACTACAATACTCCTCAAGATGCTTACTTTATAAAATAGGAAAACTTACCTCTTGCATAAAATCTTGTTCTTGGTCCGATGAAGGCGGCGCGTGCGCATGCTTCCCATGCATAGCTTGGTACGCCGCCGTCGTCAGTACTGAGATCTCGTGCCACTTCTCCATTAATAACTTCGAGTGGATTTCCATAGGTATTTCAACTATGAACGGTAATTTCTTCGTCCAAGCGACCATCTTGTGGACTATAGAGTCGCCGATCTTGCACAGTTTGTCGCCTATTTCTGACGTGTCATGTAATAGGTCTGGTAAATGCCGGACGGTGGCAATGTCCTCCATCGCGTCGCAGTCTATCAGCGCTCGGATCATGTGCAATGCTCGCTCGAGAGGTATCGCACGATCCCGCGATGATGACACCGCGCTTTCAAGCCGTGCTCTTAAATGTTCCACCTGCAAACCATCCTTTTGTTAAAATTCGACTAATCTTAACGCTATTACGTAAATTTAAAACAAAGATGAAATTTTCTTACCCCGCTAGGATTGGTGAGTGCAGTCTTAAGTATGGTTCCGTTGACGAGGTGCGGTGGGAGAGGCGGTAAAGGGTCTTTAGGTTTTTCTGGTGGTGATGCTCGACTCGTCGTCGTCGATGCCTTATTTGCTTTTTTGTGTTTCTTATATTTAACTTTGTATAGATTGTAGACGGCACCGCTGTTTCGACCACCGGGCATCCGATCTTCACGAACAGCTGGATAACAAAAAATATAATTAAGGAGCTATTCATTTGATAATGATTAAGATGAAGTTAAAAATAACAAATTAATGTATCAATTTAGTACATTTGGTTTTAAGATTTTATGTTAAAAAAATAAATAATAAATTCACCTTGTAAAACCATTCCCTGTTCAATACACTTTTTAAATCGGCAATATTGGCATCTATTTCTTTGCGCTTTTGTGATTTCACAGCCACCGTCAGCGACACACGTGTAAACGCGCCGGTTCTGTACAGTCCTTTTAAAGAAACCTTTGCAACCTTCACACGTGATAATACCATAATGTAGTCCTGTCGCTTTGTCTTCACATATCATACAAATCATAGGTTGTTCGTCCTCTTCGCGCTCAGTCTCTGGCGCGTAGGTCCGCAACTCTGGCCTAGGTAGAATCAGCGAGCTTGCCCCTGCCACTGGAGAGGAACCCGCCATGCTACTGGCAGTAGGACTTAAATTTAATGCATGAAGTTGTTGGTGCGCAGGTAACTGTGACACGTCACCTGCCCAAAGTAGCTCCATATTTAAAGGTGGACCTCGTGGTCGCCTCAAGTCCCCACCGAGGTTAAGCAGTAATCTTGCTGCTGATTCTTCCGTACACGTCGCAGGGTCTGGCGTTGGAGGCGTCGGCGTATGTGATGCACTTGCTGCCGGTTCACCAGTACCAGAGGTGGCAGGTAGAGTCCAGAACATTGTTCGGACACCACCTGATTCGCCCATTATGACTGCCGGCGCTCCTCGCCATTGTGTTGGTCCTCGCGCTCCTCCTTTGGGTTCCAGCGGTTGTGGAGGGAAATTACCGCCTATTAATTCCGGCTTTACGCCATTAATACAGGCGGCGGAGGGCCAAGGCGCTGGTACAAGAGATGAGTGTGAACTAGAAGGTGGGGGGGCCACCACTCGTGGCCTGTAAGGCTGAGGTAATTCTGGTGGCGTTGCTTCTAACTTAACGGAAGATAGCTGGGAAGGCACGCTCGAATCATATTTGTTCACCGAAGAACTTTCCGTTTTAATCGGCGCTGGCGCTCCTTCAAACTTGATGCAGGAGTAGGGTGGCGCAGATCGGATGACGGTGGGGTGGCAGGCGGGAGATGGTGAGGGTGAGCCGCCGCCGTCAAACATGGGCGGCGGGTGCGGTGGCGTGCCGCACCCCGCGTCGGCCATGCGCGGCGACGGCGGGCCCGGGTCTGGCGATGACGTGCTGGTATCGGCAGCCGACTCGCCTACGGGTACAAAAAATATAATCAATAAAAACACATTAACTACTATGAATAAGAGCACCCTGCACTCTGTGCAAGAGAAAACAGAAACTAGGTGAAATGTCAACGACCGAGCGGCATAATCGTAGTTAGAACACGCGGGGCGCGACGCGGGGACGCGACACTGCACTTCCCGACGCCGCCGACTAGATTAGCCGGTTGCGTCACTATGCAAGTGCCACGACAGTTCTAAAGTCATGTACTAAATTATTGAAAATTTTTAGAAATTTTAATCACTATATAACTTTACCTTTTAAACACAACTTTTTGCCTATAACTAAACTGCAACAATGTAATAAGCTATCAGTTTATGTAATGATCCGGAATAGAAATGGAAAATGTAGGAAGCGTGGTTACGGGTCGGTGTGGGCGAACGCGAGATGCGGCGCAACGAGCGAGGTGAAAGTGAAAGCGCCGCGTGCGCAGATGCGGCGGCGCCCGGAAGCGTGCGCCTGCACACCGACACCACAAAGGGCGCTACGTCACACACAGTTATGTACATACTTCAGTTACATAAACAAATGTCACTGAACTTATTTTTAACATGCACTATTATAAATGCCATATAATTTAAAACAATAACCTATCAATGGACTTTTCGAATTTTAGTATTTAGAAATAAAAATATTTCTTTGATAGTTTATAAAGAGAAACACATTCGAAGCACAATAATTATATCACAGGCACTTAATTAATCAGAAACTTTACCGACTTTTTATTACTAAATCCATAGGCGTAGACTTTACCCTCTCACATGTCTCTCCGGTTAATATTGCAACACAGTAACATTGTCAGTACAGTATTTTCAGAAAATTGGTGCCAATTAATAATCACATAATCATTCGCAAGCTTTTGAACTAAATGTTTCGAATTTACTGACGTCATCGGTGGCGTCCTTACGGTAGGGAAGCGCGAAGGGCGCCCGTGAGCGAATTTTCGCGTTTTGTTTACGCGAGGAAAAGTCGCGAAGAAAGTTTTCCAGAGGCGGCGGCGCGACGGCGGGCGGCGGGCGCGCGCAGTGAGCCCGACCTACCGCACGAGCGGCAGCCGCGCTCCGCTCCCCGCGCGGTGCTTCCCGGTCCCTCCCTCCAGCCACTATTAGGTCACTCAGGCGGCCGTGCGTGCGAAATGCAACCGCACAATGACTAGTGCAACGCGTGCACCGCTCTCGCTTCGAGGACGATCTCTATTTCACTCCGCGTCCTTTGCCACATCATTGGTGGGGACCGATCTTTCTAGCCGCGTGATGCAATAGGTTCTAGGTAGGCTCGGTCGCCTAGTTGAATGTCCCATTTGATCGTTTTGTTATGTCAGTAACCAGATACCGAAGAACTAGGAAAGTGAATTAACTACAATATGTCACACGATACTTGAATTACGTTACGGTACAATAGATTGCTTCATATCTTAATAGACGTTATTGTTTATAATCAGCAAGTCTGTTAATAAAAACGGATTTGCATAAAAAGCCTCGAGCCATAGACAGACAACAATAAAATGGATTACGCAATGTGCAACTCTTCTATTTTGGGGCGGTCGATCGCAATCTTTTATTCGATCGTTGCAAGCTCGAAGGTCGCATTCGGTCAGCAACCCGGCGGAAAATAGGTCACATCACACCCCCGCCCCGTGGTCGCAGTAGCCTGCCTGTCGATTCTTTAACAAAACTCGCGTCTCACTTCGAACCTCACTTTACTTCGCGTGAATTTGGTATAAGAAATTAGCTGAATATAAGCTACTTTACAGATTGCAAAAGGTTTTAGATAGCTACCGTAGCTATCTTAAACCTTTTGTGATAAAAAAACAGCCTATTATTATCTCATTTATGATTTGAAATTCCTGCGCAGTAAAGTGAGATTCGAAATGAGGTTCGAGTTTGGTTAGAGAATTGACAGGCTGGCCACCGCCACCGCGCCACGTATCGTCAGGCCCGGCCCTTTTATATCACGTTAGGTCAATACTACCTTCCAGGAGGGGTGAAATTATGGCAAAGGTAAGCAGTTCTAAAAAGATTTTATGATCTGCATAGTGGATCGGTGGGGTTTGATTTCTAAAAAGGTAGGCCGATGGGAATCGGCTTGTATGGACCCTTCGCCACTGCTACCTTGTTAAATTTATTTATTTGATAGTAGCTTACCGCCCGCAGCTTCGCCCGCGAGGGCTACAAGTTATATCGTGCGGACGGAGATCCGTTCCCAGCAGTGGGATAAAAAGTATGTCTTATGTCCCATCTATATCCTTACCGAATTTCGTCAAAATCGGACCAGCGGTCTAGGCGTGAAAAACCAAACAGACCGAGTTACTTTTGCATTTATAATATTAGTATGGATATATTATTGGTGATATTGGGCTACTGTTCAATAAAATGCTGATATGAGCACTAAACCATTACGTTATGCAATTTATCAAAATCTTAGAATTTAATAGAATGTAACACGTCTAAATTAAAAATGGATGGATTGTAAACTTGAAAAAAATTGCTGACAAACATTGAATATGAACCGTTGACCTCTTGTTAACACATGCAGTGTCGAATGATCTTGTGCAATTATAATTTTGCAATATTGTTATTATTTGTTTTTAGATTTTATTCCTAACCTGATGCACTTGACTGTCTACTTTCTTGTGATTCTATCGTAATTGTTACAAAATAATCTTAATAGTTGATAAAATAATATATTCACAGCACACATCTTGTTAGTTGAATTTCTGATTTTCTGAATGTAATTTCTTAGAAAATTAGAAATTTATTTATTTGCCATAAAACACGGTACACAAGTTGTTACAGAGTATATAAAGGTCAAGCGATAATCTTATCAACTCATATTTATATTATACTGTAGGTTTTCTCTTACTGATCTACGATAACATTTTGTACGCTTTTTATAACTTACTGGGTGTTTATTCTCAGGTATTAGGTAAATCTACAACGTAAATGTAGTAGGTATTTTAATTTGCTGTACTTACCATACCAGTATAATGAATTTATTTTCTCAAATTAATTCCTTAACGATAGCAGCTGCCAATGATTTTTTATGAATCCATTTTTAAAGCCTTTGCCATTGATAGGAAAAATTTGGTGTGACGCACGCAGTTATTGGCTTGAAACAAGTTGTTAAATTCTCTCATTAATCTATAGTACAAAAACCAATGGAAATTGAAACGAGTAATTTTATACCAATAGTAGTGCAGTGCCATCCTGCCTGTCGATTCTGTAACCAAACTCGAACCTCACTTCAAATCTCACTTCACTGCGCGGTCTGCGCAAAAATGAGATAATGATAGGCGATTTTTAACCACAATTTTTTTATAGCTATGAAAGCTACCTAATACCTTTTACAATGGGTAAAGTAGCTTATTTTCAACAAATTTCCAATAACAAACTCACGCGAATTGAAGTGAGGTTCGAAGTGAGATGCAAGTTGAGTTACAGAACCGACAGGCTATTCCATAAAAGAAACTAAGTAAGGATTCAAAACAAGGATGGTTCCTGTACGATAATATACTGTGACGATACACAGCTTTTGCATTTACAAATCGCAGTCTATCACGTAATATTAAAAGTAAAGATAAAAAGAAGTGACGAAAGGGGTGCGTCATTATGACGACGGGTCCCCTCGTCACGCAGCGTCACACGCGTGACTCCACGCCACCGCGCAAACCCGCAATCGCGATCCATCCGAAACCGATGCGTGCGATCAACTTAGATATGCCTGCTATTTTTAGAATAGAACCGATTGATATATTTTTGAATTTGCCTTTATTCCTTTACTTTAATTTTAGTACAATACTAATTACAAGCCTGCAAAATATGTAAGGTACAAAACGGTAAGTATCTATTTCCTATACTTACATATTTCGCTCACGAGGTTTGAATAAGCTGCTTTGTTTGTGACGCGTTTTACAGGAATGGTAGCATTTTCAGTGCATTTAAAAGTTCATTTTGTCAGTTCATTTATATTCCTGTAAAGATACAATTAAGAGAATCGTCTCCACTGTGACATGCCCACGAGCGTTCCGCATGTTACAAGAGCATCTCTCGCGCTGATGAATTATTCATAAGGCCAGAATCGCAATAATTACAGCACTATTTATTACTTTCACCTCTCGTCGGATTTACGTAAACTTTCTTTATCTTCGTGACTTCACGCTGCGTCATCGTTGCGTAATTTCGAACGACTTTTTAACGAGTTCGAATATTATTTCTACTTTTCGTTCACTTTGTGTTTCACTCGGCAATGTCTTACTTTTAACATAAAACTGATCTTCTTAGTAGATATTTGCAACAAAACGTATGTATAATAAAGTAAATATTTCCACATTTTTTTATAAATATGGCTAAAACGGTTAATGACCACGACTCGTCCGTATCGTTATCAGGCCTTGTCTGTAATTCAATTATAGTATTCGAAAACAACTTATTACTCATTATAACATCGTAGTAGTTTGTCAGCCGTCTCGGCGGTATTATTTTCGGTGGATTATCTGCACCGAAATGCGGAGTGAAAGTTTCCGATGTTGTTCTCTCAACCAGTTGCTGCTTTCTCACGCAGTGTTATTGTCGATTTCGTTATTTAACGTTCGGCAGATGACTTCGATTATCAAATACTGTTTTGAATGTGTTGCATAATAATTATTTATATTATTTCTTTGTTTATCATGAAACACGTTATGGAAAATTACTAGGTTTGTATCTCTTACAAATTTTATAGTAGAGAATAAGTTTAATGATCAATTAATTTTGTTCCGGGATCTTACGGCATCATTTATAATTAACATAACAAAACATAACACTTACAAGCTATACAAACTATCAAAGTATTAAGAAAAAAATATGCATTATTTAGTTACCAAAATGTACCTACTGTAACAGTGTCTTTGGCAATGTAAATGATTCACTGACATAGTGAAAGATATTGAAATAAGCAAGCAAACCTAAATAAGTATCCCAATGAAATTGAAACTTCAATGACGAAGAATAATTCGCTGTCGAAAGCGACAGTGTTTCGTGAGCGGGTTCCCAACGCCTCCGGCATTCCTTAACGAATGACAATAAACTTTAACTAGCCGCCCATAAACCACAACTGACTTTGAAATCTCTAAACGTATGTTGTTTAGCAATAAACACTACCTGTCTTACTAATAAATGAACAATAAGTTTATACCTGTCATAACTAAAAATCTTTGTTTACGAATAATAATGCTTTACGATAAGTCATGAAACAAGGAAAATGACTGGTATTGCTAAACAATATTTTTGATTATTCTAGGTATAAATTTATTCTTCATTTATTTTGGGAAGGCAGTGGGCAGGCGGTGCTTAAAATAATTTTAACTTATCAGGCACCTATTTAATCGTTGCTTTTCGGTAATGTATTAAGATGAGAGTTTGGCGTTGAGCATTAAGCGTCATAAAGCCTACAGCATCCTCGTTACCGAAAATCAGTGCTAAATCTGCTTTGATTCGAATACCATGACACATAATAAATATAACATAAAACTACGTGGACGAATAGCTAATAAAATTCCGTTTGACGTTTCTGCACCCCTTTATCTTTCTAGTCCGTAAGCCCGCGACACTATTGCCTACGTCACATGACATCACGATGAAATGCATGACACATGGTCGGAAATGTAGCGAGGATCAGAAGCTTATCGCAAATAAAATTGGCCGGAAGCTTGAGAAAATCCTTCACTTCCGGTCAAAATTTCAAGGTTATATTTTCGTCATGTGACATCAGTACCCGGAGACCCGGCATCATTTAGCCCTTCAATAGTAAGGAGAGTTAACATAAACTTTTGACAAGGATTTTCTCAAGCTTCCGGCCAATTTCATTTGCGATAATCTTCTGATCCACGCTCTGCACAACATTTCCGACCATGTGCCATACATTTCATCGTGATGTTATATGACGTAGGCAATATTGAATTGAATATGAATTGAATATTTTATTGAATAAAAGCATTTTAACAACATTATGTTGCAGAAGGGTATGACATCCAGTAATTACAAATATTAAATGTAGTTATAAGACTAGATTTAACAAGGGTTCCCGAACTAGGCAATGCCTGTATCTCGGGATACCCATAAACATTAGTAGTCATCATTAACAGTTTACAGGTACAGCATGAAAAAAAAATAGAAATTTAAGATTTTACAAATTTCGTTGCATGCTTAGAAAATGTTTACTGAGAAAATAATAATTTATGAAAACGTTAACATTTTGACTTAAAAGTAAAGTATAACAACGACAAAAAAATTAATAGCTCAGAAACATCAGTTAACCAAACTTTCAGTAAATACATAGTCTTTGTTTAGTAACCACTTCATGAGGATAGATTTGACTTCATGTACCGACAAGTTTCTAAAATCGCAAAACTTGGTTACTGCATTATAAACGTGTGCTCTTATTGGTGCGCCAAATCTACTAGCAAAGTGAGAGTTTCTAGGTGGAACGAGTATTTGAAAAACTCACTTTTTACATATACTTTGGTAGGAATATTGTCGCGGGCTTACGGACTATTCGTCTATTTCAAGTTCGAACGAAACTTATCGTAACGAGTGTCTATATTATGTACACGTATAGTTCAAACTCTACACGCTTTTAGAACTTGCACGACTTTATAGTATAGAGGGAATAAGCGCGTCCGCTGCGTTAAGCGGGTTTCCGCTGCGGCTACACGGCGCGGGAATATAGATTTCTGGTTTTCTGATAGACAGATGCTTGCAGTGCATGAGTAAGCTCTAATATTCTCAACAACTTTGTCTAGGGATAAAGGTGGTTTTTCATACAAACGAGGTAACTTTGAAGCCTTGATCTCCTGCAAGGGATGTACCGTACTGTAATCTGATGATGGCTATCCTAAAGTGAATGGAGATGATTCAGAATGCTATACACACCCAACTGATCAGCATCCCTAGACAATGTTGATGTGTGTATATGTCGGCATGCGCGCGTGTCCCGCTTAACGCAGCGGACACACTAAGGAACAGAGAGAAAGAAAGTAATTTCACTTACCATCGCTACTACATCTGGAGTCAACTTTCCGCCTCTTGAGCTTGAGGTCTTGGAACAGACTCATGTTGTCCAGGTCACACGGGCCGCGGCTGAGTGTCATTATTCCTGTGGGCAAACAAAATTATATTTAATTATTTTATTGTACTTCTTCTTATTGTATGAGGATAGTGGCCACCTCTGATGTTAGAGTTTATCAAGCCGCCTGTAGGGCCTTTAAATTGGCTTGACGACTGTTCTCAGATGACAACAACCGGGACCGAAGTGTTTAACGTGCCTTCCGAAGCACGGAAGCGCTCAGTTATAATGCCACTTAACGGTCACCCATCCGAAACCTGACCGGACCGAGCGTTGTAACAAACGTGATCGCGTAAGATCAGTCTGTCAAGCTCCGAGCGCTTCGTATTTAATTGTACTCACAATATTCCTCTTGATTTGATTGCGGCTTACGAAAGACACTACGTATTAGAAAATGTGACTGAATAGTACATCAGCGGCATACAACACAGTCATCGATGGGCGTACGTAAATCTATCACTGCCTAGTTGCGGCCAAGGCTTGTTTAGTACTTTCCTCAAACAGCGCGCGAGCGGAAGTTCAAAATATTTTCATCATCCTCATTTTCCTCGCTTGGACTGATTTCGTCAAATGAATACATACATACACTCACGCCTGTTTCCCATGGGGCATGGGGCAGAGACTATGGATCGCCGCTACGATCCTTGCACACTTCTTTCGCTTTATTCACATCCATCAATCTTTTCATACTCTCTCAAATGAATAGATCCTACCAAAATGTTCAATGACAATCATTCATTTGTTTTTATTTACTTACACGTGTGAAATCTAAGAGCATTCAACCAAGTGTAAAGTAATTATAAGCTGCCCCGGTTCGAATCATAATAATATGATGTTACTTCAACTTAAGTTTTGTAACCATGAATTAGGCTGGGCGGGCGTTAGCGCGCTATGTAAGCGTGATTTGGAAAAGTCAGTTCTTATTTAAGAGCCACAGACCTCCTTTTTGTTTCTTCCATTTTTAATCGCACGAGAAATATGAGTTTTCATAGTTATTGGGTCACTAAAACTAAACACGGTAAATATGGATTTTTAACCAACTTCAAAAAAAGGAGGAGGTTCTCGATTCGATTGTATATATTTTTTTATTGTTGTTGGCGAATATCTTCGACATTTAGGCTGCGTTCAGACGATAACGCACGACCCAACCTCAACCCAAACTCAACTCAAACGCAGCCCACTCCTTAAAATACATCACTTACAATTTTGAGTCTTATGACACATTAATAAGCTCTTTTATATTTTGTCGATGCAACTGCATAGTTCCCGCGCTTAACCCGAAATCAACTCAAACTCAACCCGTACACAACCCAAACTCAAATCAAACTCAATCCGAACTCAAACCGAACTCACTTAAAGTGTCATAAGACTCAAAATTGTAAGCGATGTATTTCAAAGTGGGCTGTGTTTGAGGTGAGTTTGAGTTGAGGTCGGGTCGTGTGTTATCGTTTGAACGCAGCCATTTTGGTGATTCTTTTTTGTTTGATTGAATTTTCTTGCGAGATGGTCCAATTTTTTTTAATCGGTTCAGTAGTTTTCGAGTGATCCTGAAAATACTATGATTTTGCGTAAACTACTTTAACGACTTTGTTATTTATGAACCGAATTAGATTGTTTTTGTTGGAAAAGAGAAACCTTTAGTGTAGTCCTTTAAAATTCATTGACATTGGACCTTGGACTTCGAAGATATCCAAGGGAACTCTTCAAACTCAAATAGGATATGTATAGTGATTGAGATATTGGTAGGTTCATAAACCTGTTCATAAAATTGTAATAACAAACCAAGCTATGGTCTGCGACGTTATGGAATAGACTTGTACTACAAAGGCATCAACAACTCCTTAAAAAAAAACAGCGTGAATTTGGAAATAGCGTTACTTATGAGCATTTTGAAAAAATATCATGTTAAAAAATATAACACGCTTACTTACTTATACTTACCACAAAAAAGGTGAAAATAAAAAAGCTTTTAAAAAAAAGGAAAAACCTTCTTCAAAATCCTTAAATTAAAAACAAAAACAGCTTTGTTGAGGCAGGATCTCACTGCCATAAGTTCAGCAAAAATGGTGGGGATTTTAGAATTAAAAAAGTTGTCCTCCGTCCAGCCCCACCCGACTTTAATAGACGTTTTTTTATTAAAATTGATATTTGTATTGGTGAATTTAATATTATTTCTTGCTTTTTGGAGCTATTTGATTTTGAAGCTGTTTTTGTTTTTTATTTAAGGTTTTTGAAGGAGGTTTATCTTTTTTAAAAAAGCTTTTCACATTTAAATTGCACAAGTTTGGAGCCTGTCCTGCTTACTCCGATTTAGCTCGAAGAAGGTTGTCAAAATAATGATTTAATTTCCAAAAATGTTTGAAAAAATTAATTTAGTCTGTGACTGTGTTTCTTATTATTTGCTTACACAATGTTTGCGCATTATTCTATTTATATTTTTAAAAGTAATAAGACACAATTCCTATTAATAATTAATTATTAAAAATTGTCTTAAATCCAAATTTTGTCTAACAATTACCTCGGTAAGCTATTTTGTATTGTGATTCAAAATAAAAGGATAGATGAAACAAAAGTAAAAAAATACTAATTAGTAACTAGTAAACAATTATTAATAGTAATGTTTTGTTCGGTGGAGTCATTAAAACTTATAAGAATAGTAATTGAAATCAAGGTTTGTTTACATGCGTGAAGTTCACGACCGTTGTTGAAATAAATAACATTTCGTTTAATGATTGTCTGACCTTGTATTTTTACTACGACGATGTTACTCTACTCAAACTTTTTAATATCATTAAGAAAAAGTTAGTGGGGGTCAACTATACTATTCGGAAAAGGTGACGTTTAGTATTATTACATTATCTGTGATATTGCTGAGTTTTGTCACAAAATAATAATTATGTAGTTTTTACTCAAACGAAAATATTTATAATCTATCCAAAACTTTGACACCTGGTAAGAAAGTACCTTTAAATATTGAAGATAAGAAATTTACTGAAAAGAAAAATTCACTTTAATTTAAAAAATAATTGGCACTCAAAAAAATATCGCATACGATACGATACAATAGGTACGTAATAATTAAAATTAAAAAGTTAAAATTTCATGTAGCAAAGTTTTGGGACATCCGGTACAGTTACTTATTTCCGGTCATATTTGTATTATTCTAATGGGTAAAAAATACGATCCTTGAATGGAACTTACGATATCCTGGTGTCATCTTAGGTCGTTCCACGTAAAACGGTCCAGAAACTAATGGATATCCTCTGAGCATGATCAGAATATTTTCTTCTTAATATAGTAGTCACGCTTGTTATTTCATGGTCAGCGCAGTTCATGGTATTGAGCGTACTACTACGGTGGGCTTGCGTCTCTCTATTATATGGATATTTCAGCATTTTTCAATAAACTACGTACTGATTTATAGTACTGATAAGGGAGTTAATAAAATTTGCATTTCGGTGAGTACGTCAGCGTAGTAGTATGTTTGTGCGTGCATCTTACGTGTCAATACTTATTGCGATAATATTTTGTGACGCGTCTTGTTTATTGACTTATGCGATAACGGTCGGACATCAGTTTGATATCAGTAAAACACCTATAATTTACCTGCATCTTGCTGTCTCTACAATGTAACTTTAATTAGATTAATCTCTTAATAATCAGTTATTCTTCATCAAAATACGAAAGTGGTTTTAGAGCATTAACTCTTCAGTCATTCTTTTGAATACAACAGATGTCAGGCGATAAGTACTTTTTGAACTTGCGTATGATTTCATTCGCTTGTAAAAGCCAAAACTTTCTCTTTGAGATCTTCGGAGAATTTCCGTGCAGGTGATATCACGAAATGCGTTCTTTGTGTGCAAATATGGAGTTAATAAAACAACTTTACAAACAGGTGTAACTGAAAGCTGAAGGGGAAAATTTTTTAAAGTTTAAAAAGTATATTAAATGACCACTTAACAAAGTGTATTAAGACTAGTCAGTTTTGTAACGTTCAGAAAAAATATTAAACAGATGGGTAGGGTAAAGAGCTCCTTCAGTGGGGATGGCGGAATGAAGTTACCCTCTATTCAAAAAGTTTTCTTATGTTGGTGTCAAAAGACAAATGTCTAACCATTACTTGAGCTTGTATCGTATCATTACACCGATAGTGGACACATACATTGCTTGTTGAGTATAAATGGTCTCATTACTAGTGTGCTTATAAATATCGACACACGTCACGCCACGCACCGGTCAGTGACGTGTTTTCGTCAATATGACCGATGTAGGTAGGATACGATCATTCATACAGCGTAAACGTAAATCGCGGGTTTTTGAACTCTGTGTTTACATAGAGCGGGGAAAGAAAACATTTTGGATTGAAACTAATAAAACTGATTTTAAGTTTTGAGATATCAAACATTTTTAATTTTCAACTCTTTGACCAACAGCCATTTTTAATGTCCCCACTGCTGGAGCCCAGGCCTTTCTTATGGGTGAATAAAAAGAACTCAACTCTACGTTAAATAAATTATTTGTTCACGTCTCCCAATATGTAGGTACTTCAATCAATGACGAATATAACAGAACATAAAAACGCATCAACTTGATTTCCGACGTCATTGATTGTATAGCTATAATGCAGAACTTACGTTCGAAGTTATAAAAAAAGTATGGTGGACGCAGGATTTGATTATGCAACGTTTTACACCACTACCTGATAAGGATTTGATTCATGTTTACGTCACCCTACAGCTACGTACGGCGTTTACTATCACATCACGGTGTTATATGGCGAAATGCGTCAATATTACTTTTATCTACACTCACAACGTAATGTTCCAAATATGAATTCAAAAAAGGTAATATAAATACGTACTTTATTTTCGTGGATAGGTAAAATTAAAAAATAAACTCATTACGATTCAGTCAACTGCATCATAAAATAACTTTTTCACTTCTCATGCTCGTAAAGTTCGTCTTTATGTTGGGTATAGGCTGCATAAAATCGCTTTTTATGCTCTAGTGCATAAAGTAAAATCTTCGTCTAAGTCTCAGACTTTAAGACAAAGGTCGTCAGGTAAACAGCCACACATGCAATTAAACTTAATTGAATTAACTTGTTATTTCATTCTGTTTTTTCACTTTATTATTTTTGAAAATGGGTATCAATTTTATTGAAAGACTTTGATATTTTTTTTTTTAATTTTTGAATATGGGTATCAAATGAAAGGCCTTGATGAGCACATTCCAAAATTATATATTTTTTTATAAAAAAATGAGTTTTTTTTTTGCAATTTTTGAATATGGGTATCAAATGATAGGCCTTGATGAGCACATTCTAAAATTATATTTTTTTTATAAAAAAAAATGAGTTTTTTTTTCAATTATTGAATATGGGTATCAAATGAAAGGCATTGATGAGCACATTCCAAAAATATATATTTTGTCACAAAAAATAAAGAAAAACAATTTTTTTTTTCAATTTTTTAATATGGGTATCAAATGAAAGGCCTTGATGAGGACATTCCAAAAATATATATTTTGTCACAAAAAATTGAGAAAAAAAATTTTTTTTTTCAATTTTTTAATATGGGTATCAAATGAAAGGTCTTGATGAGCACATTCCAAAAATATATAATTTGTCACTAAAATATTAGAAATATTTTTATTTTTATTTTTACATTATTGTTGTTTAATTTCCTCACAATCGAAGTGAAAAGCAGAGTGTATAACTCGTACATAAAACCCATTTTACCCTCGTTTTTTCACTTTTTTATTTTTGAAAATGGGTATCAATTTTATTGAAAGACCTTGATATTTTTTTTTTAAATTTTTTAATATTGGTATCAAATGAAAGGCCTTGATGAGCACATTCCAAAATTATGTATTTTTTTATAAAAAAAATAGTTTTTTTTTGCAATTATTGAATATGGGTATCAAATGAAAGGCATTGATGAGCACATTCCAAAAATATATATTTTGTCACAAAAAATTAAGAAAAAAATTTTTTTTTTTCAATTTTTTTATATAGGTATCAAATGAAAGGCCTTGATGAGGACATTCCAAAAATATATATTTTGTCACAAAAAATTGAGAAAAAAAAATTTTTTTTTTCAATTTTTTAATATGGGTATCAAATGAAAGGTCTTGATGAGCACATTCCAAAAATATATAATTTGTCACTAAAATGTTAGAAATATTTTTATTTTTACATTATTGTTGTTTAATTTCCTCACAATCGAAGTGAAAAGCAGAGTGTATAACTCGTACATAAAACCCATTTTACCCTCGACTTGACTATCCACCCTCGCCTGCGGCTCGGGTGGATATATATCGTCTCGGGTAAAATGATGCGTTTTATGCACTTGTTGTACAATCTACTATTTTTCTCATTACGATACAGGGCAAATCCAAAAAGAAGGCAGTGCCGTAACATTAAAAAAAAACAACGATATTTTCCCACATATTTTCCAGAGTAAAATGTACTCTATGGTAATCGATGACTTAGTGCGATTAGTTTGTTGGAATGCACTGATCTCTTTTTTTTTCTAATGGAATGCGCGCCAAGCATTTCAGACAAAGTCTTGATTTCAATTTTTACATTTTGTTATACTTACTGAATTTTGTAGGTTTTTTTTAATTCTTGCTTTAAAATGTGAAAAAAAAAATACTCTGCCCGATATTTTAGTTCAGATGCAGCTAAGGAATTGACTTATTACAAGGTAGGTACCTAGCTAATACAAACAAAGTCTCTCTCTCTCTTTTCTAACGTTGATCTTTTATTTAGTAGGTTCAATCCCAAATGTATGAGTGTAGATAAAGTAGTGTATGAAACTGCACATAACTAGGTATTAAAACACTCGTGTGATACTATTAAAAACCTCGCCTACGGCTCGGTTTTTAAACACACACTCGTGTTTTAATACCCCTCTTTATGTGTCAGTTTCATAAACTACTATTACGTGTGTTAACGACCACTATTGTGCGCGTAAAAGCAATAAAAAGAAACTCTTTCAAATAGTTCATGTTTTAAAATGTGATTTTTTGTGAATTTAATGGGATACTCATGTAATTTGCAATATTGTTATTTATTACGCGTGTGCAATAAATATCTATTTAAAAAAAATATAATAATTTGCACTCATTTATTAATCTTATCATTCCTCATCTACATTAACGACCTATGTCAAATGAATCTTCTAAACGCAAAAATATTTTCTTACGCTGACGACACAGCAGTAGTTTTCTCTGGTTCCAACTGGAACAACGTTAAGGTGGATGCTGAGCGGGGTATGGCTCAAGTAGCACTATGGTTACAAAATAATCTCCTCACTCTTAACACGCTCAAAACAAACTATATATGCTTCAGTATTTATGATAGCTCACAACCTTGTTCAGATTACAATTTAAAAATACATACTTGTAGTAACCTGGCAGGATGTGGCTGTAACTGTCCACAAATAAATAAAGTACAGTGTGTTAAGTACCTGGGAGTTATGTTGGACCAGAGATTGTCATGGTACCCTCAAATAGAGCTAATTAAATCGAGAATACGTAAGTTTAACTGGATTTTTAAAACCTTGAGACATATAGTTCCAAAGAATATGTCGATAAGTGCTGGCATATCTAGAAATCTATTGAACGAAATATATATCTCCCTGGTTCAATCCATAATAATTTACTGCATTCCTGTATGGGGCGGCGCACTTAAAACGCGTTTCCTGGAGGTCGAACGAGCCCAGCGTACACTATTGAAGATAATGTATTTTAAGAATAGGACTTTTTCAACACATGAACTTTACCAAATAACTAATTTATTATCTATACGTAAACTATACATCGTGCACATCATACTAAAAAAACATAAAAACATAACCTTTAATCCAGCTAACGAGGGTAGAAGGGGAAAGAAAAATGTGGTACCTATTCCTTATAATAAAACAATGTTTGCAAGAGCACAGTACGATACACGTTCAGCATATTTATATAATAAAATAAATAAAGAGACATATATATATAATAAACCTATTTACGAGTGTAAATCAATATTAATAAATTGGATACAAAATTTAACCTATATTGAGATAGAAAGTTTATTGGAATATATAAAGTAAATCAAAGTAAATTAATATACTACCTATATATAACCTTATTTAAATCTTTTAAACTTTTGTTTAAAATTGATAAATAATATATAACATAGAACCATCTAATATAGAATACATACATAAACATACATAATTAACATTAGTAAGTACTTACCTTTATTTTATTCTAAACCTAAAGCACCATAAAATTAAGAGTTTTTTTTTTCTCATTTTTTTTAATTAACTAAGTACAATATTTAGATAATCTTTGACTGTGTATAGAAAATAAGTAAATAGAGCGGAGTCTCCTGGCACAGGCATCTTTTTGCTTAATAGGGGGCTTCAATAATTTTTGTTATTTTAGTCATAAGAAAGTGAATAAAAATTATTTTATTTTTTTTTTATTATTATTTTTTATCATTATCTTCATATGAACGAACCTAAACAAAAATAAACGGAGCCGATTCAAACAAATCTTAAATGTTGTTTTGTCAACACAGATAAACGAACGAGTGTCTAAAATAAGCCAGACTGTGTCAAAGACCTTGATAATGGCGTTTACATTGAGCCAATAAACTCTTTGTGGTCGGAATCATCTCGCAAACTTTTAGAAGTCCTTGTTGCCTAATGAACTTCCTTATGTAGAATAAACAAATGTCCATTTAGACAAGGCACGATGGTATTGGTAAAAAATATTTTTAACGTAATCATTCTAAATTATTATAGCAAGGAATGCAGTGGAGTAAACACATTTCACAATTGTTTTAAAGGCTTTCAGATGACTTGACCTTATTTGATGCCGACTTTATAGTGGAGTGTGGTTAATTCGTCCAAGAGTGGAGTCTAGATGCGGCACTGAAATATTTAAATATCCATTTCTGCTGAGCTTCTATAAGCTCTATAGTTAAGCAGTCATCTTGGACGAAGGCAGTCATGTCTTGCTGCTTGTTCTTAAAACAAATAATCTCACATACAGACAACACACAATAACTCGTTGGCAAATAGGATTAATTTTCAATCTACATATCATCTCATCACATATTGTTTCAACATGGTTAGAAAATTGGTTGTCCTAATTACAGAAGCATGGATTCTACTCACGCGTGTCAAAAATGGACAGTGACTGACAAATTAAGGGACAAAGGAGTCAGTGGTTAGCACACATGTATTGCGACATTGCGTGCGGAAGTAGTGTCGTGTATGAGGGCCTCAATCAGGGCCACCTACATGACCCGTTTTAGGGCTGTGTGAAATGCTATTGTAATGTCGATAGAATTGACTTACAAATACAAGACAGAAAGTGAGATCAAAAGTATAATGTTTTTTCTAGGTTTTTTTTATTTAATCTATTTCTTATTATATTAGAAGATTTGAATGTTTATTATGTTTTTCTAATATAATGCATATTACAAAAACAGAAGTCATCAACCATAATGTCAAACTTCTTAATATTCATAAACTATTTCTGTATAAAAATGCAATTTTATTTATTCATATATTCTTAAAAAATAACTACCTATATTAAAATCGATATTATAAATATTTCCCTTCTACCTACTTGTTTAAAACCACTCTCAGTTTCAGAAATATTTAATGACATTCGACCATTATAAAATGGTATTAAGTCTTCATATTACATTGTAAGGGAGACGAGTTCCACTAAAGTTGGTTCCTCGTGCAGGAAGTAGAGGTTCCGGATGCAATGTCAGTGTCGCTTGCGAGGTCAGTTGCCTAAATCGGATTCTGCGCCAATGACCGGCTGATTGTATGATGCAAAATATTCCATGAAATTGCGTCAATATAAAAATATTGGCTATACCAAAGGCAAAAATCTTAAAACCCCTACTCACGATTCAATTTATTTTTCAACTTGCTGATCCAATCTGCTGAGAGTTGACAGATTGAATAGTCAGTAGTCGAGTTGGGGGCGCAACGCAACGTGAGTAGAGCACAGCCAACCGCGACTTCAAACAAATTATATCAGCAGATTGTGGTTGAGATAAATCGTGAGCAGCCGCCTTAAAACTGCAGCGATTTGAGATACGTATAATTATTATTCTTGAAATGAAATAATAATTAAAGAAATTGTATTTCACATACTCACTTACTACTACAAATATAAACATTCACAAGGACAATAGATAAACATACTGAAGGAAATATAAAATACGAAACAGCCTGTCCCCATCCTGCCCCCCTACTCTCGACGGGATCGAGTTTACATCAGCACCCTTAGCACGAACAGCTATCGAGAAAAAAAAACGCGCGTAAAAGTATTCGATAGAGTATTCTCTATGGAAAATTTCATTTCGCTTTTCGGCGCTAGATGGCGCTGTACTAATTTCTCATACAAATTTACTATAACGAATGTTTTTTTATTTGTTTCGATAGCTGTTCGTGCTCAGGGCGAAAGGATCAATTAACGTCAAAAATCTGTTAATTGTACTGTTTTGCCGTTAATTGAAATCGAACTCGTACACGATCTCTTCGGTTTTACCCCCACTACTGGCTCTTATGGCCATTAAGTCATTAGGTATATTATATAACTGTACTTAGATCACGCGCAGCCTTGCATGTGATCACCGAAAAATAAAATAAAACACAAAACCGTAGTAAAAAAAGTTTGTAACGTCTTGTTATCTATTCTTAAGACACTACTTAAAGCTCAGAAATGCATAGATAATTTGTTCTTAATGTAGGAAGTGCGCAGTGGTTCCGTCCGGACACAATGTCAGTGTCGTGAACGAGGCCGTCCCTGCCCAATTTGGACGGCGCCAACTACATACGAGTATGCACGTAAACGCAAATAACAATCTTATGTCAACGGCTTAACGGCTCAAGTGTTCCTAACAATCAATATTAATTATACATACGACGTAAGCTATTTGTGACTAAACTTCATTTGTTTTCCGTATTTCGGTAGTAACCGGCTAATCGCATATACCTATACAACGTGTAACAAAATTTATAGCTAAACCAGAATATAGTACATAGGGACCAAAGATAGGGACCATCAAACTGAACAACCTTTACTATGGGACCAATTCTGAAATCGCGAAAAAATTATGCTGTTTTATGCAAAAAATAGTGACGAAAATAAAGCGAAAATATTAAAATGTATGAAACATCGGTTTTGTTTACGATTTCAGAGTTGGTCCCATAGAAAAAGTGGTCAGTTTTAAGGTCTCTATCTACCATTTTCTGGTTTAGCTATTAATTCTGTTACACATTGTGTACGTTTATTCGAAGTCTACCATGTTCTCATTAATAGAAAACCGGCCAAGTGCGAGTCGGACTCGCGCACGAAGGGTTCCGTACCAAAAACAGCAAAAAATCACGATGTTGTGATATTTATTTTATTCTGTTTTTAGTATTTGTCGTCATAGCAGCAACAGAAATACATCATCTGTGAAAATTTCACCTGTCTAGCTATCACGGTTCATGAGATACAGCCTGGTGACAGACAGACAGACAGACGGGCAGCGGAGTCTTAGTAATAGGGTCCCGTTTTTACCATTTGGGTACGGAACCCTAAAAAAGGATACTCTTTGGTCACTGACAACTATTTAATTCACAGAAGATATTACCTATATTATTTGTTTATTCACACAGTGTGGTGGCGTATATTAGCGAAGCGCATTCGCCAAATTTTGTAACGTGTTTATTCCTTATTTGCTTGTTAGTGCAAATATTACAAAACTAGCTGATGCACGCGACTTCGTACGCGTGGACTTTATGACTTCGGCGTATGCATATAAATGAACTAATGTAGTTACATAAGAAAATACTTGTAGCAGTGTTATGGTTCTGCCTCAGGTGTTCCAGATATTCGATTTTTATACCTCAACAAAAAAATGCTCATCAGGCTGAACCACTTTTGCAAAGATGTCATTTTTATATTTTGTATAGTTTAGCTGGATCATTATGGTTCTGCTTCGGGTGTTCCAGGTCTTTGATTTTTATACCTCAACAAAAATGCTCATCAGGCTGTACAACTTTTGCAAAGATGTAATTTTTATATTTTGTATAGTTTAGCTGGATCATTATGGTTCTGCATCGGGTGTTCCAGATCTTCGATTTTTATACCTCAACAAAAAATGCTCATCAGGCTGAACAACTTTTGCAAAAAAATTCATTTTTATATTTTGTATAGTTTAGCTGGACCGTTATAGTTCTGCATCGGGTGTTCCAGATCTTCGATTTTCATATCTCAAAAAAATGGCTCATCAGGCTTAACAACTTTTGCAAAGATGACATTTTTATAATTTGTATAGTTTAGCTGGACCATTATGGTTCTGCATCGGGTGTTCCAGATCTTCGATTTTTGTACCTCAACAAAAAATGCTCATCAGGCTAAACAACTTTTACTAGGGTGTCATTTTTATATTTTGTATAGTTTAGCTGGTCCATTATGGTTCTGGATCAGGTGTTCCATTTTCCAAAATCAATTATACCCTAAGTTATGCCCAGGCTTAACAGCTATATAACAAAAAAAGTTTCATTCGCATCCGTTTAGTATTTCCGGAGATTAGCGTGTTCAAACAGACAAACAAACAGACAAACAGACACACTTTTTTTTTCAAATTCTTACTTATTATTACTATGTCTCCATCGCGCCAGATATTTTTTATTTTAATATATGTAATGTACAGACACACTTTTTCTACTGTTTTATTATATGTAAGGATAAGGATAAGGATAAGGATAAAACAATATAAGCATCTCGCATGCATGGTTATGGGGCAAATATGGCAGATACACGAACTGGAAAAGCTATGTGAAGTGCACTACCAGACGATTAAAAAAAAAATTAATCTTAATCAGATTTTCGTGATACAAAATACTCGTAGGTACGAAACTTTTGAATTGAATAAAGTGAGACAATAATGCGACAGTTTATTGACCCGATCCTTGTACCTAAAGGCCATCCGCGATTTTTGGCGCGACCTCGAATCGTTGCATCAGGCCCGATTTCGAAACAGCCACAATAGTGTTGCAAAGGTTTTGTAAACGTTTATTAATCGTTCCTGCAGTGGAAAAGATTTCAACGCACGCAGAATATAAATTGTCTTAATTATAAATTAATCCTAAATCAAATATTATCTCAACTATGCGGAACTATGAGGAGCTCAATGGCGCAGTGGTTTAGCGCCTGGTCCAGCGATTGCAGAGGCTAAGCAACGTTCGCAAGGGTCGGTCATGGGATGGGTGACCAAAAATTTATTATCTCGAACTCCTCCGTGCTTCGGAAGGCACGTTAAGCCGTTGGTCCCGGCTGCATTTGCAGTTGTTAACACCCACCAATCCGCATTGGGCCCGCGTGGAGGGTTATGGCCCGTCCTCCTTATCCACCCAATAAGGAAGGCCTGTGCCCCAGCAGTGGGGACATTAAAGATGGCTGATGGACTATACTATATTTTTAAATATTATTGAGAATAAAACCTGCCAAGTGCATGTAGGGTTCCGTAGTTACCTTAAACCATACCATTTGGTTTAACTAATATTTACTCCCTGATTTACACAACTAACGAATAAAACTAAGTATAACCTAACTATTCAATGGAATTTGTATCTACGAAAACTTATCCAATATAAATAAATTTTATAATTTGGTCGGCTACTATTACTCGTTAACTTGTAAAGCCCACCTAGCTATGATTGTTTTCTTTTTAACTTCATTGTATGTGAGTATTATTATCTTCATTATGTGTGTAAGTACTACAGTCCTGAATTTTTTCACGTATCTAAAAGCTACCGTTTACCTGGTAGAGGAGGGGACACTTGACTCTAACAAAATTTTGCACTTTTAAGCTTAATATTTCGCAAACGAATCCCTGAATCGAAAGATGGTCATCACAATCTTTTCCTATTGAAAACCTTTGCAAAGACACCCCACGAGATTGATGTTATACTATGTAGTGATGTGTTCCAGATCTTGACCATCAGCCATATTTTATGTCCCCACTGCTGAGGCACAGGCCTTCCTAGGGGTGGATAAGGAGGATGGGCCAAAATCCACTACGCGAGCTCAATGCCGATTGGTGGGTGTTAACGACTGCAAATGTAACCGGAACCAACGGCTTAACGTGCCTTCCAAAGCACGGAGGAGCCCGAGATAATAAATTTTTGGTCATCCATTCCATGACCGATCCTTGTGAAAGTTGCTTAACCTCCGCAATCGCAGAGCCAGGCGCTAAACCACGGCGCCACTGAGCTCCTCCAAAAGCAAACATATACATAAGCATAACATATTTTGATTTAATTTGATTTAATTTGATCTAATTTGATTAATTTGATTAAATTTTGTTTGATGTGATTTAATTTAATTTGATTCCATATAACTTCTACTATTATTCTGTATTAATTGATGTAATCTTACTAACACTAGTCTTAAGATATTGTTACTAACATTTTATGGGCCTTGCCTGAAATAAATTATTTGAATTTGAATAACACGGTTCCAGACCTTAAACTCCTCAAAGTGATCAATCAAAATAGCTTGAACGATACACCTTAAACTTGACCTGTTCCTGTACCAGTTACATCGATTCGACAGTACTTTTTTCGAATTCAGAATATCAAAGTAAATTAATTATTATTTTTATTGACCGTAACTTAGACAAGCGTTACTCAATTTGTGGTTTCATCACGACCAGACTGGTCGTGTGCTTTCGGCCCTGAGGCCGGGGCCTCCACGGTGCCTTGACATTCACGTGCGCGTGCACAGCTTTAAAACGTTCCATTTTTAAACAGACACTTCCGATCTAACCACTTCCTGTTCTGCTTCTGATCGGGTGAGACGAGATATTGCTGTATCAATTTCAAGATTTGGTGATTAACTTGACAGATAGGTGAGGATAGGTGGAATGTTTTGTCTGCGGGTGAAGCTTCCGCGTTATGTTGAGACGGTTACAAACTTAAATGAGCTTAACAGCTTTATTACGCAGAAATACTTTAATAATAATGTAATAAGTATATTTGTTTATTTGATATTACTAAAGAAAGCCTGTAGTTATACAAAATTAACACTCAAATAATTATGACGAAGTCCCTTTTTAGGGTTCCGTACTCAAATCAACAAGGGACCCTTATAGTTTCGCCTTGTCCGTCTGTCCGTCTATCTGTCTGCACATCCGCGGCTTGGCTCAAAAGCTCTAAATACTAGAAAAATGTAATTTAGAATGGGGGTATATTAATTACGCCGCAAATATGGTTGAATAAAATCTTGAAAAAAATTTTTTTAGTGTATGCCCCATAGCGGAGGTACACTAAAAGAAAAAATCCCTACGATTGAACGGATGATTTTTTTTGCTCGTGGGGTGGGATGTAGTTGCATAGGATGATGTGTCCTACCAGGTAAACGGTAGCTTTTGGATACGTGGAAAATCTTAGAACAGTAGTAAATATAATGAAGTTAAAAGGAAAACTATCACCGTTTGTCTCATGCGTATTATAAAGAGAAACAGTCGATTAACTTAAAAATAATTTATATTGGAAAAGAGAATAAATTTAATTGAATAGGTACTTAGGTATTATACTTAGTTACAGTTTTTAGTTGTGTAAAACAAGAAATAAATACACCGTCATTTTGTAGTCGTTTTAATTAACTTAAGGGTGTGTTGTACCAATGAAACTAAACATTTTTGCCCAAGAAACATGGGTCAAAAAACGATTAAAAAATTTGGTTCTCCCATACTAATTAGACAGCTAAAACATTGTATTTGTATGGGAAAGTCCAAATTTTTTGCTGTTTTTCGACCCATGTTTCTTTGGCAAAAATGATTATTTTCATTAGTAGAGCACTCCCTTAAGTTAATTAAAACGACTAAAAAATTACGGTGTATAATTTTATAGCCATATGTTAATTGTATAAGGTAGCTGCGGAACCCTATACTGCGCGTGGCCCGACCTACGTACTTGGCCAGTTTTTTCAAAACAAGAAACGAGTGCTTTTCTTTAACTACTGAAAAAGAAAAAGTAGAACTACTGTGATGGAAAAATAAAAATAAAAACATTTGACAACTTTTCTTTTCAAAACACAGTAAGTACAAAGTTTTCTAAGCAACCAGGGTAATCGCATGCGTTACCCATTTAGGCTCACTAACACCAGCATAATTACCGTCGTAGATATTCAAAACTGCCAACAATATATTTTCTAATGGCGGCTTACACGCCTATTATCATTTTGAGCCGACACTGACGTCCTCCCACTACAATGCTTTGAAAGGAACCAGTGACATTCGGTACCTTTTCGCTTTCACCGTATTGGAAAGTAAGCGTAAAAACTTATTTCGGCAACAGCACTATGCGGGAGCATTGACCTCGGGCACGGCTATAGATTGAACTATAAACAAAAGGTAATGGAAGAACAATGTAAAAAAGAATAGAGCCCGCCGAACCTCTTTTATTCAAAAACAATGTAAGTTTATTATTTCGATCGGGTAGCGTAGGTATGATTCGATATAAATACAAATGTTAAAAGTAAAATAGTGTTAGGTACTCGCTTCAGGCGTCATTGGCGAATATTTAACACTATTTAACTGAACTGAACTAAATATAAATAAAAATGTGTTAAAATAGTAAATATTATATTAATTAAAACTTGAGGTTGAAGTCCAAAATATACAACATTCAGCTGATGTTGTTATGGACGACAGTGGCAGTTTTCTTGGCAAAAGTATCGCATTTATAAAGGTAACGTACGCTACCAAATGGACAGGCAGCCTCCGGCGAGTACCACATAAGGATCGCCAGTTCACATTTCTAACAACATTTCTCTTAGTAAAAAAGCATTTTTCTACAAAAGTTGGTTAATTAGCCATCTAAAATTCAATTTACTATTTCCTCATAAGAAGCTAAGTACTATACTTTACTAGTATTAGCATAAGCTCAGTGAGCATATTATATTAAGTTTGATGGTGTCATAGAAAAAAAATTTGAAGTTTAAAAACAGATGGATCCTGCACTAAGTTAACTAAACTTAAAAAATATCAACGGCAGTTTATTACAGAAGATATCACTAAAATATGTTACATAAAAGAGAAACAGACATTAAAAGAAGATAGTTTACCAACAATAGGACAACTTGATTACGAGAAATCTTTGTCGGAGTTTTTTATTATTTATATTCGCGCTAAAGTTGCTGAGTGTGCACTCGACTTAACGAAAGTAAAAGTGTCCGCTGAAGCGGTGTGGTTACGTAGTCACGATCTTGATCCACGAGACGATTTGGGAATGTCACGGTTACCTGGGAAGCCGCGCTTTGTTTTGAAACATTTGAAGTTTTGCATTGTTTCTAAACTAGTCGAATATTTGCATTATAATGGTCCAAGAGCGATCTCATCCTAAGATTATAATAACATTACTTAGTAATGGATAAACTAAGTCCAAAATGCAACACAACAAACAGTAGGTAGAGTGCATTTAGAATAATAATTCTCTTACAGAACAATGGCACACCTCCATACAAATTTTTGTTAACATTTTTTTATGCGTATTAGTATGAAAAGTATGTAATATTATAGTGCTTAAATTCCTTAATAGATTGACGTTTAGTATACGATTGTCACAAACCTAGAAATAAGATGTTACTACATGAAACGATCTCAGCAAAATTCACACAGTTTGCGTAGCTACGCGTTTCTTTAGGCGGCGCGGCGTCTCGTAGCAGTTTCGTAGCACGTCTACGAAAGGCTCGTCTGATGTTAAAAGAAACACATTACACGGCAGTTAAAATTAAATCGAAAGGATTACCATAGGATTAAAAATGTGAATGAAGTAAACTTTAATTATAGAACAATATTTAAATTAAGTACAGTATTCATTATCAGTTTTTGACATTAAATTACTTTAAATTTTTGGATTTTGACATTACTGTGCTATTTATATATTATGTTAATTATTACAGTAGAGAAAAATTCATAGGAAAAAAAGATCATAACCAACTTTTCAGGTAGGGTTTTTTCTACTAAATACAAGGTGTTTGGTAAAAGCCTTATAAAGCCGAATATGGTAGATAGGGACCATCAAACTGAACAACTTTTACTATGAGACCAACATTGAAATCGCGAAAAAAGAATCAGCTGTTTCATACAAAAATTAATAAAGAAAATATCAAAATGTATGAAACAGCTGATTTTTTTTTCATGATTTCAGAGTTGGTCCCATAGTAAAAGTTGTTCAGTTTGATGGTCCCTATCTACCATATTCGGCTTTATAAGGCTTTTACCAAACACCTTGTATATTAGGTATTTAAAATAAAATGGTAATTTCTTTACTAAAGATCTCTGATATGACGATATGACATAAATCTGATATAATAATGCGTAAATTATTTTTTTACTTAAGGCTAAAAATTGTCTCGTAGCACTGTTTGCATCGTAGCATGTTGTATATACATGCTACACGTCTACGATTTTTATGGATATCTTCCCACAATAGGTTCTTTTTCATTTATGTACTTTTATTTAAAATAAGATGTTTTAAATTTTAAATCATTTTATTTTAATATAAAACTTTTTCATTTATTGTTTGTGTTTTCTTTTTTTTTTAGAGTAGATGAGTGAGTGGTATAATGGTTTGTAGTATTTACCCATGGTGGAAGTCATCGTCTGCAGTTGTCGAGCTTGCGCGGCGGCGTCGTGCGCCTCGTCGGGCCCCAGCTTGTCGCAGGCCGACAGCTTGTCTAGCCCTTCAGCTCCTTGCACATCACTCGGACACACGGTTCAAGTACACACCTCACCGTTTCAATTTACGTCTCCGAAAATTTTTAGACACACTGACTCTCAGCATAGTTTTTTAACGTTAACACTTTAACACCATCAGCATTCAGTCCAATGCACATCCTGCGGAACGAGCACACGATAGTTGCGCGGGCGCGTGTCGCAGTCGCGTCGTTCTCTGCGCGCTCTCCGAACCTCTAGATTCGGCAAAATCACGATAACGACTGCGCGCGAATGTCGTCATGTCGAAATTCGAAACACTTTCACCTAAATATTCCGCCTCCGTTTCGGCAGACGCGGGCGTCGCTCTCGGTGCTCACGCACACACCGTCGACGCCGTCGGTGCTCAATTACGTACGCTGTAAAAATTGCGTCAGTGTTTTTCGTAGCCGACCTTACGATCAACGAGTACACTGCCGAAATATTGTTATCTCTCTCTGTTACTCATTCACCGTTACGCGGGACGTTTTTTGTTTCTTTTTTTTATCTGCTATTTGTTGGAGGACACGCGTGTGAGTGTGCGGATTTCGATAGCGAGGTCGATGAACTGCCGAAAGGGATTTCGTTAGTCAGTACTCGGTAGTGATGTTTCAGTGCTAGGCTAGTTGCAGTAACAGCGATGGGTGTACCTAGCTTGGCGTGGCGCGTGTGGTCTGACGGCGAGTCGCCAACGCATAAGTAGGTCAGCCGAGCGCGCACGCGCAGTTCTTCATGACCGCACAATGACCGTTTTAAACGTTCCCGCATGCTCTTTATTTAACTGCTCATTTCTTAGACAATTAATGAGATGGGCATCTGAAATCAAAATGGGCCCGATAGAACTTCAAAGGAAAAATAAAATATTTACATAATCCAGCAATGCCAAGATACAGGTAAAATACTGAATTTCAACTCAAATATTAGTTAACTGAACGATTAATGAAAAGGTTAGTCAAAGAGACCCCAAAATCACCCATAACCAATGATCGAAGAAATATGTATGAATAGTAAGTAAAATCTTTGCTATGTAAACATGGAAAAATACATTGTTAAGCTTTTACTCACAGTCTATTCGAGGTGTTAACTACTAATGAATTTTAATGGTTCCAAACCGTACTCCAGTTAAGGTGCGTTTTTGTCAAAGGTTAGGCCGGCCGACGGCACAGTTCGGCTTTGGATTACATTAAAACAGAGTTCATTCGCATTGGCTATTCATAAGTATCTAGATTAAGCCTATGAATCATTGTCCGCCGAACAATGGTCGGAACAAAATAGTTCGCTAATAAGACTTTCACAAATAACGCATGGATAGGTAGCTAGCTGGTTGGAGTCGAAAATTGAATGCTATCAAATTGACTTTCTTTTGGCGCTTTCAGAAGACTGATGAAAGAAAGTAAGGAAAATGATAAGTTGACAAATAAATTTAATACCTAGTATTCTGTTGTTGTTTTATTAAATCCAATGTGTAATTAAACTACAACTATTTTCCAAGTAGAAATGTGTGAATAAATATGTTATCGCAAAAGTGCGGAATCCGTTAATGTGCGAATTAACTAGTTAATCTGCAAATTACCTGATCGAGTCAGTTAAAGTGCGAAATTTTTCTTAAAGTAGCAGATTTCTGCACTTTAACTAGTAAATCTGCACATCAACGTATGCTACACCGTTAAAGTAGAAGACAGTGAGTAAAATAGCCAAAAGTTCAGGAAATTTAAGTTAAAGACCTATATTGATAGTAAATCTTACAAAAACGTCTTTTCAGGCGCTTTACCAGCCGCTGCCGCGGCACGCTCGTTCCGCTCATTCGGCTCGCGCATTTTTGAACACAATACTAACCTAACCTAATGAAATTTTAAGACTTTTTCGTGGCGGGGGGCTTCGCCGCTCGAGCGCCCCCGGTCTCCCCGCTTTCGTGTTTACCCCCTTCTATGTGATTATACTATTTTTTCAATTAAAGAACCTATTTTTGCACTTTAACTGATCCTTGGTCGTTAACCTGCTGATTACCTAGTTAAAGTATGAAATAAAACAATTTTTCCCACCTTAACTGATTTGACCAGTGAATCTGGAGATTAACTAGTTAATGTGCACTCTTAACTGATTTCCGTACTTTAAGAGTAACATATTTAATAACATTAAATTAATAAGTTTATATTTTAAATCATCATTTTCTTTTAGAGCACACGTATAAGCATTGTGTACACACACAAGCATATTCGTTAGAAAAATGAATGAAAATTTCCGATGTGAACTACTTTCGTGAGTAAAAATACATTAGTCATTCTAAACAAGATGTTGAACGTTCAATAAACGTTGGCAATTAGGACAATCGATGAGAGTCATTGGAAAAGCGCTCGCGAGCTTTAAATATAATTTAGTCTCTACAGTGAGCTATCAGCACTTTAAAAAAACTTTTTTTATAAATGTTTTTAAATTCGAATTTTACGTGGAATGAGCTGTCAAAAGTTGAAGTGTTGATCATCAGCAATTAGGCCAGTCAATGGCAGTCATCAGGCGTGCGGGCCAGCGCGCGCGCAGGTATCCGGTATATTTAGCCAGGAGCCACCGAAACTGGGTTAACTATTCTCCTGAACAAAACACGCCTCTCGAAATATTGACGCAACCGTCTATGGATAGCCTGAAGAATGGGTGAAAGCGAGCCGCCTCGTAACCTCATTCGGGGAAAAAACAGGAAGTCCATGCAAAATTTGATACATTATTCCTGGATAAATGTTTTGTTTTTAAACTGTTTGAAATGTAGAATGGAGGCCATAAATACTTCTAGTCTCTTTGTCCTATCCTTAAAGCCTCCGCATTTATGGTTAAAGTTAAATTAATAATATCATAAATTAATAATATCATAAGAATAAATTATCATTTATCATTTATCATTAAAACCACATCTAGTAAACTATTTTCAAAAGTTTGGTAAATTAGTGATTTGCAAAAGTACGACAAATTAATTATGTTTATTGTTAGTGTTGAAAAACTTAAAATATTACACGGTAAAAAACTTATAATCATAGTGTGAAGTATTTTTGGGAATATCTTGAACTGATGTTATCAGCAAGTTTGTTGACAGAAACCAACAAGTGTTTGACCCATTTTCCCTGCTCAAAATGTGGTATTCTCATGCTACACTTCTATAGCGTTAAATATAAAGGTCAAAATAAAATATCATGTTATGGAGAGAGATACACGTTACCTGGGTAAACACTGTTCTTTGTTGGAATGTATCAAAATGTACACAAAAGATTTCGCAATACATTGTGAATGAGTTTGGAGACAGTTCCCATACTTCAGGGTTGTCTCTAATAGTTTTACAATGACACGTTTAGATCTTCAATGTTCATAGTTACAAAACAGCCTTAACCTCTGAAGGTGACAAAAGTTGGAAAATTTAAGTACGCATATTATTAACGCACATACGCACTTGTTGATTGTTAGAATGCTTGAAGTTTTCTAGCGAATAAATATTATTACTATTTACTTGAAATAGCAACCCTATAGTGCCACACCATTTTGCAGTTGGCCTGCCTATTGAGCCATATCGAAAATATTTCATTGTACAGATAAATCAGGCTTATTTCACACGATCAGGCCTGGATGTGCGGTTGATGACCTGCCTCACTCATCCGTTATCTTGCGCAATCTGTCAAATTAGTTTTGACCGAACCGTTCAATGTTCGATAACTGCCGAAATAATTATACAGATTAACGATATTCAGTTGTTTATTTTTACTTTAGAGATGCATTTCTCTGCTGCGGTTCACTCGCTTCTTTTGTTTAATGTGAAAACTGGCGTTCTTATGATAATATTGAAGGTAACGTCATAAAACGACAGTAGAAAGTATGAAATAGAAATTTGCAGCTCAGTTTTTCAGTCACGACCTTTGCGCTTTCGCTGCGAATACATTTGGAGCGCTTATTCTTTATCTTTTTTTAAATATCTTTTTCTTTTCGATCTTTTGATTTATAGGGTGGTGTGGTAAATAAAATTATATATGTAGTTGTAAGAACTTTACTACTATCTATTTAGTTTTTTTTTCTTTTTCCTTGCCCTCATATTACCTTTCTCATCAAAGTTTGCCTGGAAGACATTGATATTGTGTGCTACTTCTCTTTTTATTGTTTTCTTTTGCGTAATAGTTCGGCGGGCAATAATTTTTTTTTATAAATTAAAAAATATTGAGAAATTATAACTTCTTGAGAAACTTTTGCATTACATGTCCCGTTATATTTTATCTTGGAGATTGGTATGACGTAGTTAGATAATATTTCCAGTGTTTATTTTGTTGTCTAGCCACACCAGACTGGTGACAGATTTACCAAAATGCACGATAAAAGGTGTCAACGACCTCGCGCACTCATTACAAAAAAACAAAGCGATCGTTGAGCCTAATTAGTTTACAGTAATGTGCCATTTCCTTATTCAATTGTTAAACAGTTGAACGATTTAGAACTACTTACTTATAATACAGACCGTAATTATATTCATTCATTACATTCCAAATATAATCATAGTGATCACTGGAATTAAAAATAATATAATAGAGATGTCCCGAAATGTATGGAGTCTGGGCCACGTTTAAGTACAGTATATCAACAATAGGTAATGAAGCGAAAAAGTGTGCAAGGATCGTAGCAGGTGGCGATCCATAGTCTCTGCCTACCCCCATGGGAAACAGGCGTGAGTGTCCGGGCACGAAAACTGCGACGGCGGAGCGGCAGCGGGGCGGCGCGACAGCGGAGCGGCGGCGATGCATTCAACAGTATGGCACAGTATGAAGACGCGCACGAAACGGGCGGTGGCGGCGCGGGGCGACGAGCGATGCACGGGCGGGAGGAGAGCGACGAAAACAAATGAACAAACTAGTTGGATTTGGTAGCCCGCGATTACAGTAGTGTTGTGTTGAATAATATAATAGTGTCTGTTTGATTACTAGGTAGTACCTATTTATTCGGTATGGGTGTTGGCATCTTGGACATCATTTAAAAAACACAAGATGAGCAAAGAATCCGGTTTTGAAACTAGTTAACGCCTATACTTAGACCATTTTTTCGAACTAAATAAAATTTTTAGACATAGGATATATTTCGTCCTTTGAATATTTTTCGGTATTGATTTAACAAGAAATTGTTTCCATAGCAACATCACATTTGACACATCAATAGAAATAAAAAAAAATAAGAAGTTACTTTGGTGGTATACCGTGGTCCTACCAGTAGGTCAAATCGGTAGGTCCACGGGCCCTTAATGGTATTTAGCCCATCTGTCACAACACTACTAGCGCGGCTGACCGACCGCTAAGTTTCGTGCCCACGTTCTCATCGCCCCGCCCCGCCGCCGCTCCGCTGCCGCGCCGCCCCGCCACCGCTCGGCCGCCGCCACTTTCGTGTCCGGACACTTAGTGTATGTATGTATGTATGTAAAGACACGATAAACAGTTTCTAATCATCAAATTTCTCTAAAATCGTTTTGTTTTTTGGTAGGAACAATAATTAGTGCGCCAAAAATGTAAACACACAGCAAAAAACATCATTGCGTAAAATGGCATTTTGATGCTATTTTGTCACTATCGGTCAGTTCTAAGTCTAAACTCTAATCTGTGGTCTTTTACTCGACATTGGCAAATGTACATATCGTACACGAGTCAGAAAAAAAAATCTGTGGTCTGTTTTGACATTAAGATTTTTGCAAACCTCAACTTTAAAAATAACGGAAAATAAAACGTCACGGAACCACAGACAGACTAGACTCAATGAGAGTGACAGTGTTTTTAACGTATTGACTTTTTATAACGCTTTATTTCGAGTAAAAATATTGGTTTGTTTTTCATAATAATCCGTGCGTTATATAAAATTATCTTATTGCATTTTTCTCGATGAAAGGTAGCCTATGTCCTTTTCTGCACACCTGACAATGTATTTGCAAAAGGAAAATGGCAAACTGGGAACCATTTTCCAAATTCATAAATACTGAGCGTGCCCAATTCGGACCTTATGAGATTTAAAGGTCATAATTTGGTGGTTACTTTTCAATTTAAAGTGTTCGTAAAGAAGGAGGCAACATTTAGAAAAACAATGTCATCCGCAACTAAAAATGACAAAAACAGTAAAATTCTAATAGGTAATAATATAATATATTAATTATTGAATTCTTATTTTCAATAAGAAAGGGTCTAGGTATATGAAAAAAATACAATTGTTTTTCGTTTTGAACTTAAAATCATGGCCGCCAGGCGCATTACCAATTGACGCGGATTAGTACCTACCTATCGTTATCATACTATGTTTCAGGTCAATGATAGATAGGTAGTAGGAAATTGTCTATTACGGTCTAATAACTAAATATTTGTGGATTTCATGACCAGCCTCACCTAAAGCTTTTAAATAAAAATCATTCTGTGTAGGTTATGTAATGTATCCAAAGTAATTGCCTACTAGGTGCTGTTTTGAGGTTAGGTTTTAAAATCAACTTTTTATCCCCAGCTTTAAAGTGTATCTTACGATTACATAATTTATTAGGCTTTAATAGAGGATTAAATTCATGCTATTTACTTCTTGGCACGCTAAGCCTTTATGTGGTTCTGAAAATATATGGGCACCTGCCATTCTCCTTTGTTTAGTAGTTAGGACGTAAAGGCGTATTAAACAAACAAAAAAATTGCACTGGTTTTATTTGCGTTAATTTTTTTGTTTTGTTCATGAACTTTTACTCACAACAATAGGTTAATCTAATTTCCATAATACAATTTATAGGATCAGTATCGTGGTAATAGCTAACTTAACGACCCCATTCATCAAGTGTTCGTGGCATCAGAAGCATGTCAGATCCAATTGTTGTTAATATCATTCTTCTATGAAAGCTCGACTTATCTGATCTGAATACGTCAATCATGGCGTGTCTCGACTTCCTGTGACCTTTAGAAATCTTAATACAAAATTATTTGTCCGATGCAAATAAAATAAAAAAACAACTGGAAATAATCATAACCTCTTTGCTGATTCAAAAACAACTGTTTTGTTGTTTCACATAACTTATGGTTACAAGTTCCAAAGGAACGTACCGAGACGTTATCTACATACTGCAGTTACTTGACTTCATAGAACATTTTTATGAAAGTTCAATACACTGTGCAATTGTCAGCAAGTAATTAACAATGAACAATAGTTTGATGTCAATGACATACGCAATGCCATTGTCATAATAAAATTTGGCGTACAATACTAACAATTGGTGAAATTGATTCCAACCGACGCCAGTGCCCATACACTTTGGAACATGCTCGGTCTACAAAACTTTCTTTGCGTTCATAATATGCATATGACGTAACGAATCTTCACATATGAAATTTCAATTACATAAAATGCTACTTGTGTGAATTCAAGTTTGTTGACCCTTAATCCTGAACAATGTTACGTGCCGTCAACTGATTCTGTTTGATTAGTGCCTAGCACAAAAAATAGCAGCGTATTTATCAGAATGTGCACCACAGCACATTTCCTATTACATAACGCGGTACGGAGCGGGCGCACCATCGCTGAGGCCTCGCCGCCAGATTTCACAACCACCACGCCGTTTTCACTTTTTCGCTGTCAAGAACGCGCGCGGACGATAAACAAACTAACATTTTGGCCGTCACTGCCAAACGAGTTGCCAAACACCAGGCGAATGAACCGATACAGGCAGTCACCACAAATATCGCCCTTAACCACTTGCATATTGAGTTTACATTACATAAACGTAATGGCATAACTTACGACAAACATTTTGATGCACATAATAGTTGAACCGGCAAAACTGAACGCCTTCTGCACAGCAAAACTACAGAGTAGTTCGAACCTTATTAGAATGTGATAACATTTTATATAAATTAACATGGATTAGCATTTAATTCCTTTTTCGAATGCAAAATGCGGTTGTAGAAACGTCGAGGCTGTTCATTGACCTTTTTAGGCACATAACACAAGCGAAACAAAAGACGAATTTAAACCAAAGACGTTAGAAGAACCTTGATAATGCATTGCCAGTGTTGTGAAACGTCCCGAGTAATATGCGAGGAACAATTCAGACATGAGGTCATCAGTTCAAAACACGTTACTTAGTCCAGTTATTTTTTATGTGATCACTAATTACTTCGTTTAGGTTAATATTTTAAATTTTTTACTTGATCTTGATAAGGAAAATGTGATTGTGATGAGTGCGAGTGATTTTGCATTAACATGAACACTGAACAGTGACCGGCAATAGCAAAATACGTAGATTACTATGTCACTTTTGGAGGTTTTCTAACTACGATATGACACTATCGCAGTGTAAACATCTTAATTCTGTAACTAAATGTTTTGAAACTGTTACAAATTGAATGCTCAGATTAAGATCGACCTCCACATTTTGAATTGTGCTGAGAATTGGTTCTCTTTAAACTCAATTTGCTCAAGAGAGTAATCAGAGAGTGTAAATATCAAAGAACAAAAGGAGCGCCAATAACAGATTAAACGAAACTGGCGTTTATGATTGCCACAAGATGATTAGAGAAATAGAACAATGCTAACAAGCAGATGTTTTTGCTTCCGCTTACGTAATCTTGAAAGTTGTGTAGGCACCCTAACAGATATAAGTGATCGTGTCTTTTAATGATTCACACCATAACCAACCATAACTAAAATTACTCTACACTCTTACATAGGATAATATTCCTTATAATTTGTTTGGATATTTAATTTAATTTAATAAATTAAAGAGTGATATTTTTGAACTGATACCATTGATGACATCAAATTCTAATAAGCGGAGTAAGCGTGCAGAGCGTAGAATAAACAGACCTCGCAGGCAAAATATGGTTGCATTTCAGCAACAGGGTTGTTAACAACCAGTAACAAGGGCACCATGCAATCTAACGCACCAAGTGTGTTATTCGAATAGTGCTCACTTGTCATAATAATAGCGATTGCAACGGCTGACATTGCCTCTCACCGGCCGACGCAACGTAACCGAGTTACGTAAAAGGTCTTTACCCTTGTTTATTTGGGACAGCTTTATTAAAGAGATGTTTTAATTTACGAGTATTAGCACTTCAGATGGTTGAGTAACGGCGAACAATGCTAGCTTGCGATCATCTTCAATCGCTTTTCAATTTGTATTTGGCAATATCTCAGAGCTTTTAGCGGTACAAGTGACTGTTTGCGAAACCGCCAACGCTTTTGTGCATCCGACTTGCTCGTAATAGGTGTGGTTTTATTAATTTATTTGGCAAACTGAACACTTGCCGGCTATTTATTTGCCTGTTTTGCGGAGAGAGTAAAAGCTATTATGTAGCCATTTCACTTTAAAGAACCGTCTCTGTAATAGCCAAATAAAGATAGTGAGAAATTGTTTATTATTCGAGTGAAACTTTTCATAAAATTCTTTATGACAGACGGGACTGAAATTTGAATTTATCATTTTTTTATTTTGTTTGTTAAAGGAAACCACTTTCAACAAATTTCCAATTCTAACGAAGGCTTTTATAGCTCTCTATAATATTAAATCTGAATTGAGAAAATACTGTTTACTGTCCTTGTTGTAGTTGTTGTATAGCTTCGACTTTGCTTTGAGCTAATAAGAAACAAGCGATTAACTGTACCTACTTTATTTCTTATTTGCAAAAGTACAGTTAAATATGACCTCGTCTCAAAATTTCGTAACCACGAGCTGCAGTTGTTGTGGTATCAAAACCCTACTCGGTAAGGCATTCGTGATATCGATTTGAAACAAATATCATAATATTATTATTTCAAGGAAGACTTGCAAGCCATTAAAATATTATGTTCTGAATACACTTTCCTTCATAATGAGTGTAGGTAGGTGTCCTTTGTTCTGCATCTATAAGATATGATCTATCTTTACTCTACCTACTCAAATCAAGCTAAACATGATAAAAACATTATTATTTCACATATAATTTTAATAAAACAATTCTATTTGTAGAATGGAGAATTCTAACTTTAAAGATTTAAGGCGAAGCTTACTTAAAATTTTCACAATGCAAAAGATTATCTGGGCGCCTATTCACAAACGTTGGAGTCTTTCCGTACCTATCCGATCCTATGCTTTCCATATAATCACTCTATGGTTTCAGTAAGTTTTTACAGTTCGATTCGAAATAAATACTATAATTTGCGGATTCATTTCTAACTGCTATTGGTGTCGGAAGAATCTAATATCCGTCGGGAAGAAATTGACATTTCGAACACTGAAGCCGTAATGGAAAGCATAGAATCGAATACGAAAAAATTCTAACGTTAATTGTGAATCAGAGGGCCTATTACAAAAAACTATCGCGATAAGCGTACGATGTTCGTCCGACTCCGTGGTACTATTGACTCACAAATAAAGTTAGATATCAAGTAAGTCGGAAGAATCTAATATCCGTCGGGAAGAAATTGACATTTCGAACACTGAAGCCGTAATGGAAAGCATAGAATCGAATACGAAAAAATTCTAACGTTAATTGTGAATCAGAGGGCCTATTACAAAAAACTATCGCGATAAGCGTACGATGTTCGTCCGACTCCGTGGTACTATTGACTCACAAATAAAGTTAGATATCAAGTAAATTGTTTTTGTTACCAAAATAAACACTCAAGGCCCATACGTTTTGTGTTTTTTACGTGATTCTAAACTATTCAGTAACAAACGGATGTATTATGTATTTGTTTAGTTATTTTAGTTTAATAAGATAAGTATTTTATTTTAATATATAACAATTATTTTAATAGAGCTAATATCGTCTGGATTGATTGAAGTAAATTCAATACTTTGATCATAATCTTCTCTCTTATGTCTTAAAAATACCTTCCCCTTAAGTAAATCGCGGATACTGTATAAGTATGTGTGATTTCTAAAGAGGGTGAGTCGGGCATTGCATCTTTACGTAACGCATGGCGACGGCAATGTCATGGGTGACGCAACACTGATTTTGAGAACTAAATCGTGTGCATATGTTTATATTTCTGTAATGGAACAATTGACTGCTAGCGTTTGGTAATACATTGTAGAGGTTGTTTGTTATTGAGGTAGGACTACGTGAATATGGCTGTAATAGGGTTACCCTATTACAGTTGACGCTGAAACTAATTAATTACTATCTCATTATAATTAAATGAACAAGTGACGAGTCAAAAAATTTACAAGTAATGTAATAAGTATTAGATGTGGGAAAAAAGGCATGTGTACTTTATAAACTTTCAACAGTAACAGAAAAGTTTATTTCTATGTTGTAGACTCTGCAGTTCTACACTCTACAATTTAGAGGGATTATACACGCGTAGTGGGTGCATTGCTCTAACGGGGGTTGGAATTGCAATATCAAGCGGGTGTCATAGGTATCATATTCACCTTCAAAAAATTGTTCTGAAGAATAAATATAGTTCATGGATGTTGTTCTCTATATATTCTTTGCACTAAAAAGGTAACGGAGGAGTTAAATGATTTAAAATGAACTAAAATAAAATATATTCATCTTATAATGTGACTTAAGTATTTTTTAATCATACCTATAATGGATCCAAATAGAAATCAGATGGGAAGACTCCTAATATTTGGACAGCCATATATGCTACCTTTGCCTGCCCGCCCACGACCTTACTCTTTTATGCATAGTATGAAAAAAAAAAACATGTCGACAGAATTAGAAACACATAAATATATTCTACTACAAGTCTCAACGTTCTAACTATTTGTTCAAATCATCCAATTACGTTTTATTACATCAGGTTAGATTAGAGAATAACATATTATTCTGTATTTTTGTCATTACTTTTTTCTGTGGGAAGTTCTCTGCAAAACATTAATTTAACACGCTGTCATACTTAAATGCGTTGAGTAATCGAGTTAGCTCTTTTATGAACGCTAAGTCGGTCAGTCAGGCAAGCCCGATGACGCGCCAGTGTGAGCTCGCTGACAAATAAAGTAGTATGGAAATATCGCGCTGAACATGATGCACTTCAACAGATTTATAAAACGATAACTTTTTTTTTTGATAAATGTTTATCTGTCAGAAAGGTTTTTTGCAAAAACTTTGGAATGTCGACTGTCAAATGTTTTTGTTAATATATTAAGTTAGATTTTCACTTGTTAATTCCTACTATTCAAATTAGATACAATTAGTGGCCGCCCGCGACTTCGTCTGCGTGGACAGTTTTTTTGCTATCCCTCGGGAACTATACGTTTTTTCTGGATGAAAAGTACCCTATGTCCTTTTCTGCACCCCTGACAACGTGTATACATTATTTCATGATGATCAGTTCAGTAGTTACGACGTGAAGGCGTAACAAACAAACAAACAAACGGACTTTCGCATTTATAATATTAGTAAGGATAAGGATTAACCGTCAAGTATATTATAAACAAAACAGCAATGGTGCTCTTGCGTTATTTGATTTGATTGCAACATGCACGAGTCCGCTAATTTAACCGTTGCACATCTCAAGCTATCTGCAGCATCATAAAAGTACAAAAATGAAGACAACGCAAGCGTCGCGATTACGTTACTTCTCGGCATGTAGGACGTAAAAGTACCTGGCCTGACTGCGGAGCATTAGTTCCTAAGAGTTTTCTTTAAAAGCCAGTAAGTGCATATTATGTCTCATGCTATAAGAAAATTAGGTCTGCGGTTTAAGCGGTTCAGATCCGGCAGAGAGGGTAGGGGAGCTTATTCAACACGCGAGCGGCTCACGCGACCGCCACAGTAACACACTGCTAAAGAAACCACGAGGAAAACGCCTTCCGGGGTGAACGGCCGCGTTGCGTAAAGCCGCGGTGTGGCGCAAGAGCGCACGCGCAAGCCCGACGTGACTGCGCCGTGCGCTGCGCCCGACATCTAGCGGCGTGTGGAACGAATTAAGTTACCTTATTAAGCCATCTTTGGCGAACGTTATATGAATTTTCAATAGTTTAACTACTCCACGAACGCGTTTTATAAATGTTTTTGGTTGGATTCGTTAAATGTCAAAGAGATTTGAATCTTTGGATGGAACCCCTACACTATAAGGTGACTGAGGATGAGGAGTATCTCATGTTAGGTTCCATTTACTCAAAAACATGGTGGTTAGCAGTGAAGACTTCAAAAAAGGATTCTGAATAAAATTACTGATGAAACCTGAGAAAATGCAGTTCAGGGGAAGGAAACGTCACATTATTTTTTAACAATAACCGGGGCGTTAATTCCGTGACTTATACAAAAACCGTCAAACGCCAACGAGAAAGTGAAAGAGATATTTTAAAGCGATTACTCAGACTTGTTTACCGTATTATAAAACGCGGCACCGACGAATTGCAATACGCATCGGGTACGGCCGGTGTGCTGTGACGAAACGAAATTTTATTCCTAGGTCAAGGTTTTGCGTCTTCGAAATGGGAAAATTGCCACACATTCGCGACCTTAACTCGCTAAGTCCGTGAGTTTCGCAAGAAGACAGCGAGAATAATATGGCTAGATAGCGCTGATACAAGAGTACGCTGTACGTGCCATAGACGGGTGTTTAAATGAGAGAATTAGAGACTTTTGTATTACTGACATGTTCGGGTTGCTGTCTTCAGCTCAAGGCCAGTTTTAGTCTGTAATGGATCAAGCCATCGTTAGTACGTGAAACAATATAGTGCTTTTTATTATTATTACCAAATTATTACTTCTGACTGCACTGTATTTAAAATCGACCATTTTAACAAGACCCAACAATTTTAAAATTAGATGTTGCAGGTATCAGATTGCAAAGAGTTGTATCATCATTTCTAAAATTATCTGTCCAAGATTGTTTAAAGGGTTTTTTTAATTAATGTCCTTTATGCTTTTAATAGGTAAAATTAATTGTAACTTTGGACATTTTCATAGATTCCAAAGTCTCGGCTAAGCCATGTCATCCTTTTTGTAACAAAATTCAATGATAGTGATCTTTAAATTTGGCTTTTGTAAGTGTCGACGATGACTTTACGTAACTTTATCAAGTAGCAGCATGCTGTTATGTTGTCAGAAGGTTCTTTCATTATATTGTAATTGCGTATCATTACTTCTCGTTATTAGGGGCAAACTACGATTATATTAAACTATTAAGATCTCTCTGTAATTATTTAACGTAACGTAACATAGCATCTTATGGAACTAATTAATCCACTATGAAAAAAATGAAAAGTTAATTGTTTATCTTATTTTTCGTTGTCACCACTAATGCCCACCTACTCTACATAACTGCAAAATTGAATTAGCTTTAAAAACGTTAATCTCAACGTTTCCAATATGTCAAATTAAGACGTACAATGTTTCAAAGCTTACGTTCATTCTGAGTTTTTCTTAAATTCTAACAGAATCCTGATTAGCGTGAACAAAACTCCGCATACAAAGCTTCATTTACAACAAAGAGAGGAAATAACGATATTATAATTCTATTCTTTTTCGAACGAAAGTAAAATACAAGAGCCTTATGGCGCCGTAACAAGCCACGTGAAGCAAAGAAATGGAAAGTGAGTTATACAACGTCCACCTGAGGCGTGTGAAAGGCGCTTTAATGTCAGCGTTCCGTGGTCAAGGTAAGTGAAGTTTTCGGATACCTGTTTTGGGAGGGTTTCGCGGTGCCTTGTGACGGAAGAGTTACAGTAATTACACCTTGTCAGCTATAAATAATAATTTAAACCAGATTATTTATAGAAGCTGGTCTACACTTAACTGAAAAGGAAAAACCGGCCAAGTGCGTGTCGGCCTCGCGCACGAAGGGTTCCGTACCAAAAAACAGCAAAAGATCACGTTTGTTGTATGGGAGCCCCCCTTAAATATTTATTTTATTCTGTTTTTAGTATTTGTTGTTATAGCGGCAATAGAAATACATCATCTGTGAAAATTTCAATTGTCTACCTGTTGTCGTTATTAATATACAGCAAAAAACGGCAAAAATCACGTTTGTTGTATGGGAGCCCCCCTTAAATATTTATTTTATTCTGTTTTTAGTATTTGTTGTTATAGTGGCAACAGAAATACATCATCTGTGAAAATTTCAACTGTCTAGCTATCACGGTTCATGAGATACAACCTGGTGACAGACAGACAGACAGACAGACGGACAGCGGAGTCTTAGTAATAGGGTCCCGTTTTTACCCTTTGGGTACGGAACCCTAAAAATGAAAAATCGAGTCATAAAAATACGAAGTTTAGCATACTAATTGTTGCGTCAAATGAAATATAATTTTATTGAGTCAATATATCTACTACGATTAAAACTAAAAGTCAACCTCTCAAATGATATGGCACTTAAAGATAGGATTAGCCATTGTTGATTAAAAAAAGGAAAGTGTATTTCGAGCAAAGTTTGATCGGCTGACATTATACTAAATTGATAGTTCACAACCAGTTAAAAGTGGCTGATAGTTGTCAGATCTAAGACTGATAGGTAAAACTTTTTATTCGTAAAATAGAAACTGAAGTTTACTACTGTAGCATATTTTCCTTTCCTTATACTTATTTCTGACACTAATATGCGAACTTCAGTGTTTTAAGAAACATGTTTGTTATAGTGTTTCACATAGAAACTTGCAGCATTCTCTTTACTCAGTGTTGTAAAAGGTGCTAATTATTACGTAATTTGGTCCTACTTGCGATAAACACATTCACTTTTATTTGCAATATTCAATTCAATATGCACGATTAAGAATAATGATTAAGTAAGAAAATTATCGGAAGTTATGGAGCAAAGTTTTCATATTAAGTACTTTTAGGATTTTCATTTGTTGCTTGCAAACTTAGATCTAGTAGCTAAATATTACATAAGACAAGAAAACAAATAACCAATAAATACATAATAAATATTTTATCGAATATTTTCAAGTATTTTGAATCTCACTTTAAGTGACACAACGGAAACGAAAATCGATTAACTTTCTACTGAGCTTATCGAAAGATTAATAGGCCCCTCCTTATTATATAAAACACAAAAGGCGAAATATTAGCAAACGCTAAGAAAGTTCATTGTCTCCAAACAAAAGAAAGGCGTCTGAAACCAGAGCGAGATAAAAACAGTGGTATCGAAAGCGAGAGTAATCGGTCTAGGTTGCTCACGCGCAGGCGACGCGGCGCGGCGCGATAGACGAGTCAACGGTATTGGTTGTAGGCGGTAACGGCATTATTCGTAGGAAAAACCCGCGTCTGAAGACGACCCAAGATTTTCTCGCTTTGGCAAAAAGATGACATGATTATTATGGTACATTGTTATTATGGAATATTGATATTTTTATATGTTTATTATTGTTATATAAATCTGTAACCAGTGTTATTAAGGTTACCTAACGAAAACAGATTTGAAAAAAAAATAGATTCTTATTTTATTGTATTCCAATAAGTACGTAATTGAAATTAATTCAACTGCAAGTATGTTGACTCATGATTGTTTTCATAATTAATTTCGTATAGATGATAAGGTTATAACAGCATCAAAATAAAAAAATAAAAACAAATACCTATCAGCAGAAACGAAAGCGATCGTGTTTTGTTTACAGCCAGCCACAAATTAAAAACGAGAGTGTTTTGTCTAGTATGCACGTGTTGAACATAGTGCACCGGGCGGCGCGAGCGCAGACGAAGCAGCGTGCTCGTAACGGCACTTCCCGTAGGAAGGCTTCGCGGCGAGCGTAGTGATGCGCGCCCTTTGTAGCGGTATCGATGTTTTGTATCATTTACATGAATAAATATACATTGTGACCATCAGTAATTTTTTTAATGTCCCTACAGCTGGGGCACAGGCTTTCCTTATGGTTGGATATGGAGGATGGGCCATAACCCATCAAGCAGGCCCAATGCGGATTGGTGGGTGTTAACGACTGTTAATACACCCGGGACCAACGGCTTAACATGCCTTCCGAAGCACGGAGGAGCTCAAGATAATAAATTTTTGGTCGCCCATCCCATGACTGACCCTTGCGAAAGTTGTTTAACTTCCGCAATTGCTGGACCCGGCGCCAAACCACTGCGCCACCGAGCACCTCAATATACATTGATGATTGACTTATTAATGATAATATTTGTGTTTGTCTTCTTCTTCAATATTTATGGAACAGTGAATTATTTGTCACAAATAGTTTTTATTGTACAGACTTTATTTCGCTTGATTATTTTATACAAAAAGCTTGTGCGAAAAATCTATGGCAAAACGTTTCTATGGATCATTCCATTCCAAACAGATGCTATTTAGAAATTGGTAAATTAAATGTTAACCGTGTCAGAATAAAAAAGGAGACAGTTAATAATTGGGTTTTCTATATGATGGTGAGTTATTTAATGTTTTGATTTAATAAGTGTGAAATTGTCCAAGCATTTATTTATTTATTTATTATAATATTTTTTATCGAAATCACTTATTAAGCTGCACTATCCCAACACCGGTCAGGCACCATTGCGACCTTACCAACTTTCTCTTTCGATGTCAGACGATAAACTGCTTACATGAACGTGCACTCACACAAACAAACAACGCGATTCTCTTCTTTAAGTGTGATCAAGTTTGTGTGTGGTTTTGTTAGTCAGCGTTACAGATTACATTGCGTAACTGAGCGCATCACTAGTTTGAAAGGTCAGGCTGTATATTTGAATTCACTTTCTATGGGACAGCCTTCGATTTGATTTTATTTCAAGATCGTTCACCTTTGATTTTATGCCACTTAAAGATATTTGTGTTTATAGGTGTTATAACACGGAACTCTTCTTGCAACGGAAAACATCTGAATGTAGAAAAATAAACAAAGTTATATAATATTTTAAATTAATGTCTTCAAAAAAACATTGAGTTTTAAGAAGTTGTTGCATAATGTTACAAGAAATAACTGAGTATAAATCAGTAATTTAAATATTAGATTAGTAAAGTCTTGTTGACATTAAGTTATTATTTGAGCAAAAACACAAAAAAAACATATATTTTTCTTGCTAAAGTCTAGAGAGAAAAACGTATAGTTATTTTTTTACAGTTACCTGCTTTGATTGAAGTACACTTTGTGACTCAGCATCAATAAAAAGTCGATTTCAGATCACAATAAATCTTAAACACCATCACTAGTAGTAAAAATACAAATATTTTTAATATAGTGATGGACTTTTTATAACGTCTCCTGTTTTGGTGAAAATATTAAGTGAAGAATCTTTTAGCGGTGCTCATGATTGCATTTACCATGAATGCTTCATAATGAAGGTTTGACATTGAATATGTATACAGCCAACCCGTAACTACGTTAATATAGTGAAGTCACGACTATAGGAAAACAAAAACCTAATATCGGTCACGTTGATTGAAGTGCTAGTGGGAGAAGAATATTTTTGTGTACCTACCCAAGTTAATTTTATTAAGCTATACGCAAAATTTCTGTGTTACGGTACATTTATTCAAATTCAAATTCAAAAATAATTTATTCAGTCTAGGCTGTTACAAGCACTCGTGAATGTCATAGAAGCTACGCCATCGGTTCGCAAACCCTAAGCGGGAGACATTGTAACGAGAAGAACCGGCAAGAAACTCGTCAAGGGCTGCTTTTTTCTCCCTGTATATTTCATACAGAGTCGTCAACATTGATATATTATTGAACATCAACCATTCTTAATGTCTCCAGACCCACTACTTTGGTACAGGCCCTAATTGTTGAATAGGGATTTATTATGGGTAGTATTTAACCGAGTGATAATAAATTAAAATTCAAGGTATCAAAATACTGAATAAAGCGTGCTGAAATACTAAGTGGACGACAGACTGAGGGTAACTACAAATATTGATTATCAGTCGCCAGTATATTTATCAGTCGCCCGATTAATAATATCCCATTTATTATTATGTATTTATTTATGTGCTATTTATACGTTTTGTACAAAAACCGATACCAAAATTTCTAATGAATGAAAGATACTAAAGAATCATTAAATGTCCGTAGTAAGAAGATAAAAATAATTTCAACATTATTAGGTACTACTTTACCTTTTTATGTTTCGTATGGGAAATACATATATATTTTTTTATTAACGAGTTTTAAGATCTGCTTACCTCTAAAAACAATTTGAATACATATTCACGTGATTTTTCTTCATATTTTGTTTATGTTTATGTCATAGGTATGCAACATTGTCATAAAATATCAGTGTCAGATATTGATGTACCTACATGTATTATTTACTAAACCAAAAAACAGAATGTAATACTCCATAACCTGCAGCCATTCTCGACTCCCACAACAAACCTATGCGCGCTGCGCGGCATTACATTAAATGATGTTTATACGGCCTTATCATCATTGACCCTAATTTGAGACCGCCTCTAGCCCGATGGTGACTAACTATGATGATATATCAACGTTTGAATGTCAAAGTGGTATATATTTAGTTCCACCTGGACCTGAAAAAGGTTCATTACTTTTTGAGGACGACCTCGTAGAGTAGTAATTGCATCGTTAACGCTGTGGATTCCAATTCACACGATAATACAGCAAAAAAAATCATCAGTAGTGTTATAACAAAAATGGTTTTTGACAATCATAACCTTCTTTAGCTTAATATTTTGTGACCGATGGATTGAATGTGGCCTAATATTTGTTATTTGTAATACATATATCGGGGTACGGTACATAGCAATTGAAATTCTATCTTACAACAGCTAACTCGATAGCTAATAATTTTATTAGATTTGTTACAATACAAATTTTAATGGTTTGGAAAATGTGAATTGACACAATAATATGAGATCAAAGGGATTTTTGAAATTGTAGTTTAATTTTCTAGCAGTTTATTTATTTTACATCATACTGCTCGGTAACTAGGATTTATTAATATAGTATGAAGCTGTGTAAGTTGGCATGTGCAACACAGTGCATTGTTTAGATAAAACGTTCCATTTTCAAATCACACGGGCGCCAAATTGGATCTTGTTCTGTAATAGCTCACTTACGTCCCTTGTGTAACAAACTACTATTATAAGCTCCACAAACATTGAGGAGGAGATTAAACACTTAGATGAATTTTTCAACATGTTGACGTCCAAAGCGCATAGAACAGATAGATGGTAAAACCACTACGTTTATACATTCCTAGTCACAATGCGTCACCTTGCAAGCGTTCGTTGACGCATAGACGTTTTGTCCAAGCGACCTTAGGCTCGATGCGTGTTAAACTTCTAATAACAATATAGAATCTAACACATCCCGCTCACTCGCAACGCAAAACCGTGGGTTCGAATGAGATAGGATTAGTGAATGATGAATTTAGTTGGATTGACGTTCACCTTTACAAAGGTAAAGTATGGACGGCGCTAACGAAAACGAAGGGCGATAGTAGCTTCAAGTGTTTGAAGGCAACCGGCTTAGGTTCCTATGAGTATAATAATGATTGCTGAGTCTCGATGCTACTGAATATTGTGGTCGAGCTTGGGTCGAGCGTATAATTCGCTAGTGTCCAACAAGATTGCTCAACACATCGATTCCAAAGTTGTTATATACCTGTTGAGTAGAACTTACCAGCAAATAATCCCTAGATTGAGGTACGATAGGTATGCAAAATTAAGATTAAGTTGATTTTTGAGCAATATACGAAATGATTTCAGTCTATGTAATTACATTTGAGATACTTATCGGGATATTATTGTAAGTTAGTAAGGGATATATTCCGATTGTTCAGCATTCCACATAAATTCAATTTAATAAATGATATTATGAGTAAATAACTAGGAACGAAAGTTTCCTAGGTTCTTTTAATTTTAAATATGAACATTCATAACTTGTTCGAATATTCTGTGTGTGCCTGTTGATAGCAGCGAATGCCCTACATACAAATATCATTGCCTACATAGCCTTGAAAAAATATTACGAGCGAAACAATAGAAGGTAGTGGAACTATGAGCTAGGAAACTATCATGTTTGCACTAAATACTTATCAGCTTCGAACAATTACAGCGTGTCTCTATGTCGCATTGCACATCCTTTCTCTCCACTTTCACTGTCCTTCAACTGTCATGGTATTGCAAAATAGATTGACGTGTGGAACCTTAACGGGAACATATACAGTTCAAATTCGTTTGCCACCATTTATGGCGTGGCACGCATTTGTCAAACAACGCTTATCGTGTAGAACTATCTTGCGGTTTTGGATATAGAAAGTTTACATTTGAGTTAGTGATGCCATTTTGGTGTATTAAGTGCAAATTATGCATTTTACGACTGTATTCAAGACTAGAGAGTTAAGAGTAGAGAATTTAAAGTAATTTGATAAAAATAGTTTAACCGTAACTCTGTTACTTAAAAAATAACAAATGAATGATATATTATATAGTCAGGTGGGGTAAGTGAAACATACTTTATTTTTATTTTTATTTAACAAGGTGTATAGGTAGTAAAGCTATAAAACTCGCAATTAAAGTAGCTGTATAGGCAATGTATTGTACTCCTAATTAAATCAGCCTTTAACGGTATAAATATAAATATCTAAAGACTTGCATTAAGCAACAAAATCACGAAAAGAATATAAAAGCTAAGAAGTGTTTCACTTACTCCTGACAAGGGGGAAGTGAAACAGTGGCCAAAATAGCTTTAAATATTGTGTCCATTTAATTAAAAACAGGACAAAAGGATCATGTTTAAACGTTAATATCCAAAATGTATCAAATTCTCATAAAATAGGGTCCAGTTTTAAAGATTTATCAAAAAAACATCGTGTTTTGCGTTTTGACATCTAATGAATTTCTTTTTGGTTTACTAGCTAGGTTAATGATCGCAGCGATATCTGTGTTGTATTAAGGGAAGTAATTCGTCATTCCTGATTTATCGACACATCGCTATGAGAATAAACTACGATAGTTTCTTAGATATAGTTGGGTGTTTCACTTACCCCGGTGATTCACTTACCCCACCTGACTATAATAATTTTATACAGTAAGATTTTAATATGAAAAACATGTTTTTACAATTACAACACTCAGGTGTAATTGTGAAAACATGTTAGTACACAAACAACATACATATATAATTAATAATTTTCAAGTTTGAAAGATTGAGTCAAAAATGAGCATAATGACTTCGCATACTTCGCGTGTGGTGTGAGTTCCGGTAAACCTAAATATCCAGGACTTCGTGAGTCAGTGAGATTTGAAATACATTTACATACGGCAAATATTTTATTTATCAAATGGCTGAATAGTAAAATAAATTATTAGGCAGACATATAAACGTCCAATAAAAATATGTTTGTCTAAAATGTAGATGTTTCATGATATTTACTGTTTTTAGATTCTCAAAACAAAAAGTACTAAAAAAAGTAAAATTTTATTATTATTGCACGATGAAATCAGGGGAAAATAACGAAACCTCTTTCATTTTCGGATAAAATGTACTACACAGTCAGATAGAATATCGAATAAGAAATAATATTTTGTAAAACACATATGTACTTACGCAAAATTTAGGGAGATAATTGAAGATTCTTGGCTAACTCCATATTAAACGCGCCTGAAACACACAGAAACGTGACAAGTGACATCACAAATCATGACCGTTTTGTATTGAGCGTTTTCGGTGGGTGCTGATGCGTGCTTACTTCAAGTACTATACTCACGAGAAAAAAAAACGCAAGAGAAAAGTTTTAATATTACAGTTGATTATCTTACGCATTATACTTTTGATATTGATAAAAAAAATTGATGCATGTTCCCTATTGGGAAAATCCGGGAAAGCTAACCCTCTGAGAAACCTACCCATTATATTATGAATTTGTGTAAATATACAAATGAAAAGGCTATAATTATGAATTTAGTTTATGACGACACGATAATCAAGCATAGTGCAAGAGACAGGTTGCAACTGATAACCCAAACTCGAAAGTCGAACACGATAAGCTAGTTATGGTGCCTGGCGCTCCTCGCGTTAGATAAACATATGGGTCACTGAACCGGCCTAGTTTTGATACGCAAGTGTGCGAGTTTTCATCAAAAATGATGGTCAAGTGCGCGCAAATTTGGTGATTGGGGTTCCGTGGCTGATTTGTAGATTGTACGTCAATGAAATTGAGAAAAACACACAACTTCCGTTAAAAATCGCAGTAAGCGATATAGGATAAGTCTTATTGTATTCTGTTATTAATCTTTTTAAGTGTGTTAAATAAATATAAATGAAAACGGTATACCTATTATTGATTTAGAAACTTAAAAACATGCATTTAAGTGAGTGAAAAATAAGTGCTTTAGAGCGTTACTACAAAAAAATTACGATCCTTATATTTTAAAAAGAATGATACATCGGCACGGATCTTGAGCGGTGAAATTTAATGCGCAGAAGCATAGCCGTCTCTATCGGAGTAGCAATGGAGACGATAATTATATGAAAACGCTTGTATGAATATTCTTGTAAACATTTAAAATGTTTGCTTCTCGAATGGCATAGTAGTTTGTTGTGTTGTGACATTGACATTGTAATGACAGCAAGTTGTTGAAAATCAGTGAAATAAATTAAATTAAGACGTAAATCGTTATTTACTAATACAAAATATTTATTGTTTTCATGTAAATTTAGATTTTATGAATTGCTAATTACAAGGTGACATTCTCAAACTGGGAAATACAAAACCTACATTATTATGAAATAAATTAATGACTCAACTCAGCGTTGCCAGATTTTTTCACGCAGAGCGGCATTTTGAAACCTTTTGAATAAAAAAAGCGGGATTCTTTCGTCAAAAGCGGGACATTATAAAAAAATATATGAATTAGTAAATTTTTGGCCACGGCCATTTAAGGGCTGTATAGCAGTTAAACCGTATACACGTTGGAAGAAATTTTCATGGTCAAAATTACTGAAAACATTTTCATTTATTTGATTACTAATAAAATATTTCATATTTTGTAAAATCAATCACAAAACTAGATATCTAGCTATGGTTTTTATTATACTTTCAAGATCATAGGTTTATTAATGTTTAGCACAGCTTTAAAAACTACAAGAGGTCACTTTACGATATTTCCTATCGAGATATATTTTTTACATATTTTTTTGGGATCGATAAATCAAGTAATACTGTGTGAAATCATTGTTCAATTACGCGAACGTTGACGTTGTACTGTCCGTGCCGCCCGCGCCTCTGCCGCGCTGCTCCGCAGCATCGAACAAGAGTATAATAGTCACCTAAAAGCGGGACTGAGTCTGTTTCGCGCGGGACATTAAATATTGGGCTAAAAATCGGGACGGCTAAAAAGCGTTGCCAGTGCAACGCTTGACTTACAAATTCGAATTACGAGTGTCATCAAATTATATGGAACCCTAACTTTATTTCTTCAATCATCGGGTACACCCACACTCACACATACACACTCATACACACACACACACACACACACACACACACACACACACACACGCACACACACACACACACGCGCGCGTGCGCGCCCAAAGCAGGTATTCGCAGAAACAGAGCGCTTCTAAAATGAATACTGCTTCAACTTGTCACAATATCGCGTAAACGAATATTATAGGCTGTATAGATAGTACATAATGTACCTACCAACTAAATTGATTAAATAATTGATTAACCATGTTAAAAGTGAAAAAAGAGCTTCATCAGATATGGATAGTCGTAGATACGGCATTAATATACGCATCTGACTTTTTAGTGTAATATTATTTTCACTGCTATTCTTTAGGAAAATTAATTTAGAAATGTTTAGTCTTGAAGAGAAAATTAAAGTACCTATGCTGTGAATTTATATTATCATTTTAGATAATATTCCATGCAACATTGAAGTCAATTTCTGGGATTCCATGTTGTGTCTTCCCGCCTAAGCCGATATTTTTCAGTAATTTTTCCTTTTGTTTTATTTTTCAGTAATTTGTCCTGTTCTTAGGTGAAGCGATCATCGAGTTTAATTTTATAATTTACTTTCAAAAGATAAAAAGTATTGGTATGATGACTTAAGGAAAAGGTTTTGCTGTAAAATATTTAATTGAATAGCATGAAAACAATAGGTTCTATATAAAATTATCTTTTTAATTACGGTTAAATAACATTACGTTTAACAAGGTACTCGCGTTTCCTTACGAACTAATGATAACCATGCAACTCCATGGTTCTCATTACTTCGTTTCCCATTATAAATATAAGTGTGAGATCACCGTTCCAGGAGCTGCATAAAAATATTCTCAAATTGGGTAACACGTGGCTTTGGCATTCTTAGAAATGTTTAGTAGGACTACTCTATTTTTGAGCAAGTATGTTTGGTGCCCGGTAAATACATAATATTATAGAGCAAAATTTTAATACAAAAAATATATTAATTACTTATCATTTAAGATGGTTTCAGAATCATACTATATTCTTCTAGTATTAATTTAGAAAAGATTTTCGTAGAAGTTGCAAAAACTATTATGACTTTTCATGACTGCAATTTTCATGAAGTACCTATACTGGTATTATTTATTAAGGCGGTTGTCTGACCTAAAGTGACACCGTGGTGTATTTTATTTAATATTGTAATTCTCATACACAATTTTAATAAAACTTTACGTAGAATTTTCAGGGCCCATAGTCAAGTATTTTTCATTATATTCCTTCGTAGTCACTGCTAGAAGTAGATAGCAAAACTGATAAAAGTGTCCGTTTTTGACACATTTGCTATCTACTTCTACGAATGACTACGAAGGAATATAGTGATACCTTCTAAAAATACTAGACCATGGGCCCTAAAAATTCCACGTAAAGTTTTATTAAAACCATTTTCTATTTACAACTTATAAAATATAAATCTCTGAGGGTGCCACATATTATTTATAAGAAAGTACCTAATAAAAAAATCACAATAATGTTTGAGAAACTATGAAAAAATCCAAAAGACCTCTGCACATGGTATGATGTTCAGAAAGTCCGGAAACGACGTTTAAATCTTTTCTTTGGAATCAAACAAGTGGTTCTTGCGATAAAGGAGCGGCGACGTTTATGATGCCACTATATTGTCAGAAACATTGTGTTGTTTGTTTGTCATATTTGGTTTTGTCATAGGTATTAGGTACTAGTAGTCTACAATAAATTAGCTGAAAATTCATGGCGATATTTGATAGCTAAAACGGTACAGTTTATTGGCAAGAAAATGACATGAAAATTGTGCATGTTTTGGGTTTATTTTGGCAAGTTAGATAATGATCGATTGAAGTTTAAACACAGACCATACAACAAGTATGTGAGTTTAAAGAAGAGAACGTGAATCTTGCGTGGTTGGTACAGAAGTCGCCAGAGGGCGACACTTTATATCGACTAGATAAAATGCAACATGGCGGCCAGCTAGACGAGCAGTTATTTTTGCTATTCATAAAAATATTATCATTCAGAAAACATGTAATAAAGCTAAAACGGATGATAATAAATATTTTTATGAGTGTTGTTTATGACATCAGTACATTACAACAAACTATACATTTAACATTATAATAATAGAAGCTAACAACACAATGAGGTAAATAAAGTAATGCATTATAATTATAAAGGCAACATAAACTTGATACATTCATATTTTATAACGCATAAACTTTGAAATTAACTGAAAACTTTGGTTTAACCAAGTATGAAGAATAAGAGTTATCTGGTTACATTACATCAAAACCGGAGTGTGCTTCTATTGCATCAAAAGAGATACTTAAGCTTTTTTGTTTTGTAATGTGAATAATAACTTCTTATTTATTAAAGATTAAAGACGTTAGCTTTATTATTAGTATGTAAATAATAGTTTAACTGTTCTAATAGATAAGTGTAATACAATTATTGGTTCAAAACTCCTGTTCAAACGTGCAGTGTGTGCATGGCCGTCTAATAATAAAAGAATGAATGAAACGACGAGACTGCGAAGTGCATGCCAACGTGAAAATAACATACAGTCAATAAAAAGCCGTACAAGACGTACACATCTTGATCTCACCATAAAACATTCTGTTCAAAGGCCCCTGCGACGCCACTCTTATCGTGTTAGCGTCCATGCGAGATGTCGCCGGGAGGCGGCGTTATTCAGTCGTTTTCATAGAACAGTTCGTCACTGAAACGAGTCATAAGAGGAGCGTATCACTCTGGTTACGAGCGAGCGTTCAGCGGAGCGGGAGTCGCGCGGTTGTCGGTTGCGCCCGCACGGAAGTAGGTTAGTTACTAAAGTTTTGTTTGCGTGAGGCTGCGTCGCGGTGCACTGGCTAAGCGCGCCGCGCGGCGTCGCCCGGCCCGCGCCGCCCCGCGCCGCGCATGCCTGTCGCCCGCGCATCTTTGCTCTTTCACTTTCCGCCCGCCCTCCGTTTCTGTAAACCTTTGGAAGCGACTCTCGATACATCTTTTCATTCAAGTGTACATCGCTACGTTGAGCCAATACAATAAAAATATAAATAAAGTTCAATCGATGTTCAATATTTAAAAACGGGCCTTTGTTTCAAATCAGCAACTGTCGTAACTACATTTTAGTACATTTTAAAAATACCACTTGATTGAAAAGATTCACATACGTTTAATATCATGAATTTAAATGTATTTTAGGAGTATGTACGTGGGGCTGAAATTTCCAGAAACAATTTCCTACACAATCTATCGTTGAAAACCAAGATGATACCGCCCTTCACGTCTCTACAGTAGCAACTAAAACTTGAGAATTTTCGAGTAAACATACTACTAATAGTAGCCGGATAGTGGTACATCGCACGCATTCGGCGAACGCTCATTGTCGGTGGTTATGTAAGGCGGAGGCCGCGTCGATGCTGCTGCGAGTCAACGAACGGCATTGACACGCGCCCCGCCCGCGCCGCGCCACCCGCGGAGCCCCTCGCCGCTGCTGAAACCAGCAGCTGCGAAATTGGGTCACGAGCTCCAAGCCACCTCACGTACTACTGACCAACCTAACCAGACCTATGACGTTTTGCACAGTTAGTCCCTAGGTGGGGCGCGAGGGGGCTCTAACAAGTTGGTGCGGCATGCAACGCGACAAATTAGATGTGTGTATGTACCTTATTTTTATCATCAAATAGTTTTGAATTACAACGCAATTAATTTAACAATGTTCAACAGTAGACCAACTTGCGGTATAAAAAGACGTATTTGAATCTGTAAAATTTTCTCTTTGTCCAACATTCTCGAGTGAAGTTGCGGCGGATCACTGTCTATTGTCAATTTAATCACATTGCACAATATTTAACCCTTAATATAAAAAAAATTAACCGTGAAATATACGTACCTGTAAAATTGATACTACATTTATTTTATTTTATATTACTATGGCTTAGAAAATAATTATATTAGCATGGCTATAAAATATTTAATATTTTTTTAAATCGTCAAAACATTACACATTGTTTCTGACTGAGTTATATTTCCATTAATGACGTGCTACAAAATATAATCTAATTTGTAACGAAAACAACAGTTCTATAGTTTTTAATATCAATGCATGAAAACAGAGAAGGAAAACAGCGCTACACCGGCATCGAACGCTCGAGTCAACGAACGTCATTGAAGCCCTGTATCAGGGCATTATCAACCTTCTTTATAGCGAATTAGTGTCCATAATCGCGTAGACGTGGCTCAACCTAGCCTTGGCTCTTACTGGCCTGGCTGACTTAGACATTCTATCTACTTTTACAAGTACATAAGCGAAGGCTCCAGCACTATTTGGTACTCGCAATGCACTTAATGCAATAAGTCGATTGAAATCGTCAGCCATATTTTAACTTTACCACGATTCGATTTTTGATTCTCGGAGCATTTGTTTTGGGAAGGATTTTTAGCTCATTGGGTGATAAAACTTCGTTCACATTGCTAGTTAGTACGCAATGAATTATTTCGCATGAATGTTAGCTTAAGCAAATGATTTTTAGTGTCTTTCACAGGTAGAATTCAAACTTTTCTTGCCTTTACATGCAAATAAAAACACTATTCCTTGAAAATTAAAATATTTTTTTAAATAACTAACTAAAATGTTTGTTTTGTAATTTCTAATTTAAAGACTTTCATTCAACTTATGTAAATGTGTCGTAATCTTATTATTACGTAACAGTTAAAACGATGGTATTGTGTCATGTGAAATAAACTCAACTTGCCTATTAATATTTAATGAAAACAAACGCTACCGACTGATCAAATGAATTGTATTTACATTCAACGCTGATTATTCAAGGTCAAGTAAATATTATCTGTTATTGCAACTCTAATAGTGTACAAAGATAATAAATAGTAAGCGGCAAGGAAAATATTATTGCTAAACAAGTTTACAGAAATCAGACCCTGGCAAGGGTTTAAATTCGTAGAACTAATACAAGTAGCGAAGTAGCTATACAAAAATGTAGATTTTGTAATGACTAACTCGTCAACCTAGACCTATCTCAATACAAACAATAAAGAAACTTGATTCATTAAATATTTACATACTATCGGCCACCCGCGGTTTCACCCGCGTGGTTCCCGTTCCCGAGAAAATATCGGGATAAAAAGTATCCTATGTTTTAATCTAGGCTATTTACTATCTGGTGTGCCAAATTTCAACCAAATCCACTCAGTAGTTTTTGCGTGATTAAGGAACAAACATCCAAACATCTAAACATCCAAACCCACAAACTTTCACATTTATAATATTAGTAGGATTTCCTGGGGGCTTACCATCAGCAAATAAGAAACCATTCAGTTCAAAGGCAGGCCTTAATTAGGACTGTTTAAAGCCTGCTTTCATACTAACCTTTGAGGTCATAGTACGAAAAAGTAAGGCAGTTCAATATAAGTCCTGCTATTAAGAGCTCATAGTAAGACCCCATTTCTTTTTGTCAAAAGACATCCAGTTTTTTAAGTCAAAATATAAAAGTTGGTCCCCTAAAACTCTTTTGACTGGAGAGCTTTCAGTGACTTTCTCATGTGTGAAAATAAAAGCGCCATATAACTACTCTAGCGGAGCCTCATAAAGCCCACTACCCTTCATCCTGGCAAGGAGTGGGGCGACAACCCATTCAAGTATGAAGTGCTCAGGCTACATAAGGGAGTAAAGTGCAGTACATGCAGGCACATAGCGAGCCAAGGGTGCTATGTACCCGCCCTAGTTTCAGCGTCGGGTGAATGAACGTCATTGACCTACCTAGTACCTGCGCAACGCTCCCCTCCCACCGACTGATAAATATAGACACATCTCCGGGAATATGGCATTGAAACCACCACTAAAGGCAGTTACGTGCGTGGAAACTGCACACGTCAGTCTACCAATCAATACAGCATCGGCTTAAACATGATAATTGCTTATAAGGCGATAACAGCTTCGGGAGATCGGAAACAAATTTCGGGAGTAAACAACACTTATTTACTCCGCTTTTTGAGACGTAGTATTAAGGTATTTTCCATTGGAGGAGTGTCAAACGTCACGTATGCAAAGGTCATGAATTATATAAGTAATACTAATAACAGTGTTGTTCCCTAAACAAAATCAGTATATATAATATTTCAATAGAAAACTACCGCGAATGAGGATTAAAGACTGATGAGTTTCAGTCTTCAAAAAATATGTCATTTTTTTATTGATTGGGATTAATCATTATTTCATGATTTTTGTCATTGTAACTTATTGACATCTAAAGCTAGCTACTGAGGAGACGTCTAAATGGAATACTTCCATGTGGAAATACGTCCAGATTTAATCTATCGAAGCCCCATAGCCCCATAGCATATACGATGCTCTACAGCTGAAATCTGGACGTACCTACTTTCAATTGGAAGTATGTATATCCAATTGGAAGTATTTCCAATTGTCTAATACTATCCCGGTAAATTGGTAATGCACCTGGCGGCCATGATTTTAACCTCAAAAACGAAAAACAATTGTACAATTTTTAAATACCTAGACCCTATCTTATTGAAAATAATAATTCAATCCTTACTAATCCTTACTAATATTATAAATGCGAAAGTCCGTTGGTTTGTTTATTTGTTTGTTTGTTTGTTACGCCTTCACGTCTTGATTACTGAACCGATCATCATGACATTTTGCATACACGTTGTCAGGGGCACAGAGAAGGACATAGGGTACCTTTCATCCCGAAAAAAAGTATTGTTCCCGAGGGCTAGTAAAAAATCTTTCCACCCAGACGAAGTCGCGGGCGGCCGCTTAGTAATTAATATATTATTAGATTACCTATTAGAATTTTCTTGTTTCATGACATTTGTTGTTGCGGATCACGTCAACGTGGATGTTAGTGTGACAAGGTTCCAGCGCATTACCAATTGACGGGGATAATACACTGTATCTGGTGCCGATATATCTAAAGTGCTAAATCAAATATAGAAAGCATCGAGTCTTACTGTAGATGTTTTTCTTGAATCCAAGGATTGTATCGTCATAATTTATTGTTTTCATACCAAATGTTACTACATAATACTATGACATTTTTCTATTGATTAAAATCAGTCTACTAAAACTGAAATTACATACTTTCACCATCGAAATGTATTAATACATTTCGATGACTTTCACACAAATCTTTAATTGAAATTATAAAAAACTGTAGTACGACGTTTAACTCTTTTCTTTAGAAAAAAAAGTACGTATTTTTTTAAAGTGAAACTGCTTTGAATTGTTCATAAACACTGTTACACTTTAAAGGAAAATGGTGTCATGTGATACTGTATCATCTGTTATGAAATAAGAAGCCTCGGTTAGTAATAATAAGACCCCTTTTACATTAAATATTGTTATAAACTATTTACACACTTTCAGTTGCAGTTGTAGGTATCCTTACTAATATTATAAATGCGAAAGTCAGTTTGTTTGTTTGTTACGTCTTAACTACTGAACCGATAATCTCCATGATTTTCGGTTCAGTAGTTAAGACGTCATGGAATTTTGTATAAGTTTTGCATACACGTTGTCAGGGGTACAGATATGGACCCAGGGTACCTTTCATCCCGAAAAAATTGTTCTCGAGGGATAGCAAAAAACCTTTTCACGCAGACGAAGTCGCGGGCGGCCGCTAGTTAAAAATAATACATTATTAAGGGATTATCGAGGTGGGTGGATGAACGCTATTGACCCATCTATCGATATAGCCGCGATGGAGTGAATCGATTGAAATTGTTTCTATTTGAATATTTCTTTAAACATACCTGCCAGTTAGCTTGTTGTTATGGAATAAGTTTTGATAAATATGAATCGTGGACTTATAAAACGACTACCACAAATTATTGTAACACTGCACTCTGACAAAGAAATGATTTGTATTTATAACATCTATGTACATATGTGGCAGAGAGATCAAACTGTAGAGTGTAGAAGGCTTTCACGAAAACCACGCTTTTTACCATTGAAAATGGTTATCAGATGCAAATCGCCTGAGACGTATTTTTGACCATATCTCCAAGGATTTTGAGAGGATCGAGATGAAAATAGTACCAAAAGTTGAGGAATTTATAGAGACACCTGTGAACGTTTGAATTTTGAAAATCTACTAGTAACTTTTATTGAAATTTTGCAAAATTCCAAAAATTCCGGGTTTTTTGGGGGGTGTTTGTTTACTAAATTGTAAATATTTCGGAAAACAAATTGACTTAAGAAAAAATGAAAAAAAAGGTCCTAGGGTATTAGATTAGCTACCAAATGGCGAAATAATTTAAAAAATCGGAAAATAATTGTGACCTGTAGGTGGTCCCTTTAGATTTGGAATTCTAGAAAAACGGGTGTTTCCGTTCATAAAAAGTTTTGTAGCTTCTATGATTATTGACCGATCGTCATTGTAATAGTTTTAAAAGATGCAGAAACAGACGAGAAGTGCATTCGTTGGAATTTTGAAAATTGGTTAATAATATTTCGGCAGCGTCGAGGCAGTCAGCGGGCGCTTTTGTAAAATAAATAGGTACTACCTATGTAACTTTAAAAATATAATAGGATTTTGCATTTGATTTGATTTTGGTTTTTCGTAAATTTTTGTATTCATTTTCAATGCTCCGATTCTTGCGGGGACTGCAAAATCTGTGAATTTTTCTTAGACACTGGCAATTTCTTATTTTTTGTATTTTGAAGAAATAACAACGAAGTATTTAACAAGTAAAGCAAGTTTTTGTATCCTTCTGGAATGTCTCAAAACGTGACAAATGAGAATGTAAAAACTACACTTGCGGTAGATCTTTTACAACTGTTGGTAGAATCAAACATTTGAAATGATAAAACAAATCGACAGTGGGTGATAATAATGTCAAATGAGTCTTAGAATTTTATTTAAACAAAATATCTAATAACCTGTTAAATGTATTACTGTTTACTGCGAGCAGTGAATCTTCACTTTATTGTATGAGTGCGTATTGGTGGATGTAAAGGCTGCCGTAACCATCAGCATATGGGATGGGACCACTCACTTATCTTGACTTATCTTGGGATTCGGAAAACAGAGGATGTCCGTCCCTCCAGCCAAATACCGGTTGGATATGGGAAAATAATGTTCTAATAGTCGCTGCCACATATTAAATAATGGTTACATGGTGTGTACAATCAAACTGCTATACGCCCATGGTATTCAATCTGAGCTTTATATCCCTGAATAGTTAATTCTATGAAATATAGTCCGTGATTGCCAGTCGCAGCTTGCGGTGAGGAGAGGGAGGAATGCAAGGCCGTCGTGCGCGGGTTGCAGCGGGTGAAAGAACGTCACTGACCCACCTTTGGGGATCGTTGCTAGAGCGAGATGCAACACTCATCCTTGGCAGTAACTATAAATGCAACCCTTGCAAACTGTTTTATATAGGTAGCTATATTTTACAACTCCCTCACAAAGTAGAAAGTTAAAGAACCTATGTCACGTTGCTACTTACACTGTCAGTTTGTTTGATTGCTTTTTAAGAAGCCATATTGATGCCGTTATCGAACCTGTTCTCCAGTCTGTTAATTGATCGAAGGTCTTTTTATATGTAGGCGATTTTACTTAGATTAGGGGAATTTTTCGAATATCAATTACATTTAGGATACGGTTATTAAAATAAAACAGAAGGCCAAGATTACATTAATGTCATTAGACAGATAATATCTATACTTACATGCGAAAGTAAGATTGTTTGTTTGTTTGATACGCTTTATACCGATCATCATGTTTTGCATTACAGTGTTGTCAAGCATACAGAGGGACACATGGTATTAAGAAACCTAAGAAATACAGCAACGGAGAAATCGGCAATGTTAGCTTACCACGGCTATGTTCATTCAATGTTACGATATTAGTTGGTACTCTACACTTAATGTGCTTAATGTGCTTATCTCTAAAACTGCTAAACCTATTTTTCTTGAAAGTGTTTATTAAGATCAACAGCTTTTTTTTTATTTACACTCTCTTATTTTAAAAGTTACAGTGGAGGGGATATAAATTTTATCACTTTCGAACATTTTTCAAGTAATACCTACATTGTAAACCAATGTCTTGAATTTGTGTAAAGTATCCGTTTTAAAATAATTGTCAGGCAACTTGTTGTGTAGTCGAATACACATACAGTTTTGATGCATGTATTTTTAGCACAATTTCTGTGCACTCTGTATTCTGTAAACCACTTTACGATTTTTACACAAAAATAAAAGATTAAGAGGTGGCTCCCTATACATGGAACTGAAACTGAAAACAAAATATTATACCAGACCTAGAGGTTCTTAAAACCATTTTTTGTCAAAGTCAGCCGTTTGAAAGATATACACTTCCAAAGTGGTAAAATGTGTGTCCCTGTCCCCCCTCTAACTATTAAAATATGAGAGTGAAAAATAAAAAAAATATATATGCTGTAGGTCTAATAAACACTTTCAACAAAAATTGGTTTGAACGAGACATGTTAGCAGTTTTAGAGATATAAAACATTTTCCAAAACTGCAAATATAACTTTGTCAATTTTGTCATTTATACAAACACTATGAAAAAATAAAGTTATTTCTGCAGACGAAAATGATAGTTGTATTAAATATGGTGTGGTATAAGGTAACTACGGAACCCTACTGCGCGTAGCTTGACACGCACTTGGCCGGTTTTTTCAAATATTTGCACGCCATTTGCATATATGGTAGACAGGTAACGGTAAATTTTAAACTGAAGACCATTGTTAGACCACATGTTTTTGCAAATAAACAATTTTATTGATTCAATTTGATTAAGGAATAGAGAAATAAATAACTGTCTACGCAAAGTCGCGGGCAGCCGCTAGTCCTTATCCTTACTAATATTATAAATGCGATAGTCCGTTTATTTGTTTGTTTGTTACGCCTTCACGTCTTAACTACTGAACCGATCATCATGAAATTTTGCATAAACGTTCTCAGGGGTACAGAGAAGGACATAGGGTACTTTTCATCCCGAAAACAGTGTTGTTCCCGAGGATAGCAAAAAACTTTCCACGCAGACGAAGTCGCAGGTGGCCGCTAGTTATTTATAGAAACCTTAGAACTGGGCCTTTTAATAATGTAAATATATTCTTCTCGTAGAAAACACACCTACCAAGGCAGATCATGAAATAATACGGAGATCTGTTTACAACAATTGACAACCATCATCATCTACCACTACTGCTCGGTCATAGGTCTTCATAGGCCTGAATGGATAAAGAAATAGAGACGTTATAGACCCGGGCCCAGTACGAATTTCATCTAGACAATGTCACCTATTAAATACGCGTAAAATACAACATGCAATTTTAAAGAATGGAAATATTTGTTAATGCTATGTTTCGTATGTGGTTAATCCTTTGTATATAACAATTACCTACCTACAGCACAGATCCAAAAAAAAATTACCGTTATTATTAATATTGTACTTTATCGTATATTGCCGATGACATAAAATACGTTACGATAGTGGTACACTTCGTGTGAAAGAACGGCATTGACCCACCTTTTACTGTATCAGCCAGTTGTTATCACTCTTTTCCTTGTGAGCTACAGAAGTTTTAAATTACGCGCTAATTATCAATAGACCGTAGTTACTGCAATATTTTAGAACGACTTTATTTATGTATGAAAATAATAAAATAAAACAAATACATAATTACCGAATTGTAGTGTGATATTATATTTTAACACGTTTTTATTAGGTTGTTTTCTCGTTTGTTTGTGTGTTTGTTTGTTTGTCCACAGACTTTGCGAACGATTTTATCCTAGCTAGACACTTAATTATTACAAAAAATCGGACTAAAAACATTAAAAGGGACCTGTAAAAAGAGACTAAAAAGTATAAAATTAATTATTATATAAATATTTATAAACCTATACCTACAGAAATTTTAAACCTAAAAACGTGGGGCGCATGCTAAAGACAATATGGATGATACATTTTACAAAATACGCCCCACGTTTTTAGGTTTAAAATTTCTGTTGGTATAGGGTTATAAATATTAATAGAAAAAATATTTTATACTTTTTAGTCTGTTTTTACAAGTCCGTTTTAATGTTTTAGTCCGATTTTTTTTGTAATAATTTAGTCCATTTTAAAAACATGTTTTTAAAAAAGGTTTTTTTCAGTAAATTATTATTTTCTGTTTTTTAGTTAACGAGCTAAGACTAAAAATATACCATCAATTGTGAAAGTTGATAAATAATGCAATCAGCGTCAATTTTGCATAGGTAAAAATTGCTTTATTTGCCCAACAAAACTGCTAGAAGTTTCTTGTTTGTTCCCGCAAACAGGGTACCAATCACAATGGGAAGCTTTAAAGGGGGAAGACCAGCCCATGGCGAGGTATGGGGGGTGCGAGGCCAGCACGTGCGGGTTGCACCGGGTGAACGAACGTCTTTGACCCACCTAGCGCCTACATACATACACCGCGTCGATAACACCCCCGCCGATAGCGTATCTATGCCCGATGTTTTACCGCCGCCATTGTACTCGACTCATTCGCCTACATTAATTTGTGTTTTTGCAACATTATAGCTCTGGTTCTGTAATTAATTTTATCTGTGGTTTAATGATATGCTAGAATCAAAGCTAAATATGGATAAATCAACTCGTAATTAAAGTTTTTTACTTTTGCAAACCTAAATATAAGTCTAATCAAAATCAAAATTTTTATATGAGAATCAAAAGTGTCATATAAATTGGTACAAAAGACACATCTTTGAATAAAATAGCTTAAACTATTATTGCAGGCAGTTATTGGCATTTAATGAGTTTCTATGCATAATTTTAATGTAAGTATATAAAAACCACTGCATTCAAAGCAAAATCGCTGCAATTTTCCTTCTAGGTTATAGCAATTTTATGTCAATGTCAAGTGTAACTGGATTATGACTCCAGTCAGTGTGAACGGTGGATGGAGCAAGATGGTTGTTTGTAAGACAGTGGATGTGATGTACCGATAAAGTTTTTCATAGCTCTTTTCAGCGAAATTACCATGCGGGTCTGACAGACGAAATTACTTGCCCTTTGCAGTAAACAAGAATTGAAACTTTTCTGTTTTTTTCGTTATTTATTTTATTATAGTATTTAGGCTAATTTTGGCTTTTCACTATGTCATCTCAGCTGAAAAAGAACACGGCTACACTATCAAGTTATATTTAACAGGTATAAAAACTAATTTCGTCAGATTTGGTAAAAAAATATGGCAATCCGTTAATAATTAAGGATGGTATTATCATCTCCATCGATGTCCACTGCACCGTAGTCCTACTTCCGGCCTCGACTACGGATCAATACGGATCGGGGAACGAACCCGCGACCTCGGGCTGGTAACTGGGACGCCGCGCAAGCGCCGCCGCCCGCCGCCGGTGCATCCGCCGTTGGCACCATTTTGAATCGCTAATTCCTTGGGGTGGGTTTTAAAATTTATGACGGATATCCAATGTTATGAGATGACGACTTGAAGTTTAGCTACCTTTGAATTAAAAAAAAATTGTCTTCGCTAGATGGACTGAGAAGCTATATAAAGACATTTTCCTTTTGCTTTTTTATTATTTCTATAGCTGAATACAGTATTTAAATTGAAAAAGGGTACCTAGTCAAAGGAGTGACAGGTAAGTCTGACTATTTATGCGAAAATTATGTATTAAATGTTTTAAACCAATCGCAAAAAAAATCTTGTTTATCAGGTTCCGGCCACAGATTAACTATTCCGAATTGGATTAATAAGAAGGGACGGATTTTTTATTAATACAAACACCGAACATGTAAAATGCTCTAAGCAGATTAACGCAATATCTACCCTAATACAACATGTGACGGATGCACTAACAAGACATTGACGTTTTCGTGTCAGCATCACCAAAACGTATTTTGGCACAGGATCTCGTACTCGCGAAGGTAAAGGCCGCCGAGTCCATTACTGGTGCCGACAATTACTTCAAATTTCAAGCGCACTTGCGACTCTGCAATGCCAAGGCAGCTGCCAAAAGGCGCGTTGAGGTCGCTACCCAATGTCAGGGGCCCTAAGAATTTTTGACTCTATCAAACAACGGATACGGTTATAGTACTTTGTTGTTTCTCGTTTATAAGCAATTGTAGTTTGTTAGTTGTCAAGGTCTCCGTTAGCAATGAAAGAAGTTTTCCGTAAGTCCTACGGAGTCAAAGTAATTTTTATTATGCTGTGACTTTTGCATTAAGTTCTGGATTTAAACAATTTTTTACGCAAATAATTCACGTCTTTACTACTCAACCGATCATAATTAAATTTTGCATATACGTTGTCAGGGCTATAGAAAAGCCTTTCATTCCGAAAAAAAATCTGTCAGATGCTGATAAATAAATGCACACGCAGATGAAGTAGCGCGCAGCCGCTAGTTAACATTAAAAGAAAACATATCAATGACAAGCTTTACTTTGAATTCTTCTGATATTAAAGTAGATTCAGACATGTGTCTGAGTTAATTAACTAGTGGGATGGCGAAGCAATTAAGGCCAAATGTTATTCAGAAAATTAATTCCCGCATCGATTTATTTTTAGTCTATTTGCAAAGTAAGTTTAATAAGCAGTTTTTAGTATCTGCATGAGGCATGAAATTTTCCGACTGTCTGTTGTAACCTAGATATTTGTAATTTGAATGTCAAGATACTATGTTGACATTCAAATTAATACCTAATTAAAATACCTATTCAATTTATTTATAAAATAATCTAAATAGTTAATTAAAAAAGCCATGGCAATACAAAAAATATACATAACGCATAATATAGCATTGTGCAAGCAAAGGACAAGATTGGTCCCCTTACATTTATATTTCTTTTTCAAAGTTCAGATATTATGAAAATTCATATTTATCATAATTATTTTTAGATTTTCAACTTCCACAGTTTTCAAGGTCGCATTACCAGCTACTACTACTTAACGCACAAGAAATCAAAACTCCTTGATTTATTTCTAGCTAGCGTGGACTACACCGATCTGATTCTGGCATACTCATGTTATACTAAGCTACTAAACATAACGCATAATATACCATTGTGCAAGCAAAGGACAAGATTGGTCCCCTAACATTTATATTTCTTTTTCAAAGTTAAGATATTATGAAAATTCATATTTATCATATTTTTAGATTTTCAACTTCCACAGTTTTCAAGGTCGCATTACCAGCTACTATTACTTAACGCACAAGAAATCAAAACTCCTTGATTTATTTCTAGCTAGCGTGGACTACACCGATCTGATTCTGGCATACTCATGTTATACTAAGCTACTAAACGTAAAAATACCCGATATTATGTTCTAGTTAAATTACTTGTCAGATATTTTCATACGAATTATGTCTAAGGTATAATTATATAAGTATGTCTAATTATCTAATAATTCGTCTAAGGACCTAGGACTTCGGATCTAGGCAGCACCTATCTTCTGGTTTAAAATCTAAAATATAGGTGCTGCCTGGAATCTGTGAAACAGACTCATATAGGCTAAAAATTAATTAGCTCCGAAAAAACATGCTTACGCAGAGAATTTGGATTATAGTAAAGAATTTTTATTTCAATTGCTAAACAAATGTAGAAGTCGTCAGTAGCGTTGAAGGCAAAACAATATTGTTAGGTACTTAATATAGTTATTAATAGAAATATCCTTCTGAATGACCGGATAATGGAGTAGTAGAGGTTAAGGTTATATCACTAACAAGCTTAGTTATAAGAGTATTGAAGTATTGCATACTAACTTGGATATTAGGTACACCACGCCCACTTCTGCGCATAGGTCTCTTCTTTGCTAATAAGTCTCTTTTTAGGGTTCCGTAGCCAAAGGGTAAAAACAGGACCCTATTACTAAGACACCGCTGTCCGTCTGTCTGTCTGTCACCAGGCTGTATCTTAGCCAGACAGTTGAAATTTTCACAGATGATGTATTTCGGTTGCCGCTATAACAACAATTACTAAAAACAGAATAAAACAAATATTTAAGAGGGGCCCCCATAAAACAAACGTGATTTAACTCAGAGGCTTTAGTATTAGAAAGCTGTAATTTGGCATGACTGTGCGAATAAATTGTAGAATTTAGTGTACTTCGTAATGGCGATCAAACATTTTTTCTCGGCAATGTCATAATGTGGGGAGTCGTTAGATAGGTTTATGGAAAATATTGTTGATTTCTGAAGACCATTTTTCGACTCAGGTATTTTTTGCGAAATATTAAGCTTTAAGGTAAAACTAACTGAACTCTAAACTAACTAACGTGGGGCGCATCATTGCACAAAGGAAGTGGCGATGGGCTGGTCACATATGTCGCAGAACCGATGGCCGGTGGAGCAGAAAGGTCCTGGAGTGGAGACCAAGGACCGGTACCAGAAGCGTTGGCCGCCAAAAATCCAGATGGTCAGACGACATCACCAAAGTAGCGGGGAATAACTGGATGAGAAAAGGACAAGACCGAACGGGATGGCGTGCATTCGAGGAGGCACTCAGCAGTGGGTGACTTAAGGCTGAAGAAGAAGAAGCTTTAAGGTGCAAAATTTTGTTATTCCCCCCTCTATCAAGTAAACGGTTGCTTTAGAGACGTGAAAAATTTTATGATAGTAGTAAGTTTTACAAATTGATGACTAAAGTCGATCAAGTTATAAAATTAGATAATATTTCGTTGATAAAAAAAATCATTGAATAGTTAGGTATTATACGTATTTATATTCGTTAGTTGTGTAAAACAGGGAGAAAATATAAGTTTATGTATAGTATAAGGTAGGTAACTACGGAATCCTACTGCGCGTGGCACAATATGCTTTTGGCCGGTGAAGTGTATTCTCTGAAATAATGTCTGACGTCAATTTATAATGCGTCCTACGTCAGTTTAAACTTTAACTTAGAACATAATTCATTATTTTTCTTTATTCAACATACTTATGCTTTTAGCATGATGACGCAGTAATAAAAGTTGAAAAACAGAGAAGTTATCGATACCCGCCATAAATCCAATTGCCGGAAAAGTCACGAAACGCGGATCGCCAGCTATAGGTATTCGGTATATTTTACGTACAAGACATAGATATACCTTGCAGCGCGTACAGTATGGCAGTGACAGTGGTTCGGCCCCCCTTTGACCTATTTTCATGTCCCTTCTAGCTACCAATGATGACGCAAGCGTTATCGTTTCGTGTGTATGCGTGTGTACGACTAAGAAAGCTGCGGAAATTTTCCTTTTCTGCTTTACTATAAACTAGCTGCCACCCGAGACTTCTTCTGCGTGAAAAGTTTTTTTGCTATCCCTCGGGAACAATACTTTATTTCGGGATGAAAGGTACCCTATGTCCATCTCTAGTCTCTCGTCCCCTGGCAACGTGTATGTAAAATTTCACGCTGATCGGTTCAGTAGTTAAGACGTGAAGGCGTAACAAACAAACAAACAAACGGACTTTCGCATTTATAATATTAGTAAGGATGTGAATGTGTGTCCCCTTTGCCATTTAATTTTCAATCACCATGAGTTTAAAAGAAATGCAGCATCATCAATTTACTTTGTTTTACAGGGATATCTTATATCACAAAATTAAATACTAATGAGTTAGTAGGGAATGAATTATTATAGGTACTATACTATGTGACTTTCAGGATGCATATTCTAGATATTTTTAAGCAACAAGTTATAGTTACTGAGGTTTTTTACCTGTCATTTAACTAATAGTTAAGTAATGAACTTTAGGAATGGAAGAATACATCAGAAAAGTTTGTTTATTTCTTACTTACTACTCAAAGCAATGAAAATACGCTGAAATTAATCAAAATATGAAATGGCTTAGGTATTGGCTTGACTCTACAGTTTAAGCAGACGCATTTGGCTGGTTTGTTATGATCCGCTGGCGGTTTTGAACTTTTTGGTCACAAAAAGTTAGTTAACTAAACGAACCCTCGTTTGGGATACCTAAGGGAAGGGGCTTTTAAAGAGCAAAAATAGCTTACCAATATACCCACCCAACCTAATGACAATGGCCGGCCCACCTATCACCATTCATAGCTTTTTCATTGCTGTCTTATTTTTCTAGTGAAGCAAAACGCAGCGTATCATTAAAATTAAGTACCTTTAAATTACTTTATTGGGTGAAGTGTGACAAACAGTCCAAATGAAGACTGAAATCTGGCGAAGTTATGATTACGATTCCAAAAATAACCTCAAATTATCTAAACAGAACAGCCGCCATGTTTTTGGGCGCGTCTCTCGGCGTCGGCGACGTCGGCGTCGTCGCCATGACAACGCTGCAGCGCCGGCCGCACCGACCTAGTTCCGTGGCCCGACCACCCAAATGTTAATGACCTCCAAAACTCAGGTCGAAGTTCACGCGTTACACGAGTAAGGGACTTCTGTACACCCTACAGATGGCTTTTTACGGGTCACACAGTGTATTGATCCGTTGTAATTTAAGATGGTATCTGGGTTAAATCGGGTCAGTTCGAGATGTTCTGGTCACGTAGACCCCCGTAATTTTCCTTGGGTTGTTGTGGAAAATTTTGTTTATTTTCAGGATTTTATAAGAAAATACTTTTGATTAAATTGGTCTTCATTTTTGATTGAATAAGGGAAACAGGGAAACACTGCTTCTTTGCATGTTTGCAGCTTAATTGCCAGCGCCGTGTTTTGCTATTTTTTTGTTCAGAGTTTTATTTTCGCAAGTAATGTAACGGTTAACCATACAATAAAAAATATAAAAGACTAGGACCCCAAATAATATTCAAACTCTAGTCATTGGACTCCAAACTTGAATCTAGATTTGATTGAAGTGATGTTGAGTATCTACCGTGAAGACGCTCCATGCAAGCCTAATGCTCAATGAATGCTAAAAAGTCCGCCACAATGTAAACTTCAATTCATTTGTGGTGAGGGCACCGACCGAACATCTGTCGACCTTCCTGAAAGAAGATTTTTGGCCGAAAGGTGTTTTGTTCCGACGGTTTCGCGGTCGGATACCGGACACTACGTTGCGTAACACGTCGCCGCCATCAATACGTGGAAAATAGTTTTATAAAATGTAATTTTTATATAAATATGTATGTTAGTCTGTAAGGTATTTATTGTATGGGCCTAGTTGCCTGAATTAAATAAATAAATAAAATAAAAAAAAAAAGATTTGGATGGTATTCTTAAATATTGTAAAATTATAATCACTTTCACAATCAAACCCAAATACTATGTGACTAGCGGCCACACGCGACTTTATATGTGTAGACAGTTTCTATCCCTCGGGAACAGTATAATACTTACTTTTTTTTCGAAAAGGTACCCTATGGCCTTTTCTGCGCCTATGACAACGTGTATACATGATTGGTTGTGTAGTTAAGACGTGGAAAGAAACAAACTCACTTTCGTATTTTATAATAATAATAAAGTTAGGATTTTTATTTATAATTGTTCGATTTGGTCGACTTCTCTATTTTTTAAGTTGGATGCAAAATTGGCCAAAATAAATAAATAATAAAAAGGATCAAGACTCTTGGCAAAACTGCATCGAACGTCACCTTAGTATCTGTCTTTAATCCAAGATTATAATTTGGTTTATCACTAACTGCAAGGTTAAAATTGCAGCGCAACTGCAAGGTTGCTAGTCCAATTGTATAGGTATATCAATATTTTTACGTGTATGTATAATTTATCATAGCTTTATCTAAGATATAGGTATAAAGAAGCAGGTCAATTGTTTTTAAAATTGTCTAACAATAAATACTTATTGCAACTTTACTTTAAACGTTACGTGGTGAATAAAGTTAGTTTTTCTTTGATACACGAAGTTGAACTTAAATTGAAATTCAAACTAAAAAACTCGTTCTTTGTTTAAAATTAAACAGTGTACCAACAATATACAGGCTTATTTTTTTTAAATGCACCTCTAGGGAAAGTACCTCCGTATAAAGGAGATAGGTTTTTTGCACAAAGAAGTTTTCCTTTATTAAAAAAAAGTAAAACTACTTTCAAGGATTATTGGAAATACCCTTGCCATATCGCATCCAGGAACCGAACCGACTGTAATGCAAAAATTTCTATTGAACAGGGTTAAATTTTCTCTCTACAGGATGCATTTCTTAGCCGATTCTCATGAAATTTTGTAAGCAGGTTCTATAATTATAAAGATTTTTTGTCGATTCAGTTTTTTTAAAATGGCGGAGATATGAGTACAATCATATTTCATTCATTTTGAAAAATGTTAAAAAAATATCACAAACCCGACATTTGCAGCTCTATAGGTACAGCCACTAGTAAAATAATCCAGTCACTAGTAAAGAATTTAACTCATTTAAAAGCCTAGTGCCTTATTTTGAAATAATTGATAGATTTCATGATTTTCCTTTAATTTAAGTATGTTTCATAAAGAGATTCTTATTTTCAACTCTATCTATCTCTTTTTACCATAAAAATATAGTGTGCAATTTTTTAGACTTAGTGTTGTAGGTTTTGATTCCCGTCTACGGCAAACTTATTTTAAAAGACCTTGAATTTAGTTTAAAAAGTCTCCCTTGAGTAAAAACTCCTATTTCCTCTATTTAGAGTACTTTTCCTCGAGGTTCACTTAATCTACCTGTAGTGTTACTTATCTGCTTTGAAATAAAATTGTGAGTTGTAATATTCAACATTTTAGAATGTAAATAATTCGGTTATCAGGTTCATGAGCGATTTACTAGAATAAGCAAAATTTCGACGAAAAATTCATAACCTACACTCAGCAGTGGATGACTTAAGGCTGAAGAAGAAAAAGATTGAAGTATGTTAATAAAATCTATAGTTTGACGTCCTTTAGCTCGTTAAAGGACGTCAAACTATAGATTTTATTCAAGCCAGTCGTCAAGCCAGTCGTCAAGCTTGTGAGGGCGGGAGCGGCATTTATTTAATTTGACAACTTAAACAAGATATGAATTAATCTCTAGGTATTTGTAAAAATGATACCCAACAATACGATTTTTTACCATTATTTTAAGGACAATAAATAACTGTTACTCCTGTAATCAGTTACATAAGTGTTTACTTTAATTATAAGAAGATAAAGGAAAATAACGAGTAATTCATAAATGATTGAAATATATAAATAAACGCAGAGTTTCACGTGCGCACGAGTGTATGCATGTGTCCTTTAACGCGTTGGCTTGTGAGGGCGCGGGCGCGGGCGGGGGCGGGGGCGGCGTCTATTCCAAATGCGAAACTAGGCCGGCCGCCGACATCGGCCGCCGGTGCTCGGTCCAAGCTACGAACGGAGCGACACTCCGTAGCGATTAGGGGTTATACGGGCGGCCACATATTTTAAGAAAAAATCTGTCAAATAAATGGAGAATGTTACTGGGTCTCTAAAATCACTTGAAACTTAAGACCATGTAGCTAAATATCTAGCAATACACATTTTTTAGTTTCATTTAAATCAAGCGAGCAGTTTCGAAGATATAAGGGTTTGAAGTAAATGCCAAGCGCACTTAAATATATGCTTTACTACGCAAGACGTAAGATTCACCTGTATGACCAATGACGTCATTCTACAACACAAAATAACAGTGTTCTAGGCCATATAACTTTTCTGTCTTAAGAGATATCGCGAAAATATCTTCACAGTTGTGCATGTGGTCCTATAAAATATTAGATAAGTCACTAAACAAAAATCGCTATTCGTCGTGTGTCAGAAGGCACTCGGTGCACCGAGTGCCTTCCGGGGCGACCGTCGGAATTTTTCTGACAGAAATTTTCTTACTATTTGCGGCCGCCCTAGGTGTTACAATTGGTAGGTACCATGGGCAACAGCGTCGCTTAACCACTGCTAAAGTTAAAATCGCTTGCACGCCGCGCCGTCACTACATACGTTTAGTTCGTGCAGGAGCGATACGCGCACACGAATTTTGTTGATAACTAGTTAAGCGACGCTGTTGCCCATATTACAAGTGACGCCCTGCTAGAGCACAGCAAACATGAAGGACAACATTATTGCCTCTTATTAATAAAATAATTTTAGGAGTTACTAATTAAAATAAAAAAATAAAATAAATTGTACTTCACTACATATTATAAAACAAAGTCCCTCGCCGCGTCTGTCTGTTCGCGATAAACTCAAAAACTACTAAACGGATTTTCATGCGGTTTTCACCAAATGATAGAGTGATTTCTGAGAAAGATTCAAATGTTTAATAAATTGAGGTTTTATGTAAATTGGTAGAAATATGACGATAATTGTTGAAGAAGTCGACAAAAATTAAACCGACTGGGAGCTTGCATCGAAAACGCTGCATAAACCTTTTTTTGAGCTATAACAAAATAATGTATGATGGAATTGTTCCTCTTTTACCCGACTAAAAAAAAATCTGCGATGGCATATTTCTATCTTTTAAGAATAGCTCACTATAACATTATATCTTCTAAAAAAAATTTCACAAACAATGCGGTAATTCGGAAAGCTTTTTAGAATGAATAGATTGATACAGTATTAATCCTTATCAACTTAAATACGTTAGTTACCTTTGAGCATTTAAAGCAAATTTTACCCTTTTAAACCATACCATTTAGATGAATATCTTAGGAGCTATCGTAAAAAAATATGCGTGCGTAAATAAATTCAAGCGTGTTTCTTACACAGATGACGGGACGGAACTCGAATGGGACGGAAACAGACTTTTGGAGTGAGTGGGTGACGACTATTAGGTATTTGTTTTCTTTTTGGATTTTGTTGAAAGGTCGCATTTGGCAAAATAAATAAGGAACCGGAGCGAAGCCAGAGCGGGTCGCTAGTGATACATAAATTATAATCTAGTCAGTACAATAAAATACGTGTTCTGTATTTTAACGAAGATATAAAAGAATCTTTAGTGTTTAAATACTATCATGATGATGTATGCTATTTACAATTTCTTTAATCATTTTGCTAAAGCAAATAAAAATGAGTAAATTTTTTAGAAGTGAGCGCTTTGGAGTTTTCCAGTATTTCTAAAGAAAATTATCCGCTTTCGCTTTTCATGATTGCATACGTAAGCTTGTCTCGCTTGGACCACACAGTTTTTGAGCCCAAACACACCATGCCAAAGAAAAAATTAGTTCTCAGAACAGAGGTTCAAGAATCAAGATCTATGTCATTCGAGAAGGACTTAAATATCAAATCCACTTCCTGGTGAATATGTGTCGACGAAAATAACTTACTGGTGAACATTTCATTTGGTAAAAATATACGTTGGACTCTGGCGAAGACCAGTTTAAAATAGTCGCTTAACTATTATTGATTGAATTAGATCGCTATCTTTTGTTGACAGCTTCATTAATTCTAATAGAAAATATTTGACCTGACATCTCTCACTTCTGAGCGTAAAAGCTCATTAACAATGTACCTAACTAATGTCTTCGTTAGAATACAAAACTAACAAAATTAAGTTAAACTAGCGGCCGTCCGCGACTTCGTCCTCGTGGGTAGTTTTTTGCTATCCCTCGGGAACTGTTCGTTACTTCTGGATGAAAGGTACCCTATGTCTTTTTCTGCATACCTGACAACGTGTATGCAAAATTTCATGATGATCGGTTCAGTATTTACGACGTGAAGGACTAACAAACAAACAAACGTACTTTCGCATTTATAATATTAGGTTGTAACATAATAAACTGATAATGTTTTGAGAAATTTTACTTTATTTATTTTGTACAATTTAGCTTCACATTTTATTGAACATATAGTCCATCATTATCAATGACCTCCTGCCAACGTTGGGGAAGCAACGTTATTCCATTCTCGTAAAACTTGGACTCACGAGAGTTAAAAAATTCTGTCAACCACTGTTTCAATGTATCTCGATCATCAAAAGATTTTCCGCTAATGTGAGCATGTAACGATCGGAACAAGTGATAGTCAGATGGAGAAATGTCCGGCGAGTATGCAGGATGGGCTAAAGGAATCCAGCCTAGCTCCCTAATTTTTTTACAGGTCATCGAGGCGGTGTGAGGTCGTGCATTGTCGTGGAGGAGATACACATTGCCATGTTTTCATTTAAGATTCTCGGCTACTTTATCCAACATAGCACAATAAAGTTCACTATTTATGGCCGTTCCCTGCGGTAATAGTTCCCAGTAGATAACTCCGTGCATATTCCACCAAACACTCAACATAACCTTCTGCGTATTCTTTTTAGATTTAACCGTTGGTACTCCTCTTTGACCCGCGCTAAGCCACTGTCGCTTATTGTTATGATTAACATAGAGTAACCACTTCTCATCTCCTGTAACGAGATCACGAAGCCATGCAAAAGTACGATGTAAAGTCAGTAATTGTGTACAAATCGCTACTCGCATCATCCGTTGTTCATCCGTCAATTCGTGGGGTACCCATTGACCGTGCCTGTACACTTTACCCATCGCTTTCAAATGTCGATCGATGGTAGTATGGGAGCATCCAAGTTCTTCTTCGAGTTGGCGAGTAGTCCTCCTTGGATCTTCCTCAATGAGCTGCGCTAGGCGATCAACATCAACCTCAACCGGTCGCTCTTCGTGAGGTTTATCTACAAGATCGTAGTCGCCATTCGAGAAACGTCGCAACCAATCTACTGCTGTATGATAAGAGACTGTATTTTCTCCCATACATTGTCATATATTTTGTGTAGCCTGCTTAGCTGTATGTTTCAAAAGGAACTCGTAAAGTAGAAGGACGCGGATGTCTCGTCTTTTCAAATCAATTTGTTCCATAATGCCACTCGCTGCGTTGTCAATTATTGCACTGGCAAACTGAGCGCACTCAACTGTATTTACACTCACAATCATAGAATTTTCTCGAAGCCGTAAAAAAATCTAGAGTGTTAGCGCAAAAATTGTCAGATTATTATGTTACAACCTATTATTAGTAAGGATTGTATACCTGTAATAGCATTACTAAGAAACTTTCAGACTTGTTGTCAGTGTTGATTTATAAAAGAGTTAACCTCACACATGATACATACACACACATGAATGTATGTCTAATTTACATTCACTAGAATTTAATATCACCGTTTGATTAACGTCAAGAATGTGATCTGATGCAAAGAAACCAATAAAAAACACTATTTAATATCAGATTAACAAAACTATTTGATGGGCTTCATTTGGCAAAGGCTATGCTAATTTGTCATTGATATTTTAATTAAAGTGATAAGTCAAGCGTTCATAAATAGTGGCCCGCAACTGTTACGCCACATCCGCATTCATTTATGTTATGCTCTCCGCTCTCAGATGATCTATTGCCGGTCCATCCAGCGCACGACCATTTCGCTTGCACTTTAGAAAGTGACTCTTTGTTTTCACTTCGCACTGGTAATTTATAGTAATGAAGAGAGATCATTGCACCACGTTTTGTAAATTGTTCGAACGTTTCCCTATGTTTGGCGTGGTTCTAGCATTCTTTTAAACTGTATTCGGTGGTATTGAAACGGGGAAAGTGAAGGCAACTGTCTATAAAGTGGATGCATGTCAAAGAACGAATGAAGCTTGGAGAATTTACAGCAGAGTTTGAAGTACATAGTTGATCATATAATACGAATACTGTTTCTTTTTATTTCTGATGCGTCCACTACAGGTAAAATGTCAGTAAATTCCATTAATTTTTACTAATAGAACCCTAGAAAAGAAGTAATCAATTTCCCTGCAAACATGGTAAAATGGCTGCAATCATAGTCCTAAAACTGATACCTGTACTTAAACGTTGAATGTAAAACATATAATAACATATTAAGTAGTGTCTTAAGCATGTTTGTAGTGCATTTGTTTGTACCCATGCTTAGATTCTTATCCTGACGACACTCTTACCTTTTGAACCCTCAAAGTCATTGGTTTATATATACTTTTTTAATATAACATCTTACGAATCTAAAACAACTGTTCCGCGTATAGTATATTTCACTATCTAGGCCACGTTATCGCAAAATCCTTCGTATTTTGTGGCAGTAAGACAGTGTAAATAGAGTCACGGTCGGTTGTCGATCTCCTAATTTGATGGTCACTCGTTTATCTTTAGTCTTACGGTTATTTTCAAAGAGTTTTGCTGCTAATAATAAAATAAAATACAACCACAAACCAGTTGTAAATTCAATACATTTTTCATTGAGTTTTGGTTCTACATACAAGTTTTTAAAAATATTATGAGTATCATGATAGACGCGCTAATATGAAAAAGAAATCCACGGTCAAAGCTTCTAAATTTTTCACAAATATTTAGAAAATTCGGGCCACTGTCTAGAGCTCGAACTTGTACGATTTTTATATGAGTTCGAGTAGCGAACTTGTCCCAGTGACCACGGGAGTGTCCGATTAATATAATTACATAGGCCTTGCCTGTGACACAATAAAAATATTTGGCAGAGTACATTCACAGTTTCACACTCAATGACGTTTGCCTAAACTCACGCGGCGATCATCGAAAATCCGACAGTTTATTTTGGTTTTGACAACATCTGTATGAGCGCTTGGACTGCGCGCTAGCTACAGAACATTTTACACTGTCCTAATTTATGTACTATGCCCAAAGGCCAATAATAGACGGAGCATGTTGCGACTACGCGTTTATTTCAATTAGGTAGTTTAGGTACTTTCATTGTTGCTACTCACTTGAAACTGTTCTATGATTTGGTCATTGTTCTTGTGCAGAAAAACTCTTTTATAGATTGAAACGATAGGGAAAGTGGGTTTTGATTAGCGCGTCATAAACCCTCTGAAACTATTCCTTTTCTCTGTTAATTCGTTGCCGGTGGTGCCACCTGTTGTATAAAGGTTTCATGATATGATTTGGATTTCAACCAAATATGATATTTTAATATAGTGATTTATACTTAACTGTTTTACACTTAACTGTCAAAATCCATTGTATTTTTAAAGAGCGGGCATTTTATAGAAAAAATTACAAGTATAGTGTAGCTGTAAAGCTGTTTACATATCTAATGAAATCCAATTTATCGAATGAAAATCTTCAACTATTTCTACATTACGCCCACCAATACCAAGATTTAGCAAATATTATAACCTTCTTTGTAACCATAAATCAGTGTAAACTTTGACATTTCTGTAACGAAAACAAGTGCCTTCACTTGTTTCGGTTTTTCCAGCGTAGGCGCGTTCCATTTGACATTTGTGGAAAAGTGCACGGCTAGGTAGTTGCGTCGCGGCGCATGGGGAGGGGAGCTGTTCGCGGCGTAACCTACATACCGGTCATCACTCCGGCTCAGTCAACACTCGCTACAGGGCCATTGGGCGCGTTTGATAGGCAAGTCCACTTGAGCGAGTCGGCTTAAATGGCTAAAACTATCGATTGTGGATAGAAACACTTTTTGGGGCTTTCGAATGAACATAATAGGAAATAATTCAAGAGGTCGATGAACACTTTAATATAATATAAGCGCTTCTAATTTAACATTAAGAAGAAGGAAATCGATTCGTGATTTAGTTGAATAGCTTCTAAATTAGAATGTATTTTTATATTATTGTGTCAAGCAACTGCTTACACATAGAGTTACGTAAAGTTATTATAGGAAGTAGTTTCGTTTGTTTTTAATTTATAAAAACAATGTCGGTTAAACTTGTGTGTCTAGACGCAATTTAAAAGATAGGGTGATTGTTAGAGAAAATAAGGAAATGAGAATTTAAGTTTATACATAGCAATACAGCGTATTCATAAAATTATAGATTAACGTTATCTTAACGTAATATCATAAAAAACAAACAAAACATAATTTTAAAATCAATCGGTCTCAATAACGTTTAAAAACTTGAAGTTGCTACGAATCGCTACGATCGCTCGTAGATAAGTACTACGAGAATTTTACCGTACTGAGATTTTTTCCCTTAGTTACTTAAAGTTTATTACTATTAACAATGCACTTCCTTGTATATTTCCAAAGCAAATAAACTTAAAAAGCAAATAAATTATTACGAATAAAAAAACATGTATTTAACAAAATGAAGTATTAAAAATCTTACCAATAATTTATTTCGAACGTTTGTCTTCGAGTTCAAAGTTGTAACAAAACACTTACCTGAAAGAATAGAAATAAATAATTAAAATAAACTGCTATTATATTTGTACACACAATATATTATTGGTTTCCGTTTGCCTCGGGTACATCGCTTGGTTCCGTTAAGTCTTTTATGACCAAACATCTGTTTACACAAATTTTCTTGACACACATACAGTGTAACCTATAAAAATCGTTTTAATAAATGCGTGTTTGCTTTACGATTTTTGTGGTGTGTTTCATTTGTTTAGCCAAAACTGTGATACCGTCGTGATAAAAATTGGTACGAGTATATTCATGATGGCGCTAAAATTAAGTGCCTTTTATGACAAAAGTAAGACTAAGGCTGGCCCCAGACCTACCGGTTTCATTTCTTTGCTTTGCTGTTCTACTATGGACAGCCGGCCAAGAGGCTCATTTTCAATCTATCGCATATTTTGACCAGACCACATTGGCAAGATAGCCATTAGTTTGGTGTTATCAAATATCGTCGTCTGGGTTGCGATGCGAAGTTTTAGTTTTAGTTTAAAAAAAAAACTGCTGTTTTATACAACAATTAATTACGAAATTATCAAAATGTATGAAACAGTTAATTTTTTTTCGCGGTTTCGGATTTGGTCCCATAGTAAAAGTTGTTCAGTTTTATTATGGCCCCTATCTACCATATTCAGCTTTATAAGGCTTTACCAAACATCTTGTATAAATAAGCGATCGAGTTATTTTTAACGATCGGAGTCCATGTTCAGGGTGGCACATCTCCTAAAAGCTTCCTACTTCGCAATCCAGGCGATGATATTTGATAACACCAAGCTAATGGCTATCTTGCCAATTTAGTCTAGTCCCAAAATGCGATAGATTGAAAATTACCCTGGTTGGCCGGCGGTCTTTCAAGCAAGGTAGCACAGCAAAGCAAAGAAACGGAACCGGTAGGTCTGGGGCCAGCCTAACGGGTACTAATATTAATATCTATTCTGTGCGGCTTACCTCTGAAATTGCTGATTTGTATTACTGGTTTTCAAATACTTGTATTTTAACCAAATGAACTAAAATGTAATGGCTGTTTTTCATAGTTATATTTGTTTTCTTATAATCCATATGTAACATTTTTGTGTAAGTTAACAAAATACGTAATTTCCAAATAAAATCATTTTTTATTTGGAAAGAGCAAAATTTAAAATGTTTGCTATTAAATGACTGAAATATGTCCGTCTGTAGCACTCGGTGGTCTTATAAGAAAAAGGTTAAACTGTTTAGAACTTAACTAAACTAGTTAAAGTCTAGGCAAGTAACTGAAACATCGAGCGTAGGGCGTGTAAACGGACTAACGCCAGCATTAGATGCGACTAGACAAGGCCACCACTATCAGTGAAATGTCGAGAAGGAAAGAGAGGGATACACAAAGTATTTATTGCACACAACAACATCGGTGCAGTCGACGCACACACTCGCAACTTTTCTATTTCTATTACGTGGCCTAGGGTTGGCCACTAACAAAAAGAAAATATCACATGGAACTAAGGCTGTGTCTTAGTAAGTTCTTTATGCTAATTTACCTTGGATAATAATGCTTGAAAGTAGGTACATGATAGTTTACTGCATACATGTACTTGAAGATGCTTCATTTCATATTTAAAATCGGTAATATCAATTGTTTTTTCCTCATTAACTTATAAAGTAAACACACAAGTGCCTACTTTTGTACGTATTGATAATGTCACGCAAAAGTAACTAAATTGATGATTGATAAAAACCAAAAACGATTCAATGAAAACAAAACAATCAGTCTGTTGTCCCAATTATGTTAAACTGATTTGATTACTAATTGAATAACAGACTAATAAGTCATAAGCATAACACAATATCAGCTTTGTTATTGCAGGAAAAGCGCTGTCTAGGCCAATATTCGTTAAGGAGGTTAGTTGTCATCGATAAGGATTTGTGCATAGTTCATATGGAAATGTGTGCTTTATTTGCAAGACAATAAAGGTGTGGTGTGGTGGTGTGTTTCGTGTGGTCGGTTATAGAAGCCGCACTTGATATGGAGAATCTTGATAATAACACCGATAAGCAGCCCAAACTTGCGACAGACTGTCCTAGAACTGCGCGTGAACTTGAGTAACCTCAATAATATAGGCCAAAATTAACGTGCTACAGTCATACACGCGTATTGCGCACAAATTATTCAGAGAATATTATATGAAGAGTTGTAATAATTATTTTCATTAGAGCTTTATTTTGAAAGTACTACAAATGGTAGAGTATTTAACTTTTAAGCTATTTGACAAACAAGCCGCTTCTTAGATATTTATAAAAAATACGGTAAGTACTTACTTTTTTTTGTTACGTAAAAATCTTTCCAAACAAAGTGCATACCCAGGTACCTACCGATTTTTATCTCCTGAAATGTCAACCTCTCCGTTCCAGATAATCTTACAAGTAACATTGTGTTTGCTTAGCCGCTCTGAAATCTGTCGCATGGACATAGCTTCCTTTAGAAATAAATGGGCTATCTTGACAAATTGCTCTCAAGTTACCACACGCCGGGGATTTCGAAACACTAAACTATGCGAAAAATTTCATATACTGAATATTATGATCAAATCAAATGACACCTTCATATTGAATTCATCTCAATATATCAAGGAAACACAATAATCGATAGAGAGGTTTTATGCAGTACCAAAGAATACATAATAATAAAGTTCTACTACTATCTATTCTGTAAAAATGCGATTGAACTTTCGTGAATTTATTTCACTGCAGTAATGACCATGAAGTTGATCTTTTTCGAAACATTACGCGTAATAATGTGGACATCATCAGCACTTCGTCATAATGCGTCACCGTCTCGCTTCGCCGACATCCGAATAAAATAATAAAATATGTAGGTAGCAGTTTAACCTTTGGAAATTGTATGGAGTCGGTTGCCCTATATTCAGATTTTGAACTGGCACGGAGCCCAAAAATAATTAGTCATCGTTCGGCAAGCCTGCGTCGCTATCCTAGCATGGGTACTTCTTAGAATGTTCAGCTTTTGGCACGCTGACTAAAATAGTGCAATGTACTAATTTATTTGACAGTTATTTAGTAAAATGGCGGTTCGGGGTATTAAAAGATTATTGAGTAAACTGATACTATTTCTCTCAATGAAATACTGCCGTTAAACATTGCCACAGCTCCTCTAGCTTAAATAATTAATAACTCTGAACCACAAGTGCCTTTGCTTCTAGAAACACTTTTGAAAGTGATGAAACTTCATATAATTTTAAATGAATCGAAACAAAAATAAACCCTTTACTATATGTTTTATGTTGTTGCCAGAAGGAAACTTATGCCGCTAGTAGCGCACTCTGACGGATAACGTCTGAACTTCAGCTACCGCTACTCACCGCCGGAGGGCGCTCTTCATGATTGAATTGAAACCATTTGTTTATCATTTCAGCATTTTGTTTTTGTTAGGTTCATGGAAACTTTATTAAGACTGAAAATATTGATTTTATTTAATATTTTATAATTAAGTACAAAAACTGAGTGTTAGTGTTTCAAAAACTGTAATTAAAATAAATAAATATGTTATATACCACCCTAAAATTAAATAAACATCAAAAGGAATTAACATTTTTTTTAAATGCAGAAGAAACGTGTAAATTGTCTAACTAACAACTTTATGAAAAATTTATTCTCGTAGCAAAGTTGCTACGGCGTAGACAGTTTTGACTATTGTGAATTTATGCAGTCCATGTTACTGTTATGGTTATACAATAGAATTTCAGCTTATAATTTAATATATTAATAATTCTTATAATCCCCGCCATTTGGTAATGTGCCTGGCGTCCATTTTTTAACCTTAAATGGATTTTTTTTTGTTTTTTTTATATACCTAGACCCTATCTTATGGAAAATAATAATTCAATAAAAAATTATTATATTATATTACCTATTCGAATTTTCTTGTTTTATGACATTTTTAGCTGCGGATGACGTCAACGTGGAAGGTTCTTGCGCATTAGCAATTGGCGGGGAGAGTATGTATAAAAAAAGTTTCTATGTTTTTAGAACATAATACTACTATATATTTTATCTACACTCACAACGTAATGTTCCAAATATGAATTCAAAAAAGGTAATATAAATACGTACTTTATTTTCGTGGATAGGTAAAATTAAAAAATAAACTCATTACGATGCAGTCAACTGCATCATAAAATAACTTTTTTTCTCATTACGATACAGGGCAAATCCAAAAAGAAGGCAGTGCCGTAACATTAAAAAAAACAACGATATTTTCCCACATATTTTTCATGATTAAAATGTACTCTATGGTAATCGATGACTTTAGTGCGATTAGTTTGTTGAAATGCACTGATCAAATTTTTTTTTCTAATGGAATGCGCGCCAAGCATTTCCGATAAAGTTTTGATTTCAATTTTTACATTTTGTTATACTTACTGAATTTTGTAGGTTTTTTTTATTCTTGCTTTAAAATGTGAAATAAAATTTACTCTGCCCGATATTTTAGTTTAGATGCAGCTAAGGAATTGACTTATTACAAGGTAGGTACCTTGCTAATACAAACAAAGTCTCTCTCTCTTTTCTAACGTTGATCTCTTATTTAGTAGGTTCAATCCCAAATGTATGAGTGTAGATAAAGTAGTGTATGAAACTGCACATAACTAGGTATTAAAACACTCGTGTGATACTATTAAAAACCTCGCCTACGGCTCGGTTTTTAAACACACACTCGTGTTTTAATACCCCTCTTTATGTGTCAGTTTCATAAACTACTATTAACATACATACACTTTATTAATAAAAGTACTTTATTTACATTATTATTAAATTCATAAAACTCTGTCGCAATTTATTCGCGTTCAGAAATAGCAAGTGGTTTTTCATCGGCACTTATTATTGAGGTGCACCCCACCCACCACCCCAACAGAATAATTGAACTTCGAGTAAACAACAACTACGTCTGTGTTAGTGCATATGCAGACCGACTGCATCTTAGTACGTCGCACACGTTGGGTTAGGTCCGCGTACACATTGATTCTAGAAGAACAAATATAAAGTAGGCAGAATAGCTGTTCGGAACATGTCACCTTGCGCACATGGACATTTCGTACAGGCAATGTCATGCCAATCTGTAGCATTACTAAAGAGTTTAACAAATGACGGTAGTATTATTAAATACAGCAAAAGACCATTCTGTCTGGAAGACAGACTATATTTTTTGGTGTTGGTGATTAGGCAGATAGGCAGACCTACTGCATCTGAGTGCATTGCATACGGATTGTTGGGGTAGCTCCGCGTACACATTAATTATAGAAGTATGATAAGTGAGATAAAAGAGAGAAAATTCACTCATCTCATCAATTGGAATTGGACGGGTTTTATCAGTTTGATGACCATTTTATGACAGAACAGAATGACAACTGTTTTCTATTTTAAAAAGTTATTTTTATTTTTATTTACCCATTTATGCGATTATTTACAATAACATATTTGTGAATAACGGTGTTGACTGTACAAATACATGTTCAGTTGTTTGGTTTTCTAAATAAATTATTTAAAAAAGCGGTATCAACAATGTCTGGTGTCATGGTCATCAAAGTCATCAAATCTTGGAAATATTTAAAAACCACTTTTGCAGACATGCCAATTAAACTGCACTCATTTTATCAATCCCACAGTCCAACTTAGGCCATAATATCCTTTCAGACACGAACATATAAAAGTGTCTTCAACCCCTCATTAGCAAGCAAATTGGTGCATCCCTCCCGACAAACATAGATTCGTATAGTTCGGGTGCAATGTCACTAACACAAGGGAAGCTACAGTAGTGTGCGACGAGACTGTATGTATACCTAGATGTCTGTCTAGATGTCTAGATATGTGCATCGGTGCAGGTTGGCGTAGGTCCCGAGATGGGGTAGGTCGGGACCACCCTCAGACCGACACGTAATCAAACGCTCAGGGAATATAGGTAGTTTGTTTTGCTCAGTAATGAGTTTTTGTTGTTGATAGCAGATCTGTCAGTGCAACTGTGACTGTGACGGCTTTACAATGGGCAGCGTGCGAATAATGTTTACTTAGTTGCTGCTAATACGAGTTTTATAGTATTCTAACTGCATGTAATTTTTTTTATAACTATTTAAAATGTAAAGCAGTAATTGCTATAATGTTATAAATGTGTTATGCATGATTATTTGTTATTAAGTTATTATTCAACTCAACTAAAGCTTTTTTCTAGAGAAAGAAATATTAATCAAATACTTTTTAATTCATCAAACCCCGAGCGGCTTCCGGTAGCCGGACCACAATGAAATATCTATTGTGTCTCTTTTGCTGGGGTTGAAGATTAAGATATTCCTTAGTAAAAAAATCACAAAAACCAAAACTTTAGTATGTTTTTTTATGAGTAGGCTTTCAGTTTCATCTGATTAAGTAATTCAAACTTACGTTCATACATCCGCATGTAACTTTAACTGTGTAAGAACTTAGTCATACTTGATTCCGTGAGTTCGTAACACGGTAACATCCTCAAGAGATTCGTACCGGTAACTACTATAATCATTACCTGGTTCTTGCACAACCTATATGATAACTTACAACATGTGTGATGCTCGCGTTAGTACCGAAGCGATAAATGACAGTTGGATATTTAATTATGAACAGTATATAGCGCCTTAACAGCAGAGAATATTATAATAGTACAGGCAGTAGCGGTACTAAACTAAGTATAGAATTCGCACTTATACCCTAATATGTAATGTATTCTGTGATTTTACGTAAAAATTATAAAAGTTTTGGTTTTTTCAACCAAAAATCAAGAAATACTAAAGCTTGCCAAACTTTTTATGATTTTACCTTTGACTCTATGTCTAATCTTAAAGTTGAAGTAAGATTTGATGTTACTAATTAATCAGGATTTTGTTTAGACATATAAGACTGTATATAGACATATAAGCGTACTTCTTAATATTATAATAAAGTAATAAATAAAACCGCAATAAATGCAAAAAATAGAATGTCTACCAAAAACCCAATGGCAAAAACCTGATTTGACGGAATAGCAAATAGAAACTCTGAAGTTAGTACTTGCAAATCTTGCAATTGCTGCAACAACACTATCGTGAAAATTGCTTTCTTCAAGCTGTATTCGCCGCGTAGCCCCGAGGGACTCCGAAGGTCGCTCCAAGGCGAGACAAAGGAACTAAAAGTGCCCAGTTAATCTGTCCAACCCCCTTGTCTCCCTGCAAGACACAGCTCAAGATAAACAGTGAAATCTATACAAACTTCAACCGTATTCGTTCAAATATAATGATGCGACCATGATGCGACTGTCAATTTTTATTTCTATTATTTCTATTCTGAATTTTGCACTAACTATTATTATATCAGGTACAGGTCTGTCTCAGAAGTAGCTAAATACTTCAATACCTTGTCGCACTAACTATAAGGCTAGTTTTGTAGATGCCACTCTACTATATAAACGTAATCATTGGTGCAACTTCGTGTTGAAATGTGCAGGTACTTTTGAGGCCAGCCGTAATATTGATCTGCTGATACTTTTTCTGACTACTGAGAACAGTTTTTCCAAACCCAGTGAAACAACTAATTTTGAAAATGTGCAGTTGTTTTGTTTTTTTTTTGTCTGAACAGCAAGAATATTTTGAAATTGTATTTGTATTAAAATGGGAGATATATTTTATTGATTCATTACAAATTAAGCACCTACATAATTTTATAATTAACTTGTTTAGTAACAAATGGTCCCTTGTAGAGTTCCACAGCTGCTATTGTTATACCTAGTTGTATCTTTGACCAAACCTCAGTTTATACGAAGGTTTTAATTAAACAAGTTTGAAACTTATATTATGTAAGTTGCAATCACTTCATTACCAAATTACAAACTTATGCATTCTAGTAAAGCTCTTCTAAGATAAACACACTGCAACTTTTTCGGAGAATCTCTGAATTGATTGTTGATGTAACATAGAAAAATAATTACAGAGAAAATTCAATAAACTGATCTATTCTATTGGATAATCTTCAGTCTTTAAGTTTTGCTATCACCTCAGCGCACCTAACACAAATCAAAACACAGAACCGCATGGATTTTCATTACATAACCTATAGCTATAGCAATGTTTATTTACCAATACGTATGTCGGTAGCGGTCGTCGACCCTGGCTCCTGGTCGGCGAATTTCGGCATTGTCCGCTTTATAGAGAAGGGCAGACGTATCCGGGAAAGCGGGGGTGCGAGAGAGTGCGCACAGAGGGTAGAGACCTTGAGCTGGCAAAATCAAGGGTAACGTTTTACGGCAGTGTGCGCTTCCTAAACCGGCTCTGTGTGAACAAGCACACATATTCACAGTATTCCCACATATAAACGCGTATAATACTCCGAGATGGAAAGAACTTGTGGATAGCTTTATGGACATTATGTATTGGGAGTCGTCTTCTGTCCAGTGAACCTCTAAAACTACGTCTGAGCTGATCGTTGCGTTGACATTACATAACAATAGATATCGTACCCAATATTGGCGAAGGTTTTATTATGGAAAGGATTTTGATGGTAGATATATTTGAGAAGAGCTGACGTTTTTTTGATATTTTGTTCCATAAATTGCGTTAACATTATGGATCAGTAACACAATCAAAAAAAATAAAAACTTTAGAGTAAAACCAATTTTTTAAATCAACCAGAATTTCCCCTAATTGATGAATAATAATACCTTTATTTCTGATTAAAGTCCTTTTTATACATTCTAACCAGGAAATTCAACAGCAGATAATACAACAACAAACAATAAGATTACGTAATTAACTGATCCTTTCCGGAGCCGCCATAAAAATAAAAACGCACGTCAACAAGCAACAACTACGACCACGTGCTCTACCCAAAATAGAGTCGCACGCACACGCGCGCGGCGCGCACACACGCACGCCCATGCGGCCGCGAGGCCCGCGGAAAAATCAATATTTTGAGCAAATCTACTTCCCTTATACAGACCCACCTACAGATACCGAATCCATAAAGCCTCAACGATCAACCGATGAGCAAACCGAATCATACCTTATCTGTTACACAACAAAGTGGTATTTCCCCATTAAGATCAGGGGTAGTTAAATCGTTAGGGTACTTATATAGCCGTCTCGCTCCCATCAATCGGATGGCTCGGTCGCTCGGCCGCGTGGCGCCGGGCGTCGACCCCGGCCCGGTCGTTACCCCGAGACTGTTGCACCCTGCTACCCCGTGCCGAACGCACCCTTGTTCTTACCGAATCTTGGACCCACGCCTTGCCGCCGCTGACATTGACTCAGCGCGCGGTTCAATGACCTCCAACTGTGCTTCCGCTTTCCGGTGCGCTATCGGGATACTTCCGAAAACTGTTAAAAGCACTACTGACGTCATACAATGTTTCTTTTATTGTTTTGGAATCAATCTTTACATACTAATTCTGAATATTTAAAATTGACAAAACTTAATGATTACAAATATGTATTACGTGAAAATATTAAAAGGCCTAAATGCAAAATTTCTTTATTTTTACATAGTTTTTATTATAAATTAACTCGACATGAGAGTGCAAACGCTCTTAAGTCATGTCATTCACGTAAACTTAAAGCTCCGATTATGAGGATTGATTCAATTACGCCCAATAAAATAAAAACAACTGTAATGAATGAATGAGAATGAATGGTCGTGCGTGCGGGCTTCACGCGAGTTTAATGCTAATCTCGCCTGATGACAAATCATTCCAAATTAAAAGCGAAGTAGGCATAAAACATGCACCGGATTTCAGGCTGGTTAAAAACAAAAGATGATCTGTGCTGCAGAGTGGCTGATGCAGACATTTCAAATAAACTCCTCACTTTCGATAATAGGTAACAAGTAGAGAGTACTTTCACAATCTTCAGCATTTGCCTTCAAGCACTAGCCAGACACAAAACAAAAGACGGCTGCTCTCTACCACAGAACCACCTATCAAAGGAAACTTAATTAAATTTTTGCTTATTTTTAAGTGAAACTTCTTATAGCTTAACTTTTTCAACTAAAGCTTCTATAAGTTTGTCTTTAAAATTTGGCTAAAATGTTAGAGACGAACTTTATTTTGAAATTGTTTAAAAACAAAATTAGCCCACAAAATCATTAAATTGTGACCCACCCATAAACAAATTTAACAAATGACTAACTGAACATTTTCAAACGCATTCAGACTGCGCTTCAGCGCAGTCTGAATGCGTCTTTTTTAAACAGGTTTATTTTGAAATACGTTTTACAGTTGATTTGCTTTTCGTGGAGGAAATTTTGAAATTAATAACATTGATTGATTTGCTTTTAACTTAAAGTAAAATTTTACTTCAATAATGCTACGTTTTAGCACAGAAGGCAGCACAACAAAATACTTTGTCCAAGACACAAACGGCTATAGGCTGGAGGTGGCATGCGACTACGGTTATCGCTTTTTTGAATTTTGAACTCGAATATATTTTTTTTGCGTACTTTTTAGAGCGCGATTTTTCCGTAGTTGGGTTTTTTATTATATTAAATAAGTTATATGATAAAAGAAAAAAAAGTTTAACTAACTGTGGTTAGTTAATTGTGTTTAAATTAATAAGATAACATTTTCAAACTGTAACCCTTGATAAATAGCTTTGATATAACATTGACAAGATTGCGATCTACAACGTAATTACACGTTGATTCTATTGCAGCAGACGTGGGGAATCAACCCCGTAGTGGGGAAGTAATTTGGCGATAACATCGAGTGATCTTATCCCCTCTAATACACCGAAAACCTCCTAAAAAGAAACGCAACATTGTTGGTAAAAAATATAATAAGCAATCTTTTTGGTGAATTTTCACGCCCTTTTGAATATGTCAAGACTGCTTACGTCTGTTGCTTCTTAAAGCGACGCAACAGTAATTGCCATTAAGTAAAGGCCAATAAATCTTTTCCCGGTGGTGTTTGGTGATTCACTGCTGGTTTCGCATCACTAATTTTCCTGTTAAGTTTTATTTTCAGATTCACATCAGGGTAATGAACAACTAAATAAATAATTGTTAAGTATATTGATCCTTTATTATTTTTATTGAACCTTTTTGGTGTTTTTGAACAAACAAAATATATATAATCTAAAATAATCGTAGTGCATCTAGTTTTTTTACATTTTCTTTGGTGCATATTAAACTGCAAGCATACTGCAAGGAAATTATAAGTAGGTACTTCTTTTATTCGAGTCAGTAATTTGACATTTAGATCTGTCAGATATCTATGAAAATGGCGCCATTGCTTATTCAAATCTTACAGTTCTAAATGTCAAATTACCAACTCGAATTAAAAATCGTAATTCAGTTCAATTAAGTTACGATATCTGTCATAAGTCAGTGCCATAATCCTTACTAATATTATAAATGCGAAAGTCCGTTTGTTTGTTTGTTACGCTTCACGTCTTAACTACACAACCGATCATCGTGAAATTTTGCATTCACATTGTCAGGGGTACAGAAAAGGACATAGGGTACCTTTCATCCCGAAAAAGCGAAATGTTCCCGAGGGAAAGACAAAACATTAAACACGCGGACGAAGTCGCGGACGGTCGCTAGTAAAACAATAATTAAGAAAGTGCACTACAGGCGAATAGAATAAATAAGGGTTAAATAATGATTAATAAAATATAGGTAGGTACCAATCCCTGATGTCTAGAGCAGTTTTGCCGCTACACGACTTAGCTGTTCCTGAAGCAGACATTCAGAGATTTTATGGTTACTTATCTTTGATTTCAAATCAATATTGCTTACTACGATCGTGATTTTTTGGTTATTCTCTACTTTACTCAGGCACTGTACAAAAATACATATTACACGAAAGTTTTTTTAACTAATAACTGTCAAATATAAAAACTGGCGATTACTTTTGTATTTACTCTTCGAAAAGTTTAAAATTTAGGAAAAAATAGGCAGTCAGGTTAAAGCTCTAAATCGTAATTAAAAACATCGCTCTTTTTATGGAGCTGACGAGTGTAATTATTTGTAGCAGAGATTGAATGCAGTTTTCACAAAAAATATCTTTTGTGAATTGATTGGAATCATTTAACGGTTTCGGCTTACTTTTTTGTTAAGTGGTACTGAATTGGCTTCTAAAATAGCATTTATTTTATCTTAAAGTCAGAAAACTCGTAGTTGTAGCTAAATACATTATCTTCATTAACACATTTTGTAATTACTTACATTATGACAATTCTTTTAAAAAAAATGTTCGCATTTCCAACATTCGAATTATAGTAGATTATTGCATCGAGCACAAAGTTATTATATAAATTACTTAAGGCGAGGTGCATAATCTGCTTTTCTTTCAACTATTACCTATAGGAATAGTAGATAAAAGAAACTCATATCAAATAGTTAAAATAGAAGTTTAATTATTGAAATTTAAAGTTATGTTTGAACAATTATTAAACGTAAAGTTAAGAGTTTTGTTGGGCAAATTTATATTTCTATAACATTGTCGGCTTCATTTAGAATGTTTTCCGGAGTTAATGTGTCGCTAGATGATTCCATTTTAATTCGAACACTTTATTGTTTCCAAAATATTGTCAAGCAAAATTAACAAAGTTCCCACCAAATCACTTTTTTAAATTTCTTTCATTTTTAAATCAGAGTCAATCATTTTTTAAATTTGGAACAAGAAGATAGAAACGAATAATACGTACTTAAAAAAAAGTATTGATATCGGCTGGCTGAATAGAGCTAATCCATTGAGATTGACACCTTTTGGTGCGATTAAAAAAAACTGTGCAATAATGAAATTTCATTCATTTTTATTGCTCTAGCTAGAGCATTAAAGACTTGCTTTGTACTGAGTTTTTAGTGTAATAGTGATTAAATTAAAGCATAGTTGGAAGAAAAAAATATTATGGCATCCTCTTAAGTTTTTACGACTCTAAACAGATATATCGAAATGACCCGCTTATTTCAGAACTGAAGTAATCATCTGAAAAAGCGTATCAGCAGTGGTAGACGATTCAGACCCCCAAGTAAACAATGTTAGTCACGAGATATCCAAACACAGAAGCACAGCACGCGATCACAAATAGGCGCATCACGAGATTACCGCCACTTCCACCAGCTGTGTTCGCTCGGGGTCAATGCCCACTCGTATTTTCAACATGTGCGAGACGTTTTCCGCGTTCCAAGGAAAGCTCCTTGTCATTCCTTCGGGAGTCGTCGGCAATCTCCGCCGCAGGACGACCTTTTTCGGGCCTTCTTTGCGAGTTTGCTCTTTTTTGCGGTTCTGGCGGACAGTTGCCAGTCAATGCATACTGAATTGAGTGATGTTTTTTTCATAAAATGCGACCCAATAAAATGGCAAAGTAATGAAGTTTAATTTTAAGAATCTCGCTGTCGATATCCTTGTCTGAGTCATGCATCATACCTCGTCTGATCATGCTTATAAGGAAGCAACGCGGTTTGTACCACGGCTGAAATGTACTCGTATTTGTAAATGATTTTCGATATTTTAGTTTTTTATTATTATAAACTATCAGTACTAACTGCGTACTTGAAAAGGTACACTCTAAATTAAGTAACGATATTTTCAAAGAGAAAAAGGTCCTCGTAACCTTGGCAAAAGACATGGCCATACTTGAATATTTTTAGCGCAAGCACGATGACAATCTCGACGTGACGGTAATGGGCCGGCGACACAAGTCGACAGGCTGCATTCAAATGCACAAGTTATGATCCAATGGGTGCATAACTTCTTGAAAGCGCACAGTTAAGACGAGATATAAATACTAATCGGTTCATTGTCAGACTTTCACGCATGAACGATGCAGAAATCGTAACAAAATGTCTGCACAAAATTCATTACAACCGCTCCATCAGATTGTTTTGATAAATCTGTTTATAAAATAACTGTTGGACGTTTGTCAATATGGGTTTAAATGTGAATACAAACAATTATACTTATTGTCCGTTTGAATGTTATTTATAACTATTATGTACTTACTTATCCAATATATTTAGTTAGCCTATTAAAATAATAAAACACCGTGAAATCAAAAGTACTTGTAAAGTGGTTGAATTTCAAATTATGGGTATAGACTTAGCTGTCTGATACAGAAATAGATAAAAAATCATTTAAGAGAAGTTTTTGTTATTTATAAAATAAAAACACACACACTTTGATTAAGCCGCGCAATTTTTTGTATCCAGTGTGCGTCTTTCATTTATATTCGAACCCTAGTTCATACTGTAGCGGTACCTGTTACTAGGAACCTTGACAGAATGGGACCAACCAAATGATGTCACTTAGTGTCCAATGTCAGGGCCACCTATGCGGCGGTCTAGTAACAGGAGGTAACAGGTAATTGTCGACAGTCTTAACGAGCTAGTTTTCTCTTTGATATCTATAAAGGTTCGATTTTCTCTATAAAAATTAACATGGCAAATGACGAGAAACTATTTATTAAGGTATACTTTTTTACCTAAACTTTAGTAACCTTTTGAAAGTACGAGTATGTACAAATTTCAATTTAAACACGCCAATGTTTTGAATGGGAAAAGTTGCAGGAAAAGGAAGACCAGCCCCCACTCAAATGGCCAACATTATATTTGTTTGAACGCTACACTTACCATTAAAACTTTAAAATAGCGGTAAACTATAAAATTACGTGCCGTAAGCTTGACAATTCCATAGAATACACATGAAAGTCTGTGATTTACGTAAGTTTGCGACATGTGATTTAATATTCTATTGTTCATATTTAAGAGTTAAAAGTAAGCGTAGCGTTCAAAGAATAGATAGTTGGCCGTTTGAGTAGAGGGGCTGGTTGCAGAAGAAAGTCTTGATTGCGAAACATTCGGGAGTGGACCGGATAACAAGTCAAACTCTTTCGCCTTGCCAAGGACAAGACCAAGTATGCGGAACTGACTGCCAACCTTCACTAGTTGGAGAGGCACCATAAGAAGAAAAAATGTTTTGAATAGGTTATCTTTCTCTTTTTTTATTATTAAAGTACCCAGTATTATTAAAAGTCGTTGCTAGTTGTCAATAGTGGCAGTACCAAGCGTCATTGCACACTTGGTCTCCGGTGTTTTGTAAACACTCCGTTGGTGATTATACTTGTGTTCTTCGCGTCACAGACAGTCGGTAATCGGTACAGCTTAGCATTGTGATGCCTGAAGATACCTCGTACATTCTTGTGGGTCGTTCACCTTTCTATCGCTAAAATTTTGACGGCATAATTATTTTTTAAATGTAATTGTGTTTAGGTATTTGACATGGGGCAGTTCGACTTCTTTTTATAAAGCGAGTTCTACCACAGAATATATAATAAATAGTACTAAACTTTAATACGTTGAAATTGAAACGTTTGGTAGGGACATCGTCCAATGAACGAATATTCTGCTTTAATTTTGATTCGTTAGTATCAAATAGTATTCTTTATATCTGCGTTATAAGAGTACCCCGGCATTTTTTAAATCACATGCACATTCTGCGACAGTATTGAAATGTTATATTTTTTTCTGAAAAGTCGCTACCCTTAATAAAATTACAGTCGTTGCATAATAGGAACTGATAGTACTTGTCAATAAAAGTCGCGTGCTATTGTACGTAAATCGTAACTTAACCGTCACTTTATTAATAGAATACAGTTATAATATTGTGTACCATCCAATGCGATAGCGTTTGTGCGTCGCGCAGCTTTTAAGCAGGGCTTGCAACCCCATATTGCGCAGTCGAACTATGGTAGAGCTATAAGCATGATAAGCAGCCATAACACAGTCACTGCAGATGGTGATCAGATCATGATGCTTTGATCGTGATCAGTGACTTTTATCCAGCCCCCTAGCCAAAACACATTTACAAATTTTCGCAATCACATCGCTTCGAAACATGTAAGGATGATGATGATTTGACGTTTTCAATCCCGTCAATGTTTCGAAAGCGAAGCGATAACGTAGATTTGCCAATGTTACTTTTGGCTATGGGGGTCTGATTGAATAATTTTGACAGATCTCGAACACGTTACACAGTCAAACTCACTGATCACACGATCAATGGATCTTGATTGGATCACGATCTGCATTGATTGTGTAATGGCCGCTATAGGGAGTGCGAATATTTTTGAAGTCTAACTCACACTATCACTTTAAAAATGTATATTAACAAAAGTCCATATTTCAGTGATTTTAATGAAAGAATAGATTACCGTACAATAGCTATATGTAAAGAACTTGAGATAAACAAATAGCATAAAAAATATGAAAGAAAAAAGTTCAACTATAGTCAGGTATAGGAACTGTAAACCGCAGCAATCCTTTCGTTAGTATTAAATACAATTAGTTGTTATAAAATACTAATTAAGCCATTTACTAATTAAAATACATACTCGTATGATGCTTGATAGATTTGACTGCGGTAAACCGTAAAAGAAATGTTAGAGTTTTTGACAAACTCAAAAGTGTGCACTAACAATTTAAATGTTTTGGCACAAACTTCCAACCTGCATCACAAATTTTAGTACAATATACAATCAAGTGTATAGGTAAGTTGTCATAATGCAACGATGTAACTCCTTATTTATTTTGGCAAGCAACCCTGGTAACACGGTGGACAATGGCGTCTCGTTGCATGCGGTTGCATTCGCAGATACGCGATGTTTATGGTTTCGTAACTCTGATGGCTGGCATGCATGAGTCACGGCCAAGTTCATTGTCGCTCGTCCGAACTTGAACCCACTCGCGTACTTGTGTACAGTACAAGCGATGGATTGGGTGCGCTATACGAAGATATGATTTTAGTTGCAAATTCTATCCACAAAGAAAATAGTCAAAAAATTGTTTTATTCTTGTCAAAATAATTGTCAAGATAAAAAAGTTATTACTAAGCGTTAGAAATAACTTTTTTAACCTTTTTACCTGAAGCAATATGTTGAATATTCGATTAATTAGAACAGATAAGTACCAAGATCTTAAATTTCTATATTCCCATTCATCCATGAACATTAATGATAGTTAAAGCACACGCTGAACTTATATGCGTAAAACAAACCGTTTACCTCTTTATATACAGGTTATTTGTAAAACACCAACAACCTCGCAGTCTGTAACGGTTTTCTCCCACAGGGCGACTATTGAGAGTTAAAGGGTGAGCGTTCGGTGTTATAGTTTAAGCTCAAGTGAAATGCGGCTTACTCAGTTAGGCTGGAACATGTTCAGGGAGTTGGCTCTTCCGCACCTGGAGTACAGCGTATTAGAATTTATAGAAGATAAGGGCGCCTTATACGCTGCAGCAAGCGATTTCAGAGATAAATAAAGAGAAAGATTGAATTTAAAGAATTACATTTATTTCTCAGAACAGTTTATCGTTTATTACATATATCCCGCTTACGGTCAAAAGATTAACTTGTTAAACTTATCACTAAGTTAAGAAATATATTTAAAGTTACCATACATACAGTAGAATGGTTGATTACTGCTGAATCTCCACCATGTAAGAGCTTTCCAAAGATGTCATCGGTGAGGTTTTCGTCCCTCTCTGGTGTCAAGGCCGTTGATCAGTAAATACAACTTCCCATCTTGAGTAGGTACGGAACAGTACAGGATGCTTGAAGTATGAAGCGTTGGTCACCACTTCATATTGGCGATGGAAGATATGAGACAATCTCCATCAAGATAAGTTGAGTGTAATTCAAGGTTTCATTACATCAAAAATGAGGCTGGTACTAAGGATTAGACCAGAAAACTATAGGCACTGTTAAACAGTGTTAAAACTTATGTACAGACATAAAAACAATAAAAAGAAAAACCCTGGAACAAAAGAACACGCGGTTTAGCACATGGCGGGTCAATGTTCGCAATTCATGAAATGATATTATTTCCAAAAGGATTTCTTACCATGTTTACTGCATGGGTTTTAAAGTTATTTTAAATTATAAAAATGGGCCGCAGCCCTACAAATTAAGACTCAAAAAAGGATAATTTTGCTTCCTTCACTTCATGGTTTGGAGCCAAAAAAAAAGAACAAGAGAAAAGTGCATGATCATGTCATGTCAGACGATAAAAAAAATTAACAGCTTCGGACACCTAGCGATTTGCCAAATCTCAAAGTAAAACATTGAAAATACCAGAACGAGACTAAAATCGTGAAGAATTTTATTTATAAGTTAATTGCATGCGATAAAACTATTCAATTAAAATATTTCTATCGAAAAATCATAATTTTGTAGTTAAAACTCTAAAGGCGATTACTAATCGATTGTCATCGATTACTAATCGATTAATCCATTAGAAGGGTTATGATCAGAATTTTATCTGTGACACGGTGCTTTGTTCCGTTTCATGTTTTTTAGAAGAAAGATACTGCAGAACTAATGTAGTTTAATTTACTTATTTAATTTTATATTCTTTTATAAGAAAACGAATAAACGAAAGTTGTTAATTAAGAAATAATGTTTGGATTACTAAGATTTCATCAAAACATCTCAAAGCGTTCGTGGAACGGAACGGGCAAAACGTCAAAATGAAGTGACAGATTGACCTTTCAACTAATGTCATTGAACTTAACCATTAAAAGTAAACAAATTATAAATTGTTTTCAGGAAATACTTAGATTACGTAAAAAAAGTGTTACAAGTCGAGTAGATTACTAACATCATAAACAACAACTTTGTTCTACGACTTTTCCGAAAACAGAAAAGAATTATCGACTTTTCATACAAAACTCGATCAGTTGTTCGGGACATTTATATGAAGAGTCGACTTCTTTTGTCGGTTTTCGGAAAAGTCGCAAAACAAATGTTGTAGTTTATGATGTTAGTAATCTACTCCTGCGAGATTGTTGGTGTTTTACAAATACATCGCTTCGTAGTATCATAGCGCTTCGTAGTATCATAGCTGGCAGTGGACGTCCAGACTTAGCATGTTATTGATAAGAGCAGTAAACATTGGGAATGGTCGCCGTGTACACAACGGTACGTGACAATGACTCGGCCGGCGACGAGCAACACGCACTGATAAAGGAGCTAACTATTACATTATTTACACAACATTGGTTGGTGGTAGGGCTTATTTAGAGGATCTCGGTGGCGGCTGGCCCAGCGATTGCGGAGGTTAAGCAACGTTTGCAAGGGTCGGTCATGGGATGGGTGACCTAAAATTTATTATCTCGAGCTCCTCCGTGCTTTGGAAGGCACGTTAAGCCGTTGGTCCCAGCTGCATTTGCAGTCGTTAACACCCACCTATCCGTATTGAGCCCGCGTGGTGGGTTATGGCCCGTCATCCTTATCCATAAGGAAGGCCCGTGCCCCAGCAGTGGGGACATTAAAATTTAAAAATGGCTGATGGACAGGGCTTATTTCAAGTCTGCCTGGTTAGCTACCACCATCTTACCTAAGTCTGACGAAATAACAACAATTTAAAAATTATGTTCCGGTAGTTAGAGGTAAGATTGCAGTTCCTCAGTGATGAGTATTCCAGGTATAGGTAGCCTACGGTCTTATCGTCACTTAACATCAGGTGAGATGAAGGCCAAGCACTACCCCGTTGTGTATTAAAAAATATGTATGTTTACACGCTTATGGGAAAATAACGAAACGTAATCTTTTATTTTGTTGCGGACGCTGGGAAGAAAATCAAACTTAAGTGAAAAATACTTCCCAATTAAATAAACGACCTAATATCGCAGGTAGTAGGCGAAAAGTCTTTTGTCAAGCAATCCGTACTAGTATCTCTTCGTATATTATGAATGAGTAGGTGAACGGCGAAAGTCAAGTACGTAACTTAAAGAAAGTTGAGCATAAATGGTGTTTTGGCCTTTTTCGTGTTTCATTAGACTCAAACAACAGTGATTACCATTAAGTGGACGGTCGTCGAGGTGTAATTAGGGTTCCATACAAAAATTGACTAAGTGGGTCTTAAAAATTTGAAGTCGGACTACTTGGGCATGCGGGATATCATATGAAAGAACGCTATATTTGCACATTCTGAAACTTTTTTTTCCCGCAAAGTTTTCAACTTTTGATAAAAAATTGAAAAAAGAATAACGTTCTCCCCTTTATCTCCAAAGTTTGCATAGAGAAAAATCTCCCAGTGGCCTTCTTCCGGCTCTATCATCAGACCCTGGAAACTTCCCAACAAAGTACTTGTCAAGACAATTCAAACGAGCCCATGCTCGATGGGGTTGCATGGTTTTATTATACAGTTTCTATTGCCTTCCTCCGGCTCCATCATCAGATCCTCGGACACTATTTCCCATTAAAGTACTCATCAAGATGATTCAAACGAGTCCAAACTCGATAGGATTGCATGGTTTTATTCGAGTCCCAGTGGTCTTTTTCCGGCTCCATCATCAGACCCTGGAAACTATTTCTCAACAAAGAACTCGTCAAGACGATTCAAACGAGCCCAAATTTGATGGGGTTGCACGGTTTCAATATTGAGTTCCTATGGCATGGCCTTTCGGCTTCATTATCAGACCCTAAACCACGTCTCCTATTAGAGTACTCGTCAAGACGATTCTAACGAGCTCAAACACGATGGGGTTGTATGGTTTCTTCATAGAGTTCCTGTGGCCTTCTTCCGGCTTCATCATCAGATCAGCTCAATGACACCATAATATTGCATTGCCTTCCAGTTCTGGCCTATGTTCAAAGTTTCAAGTCTCTAGCTCATCGGGAAGTTAGAATAAAATCGTTTGCAAACTTTGTGGAGAAACACAAACAAACAAACAAATAAACAAACAATCAAACAAACAAACAAACGCGAAAGCAACCTAATAAAAACGTGTTAAAAACTAACCGGTTTGTGCAAAATAAATATTTCCTTCATTATTATTATTCTGCGTCTAAATAATAACCTGGGAGTACTATAATTTTATATATTCTGTGACCTGGGGCCTTAATTTTGAAGGTCGTCAAAATAGGGCCCCTGAAACTTTTCAGTTCAATTAAAAGTTTTTTACCATTGAAAATGGTTATCAGATGCAAAGCGCCTGAGACGTATTTTTGACCATATCTCCGAAGATTTTGAGAGGATCGAGATGAAAATAGTACCAAAAGTTGAGGAATTTATCGAGACACGTGTGAATTTGTGAATTTTGATAATCTACTGGTAACTTTTTTTTGAAATTTTGCAGAATTCCAAATAATCCGGGTTTTTTGGGGTGTGTTCGTTTACTAAATTAAAAATATTTCGGAAAAAAACTGACTTAAGAAAAAATGATAAAAAGGGTCCTAGGGTATTAGTTTAACTACCAAATGGCGAAATAATTTTGAAAATCGGTAAATAATTGTGACCTGTAGATTTGGAATTCTAGAAAAACGGCTGTTTCCGTACATAAAAAGTGATGTAGCTTCTATGATTATTGACCGATCGTCATAGTAATAGTGTTAAAAGATGCAGAAGCAGACGAGAAGTGCATTCGTTGGAATTTTGAAAATCGGTTAATAATATTTCGGCTGCGTCGAGGCAGTCAGCGGGCGCTTTTGTGACACGAGGCGGAGCCGAGTGTCACAATCGTAAAACTAAATAGGTACTACCTAGGTAACTTTAAAAATATTAGGATTTTGCATTTGATTTGATTTTGGTTTTTCGTAAATTTTTGTATTCATTTTCAATGCTCCGATTCTTGCGGGGACTGCAAAATCTGTGATTTTTTTCTATATTGAGCGCTCTAATAATCAGAGATAGAGCTGTGTGAAGGTTTCTATTAAAGTTCTTGAATATTTTATCTGCTAATGGTTTATGTTATAAATTGGGATTTATACAGTAATTTCGTAACGTAATTTGCCAGGAAAGACTAAACTATTTTTTACGCCAATACAATTTATCAATCCGTGGAATGTATTGCTTATTAACAATTCTAAAAAATACTACACAGGTTGGTCAAAAGTTCTGTTACTGAGTTTCTTTATCGATTACTGGCCATTAAAACAAATGAAAAGAAAAAATAAAAATGACATATTATTGACAGTTTTATAAGCTATAATTCCATACCACACGTATTTCATATTTTGTTTATTTCACCATGGAATGGGGGTTGAAGGAGAATCGTGTCGCTGTAATTGCTCTGAACAAATGTGGGCAGCCACCGAATATGATTTTCAAGTTGCTACAAAAGTTGAAAATCAACAAGCAATTTATTTATCGCACTATCCATAGGTACAGTAATACCTTGACCGTCGATGACCGAAAAAGATCAGGAAGACCACGCACCGTTCGGACACCAGCTGTGATCAAGGCAGTGAAGGCGAGAATCACGAGAAATCCCGTCCGGAAGCAAAAGTTATTGGCAATACAGATGACTGTGAAGAGAAATTCCCTTAAAAAAATTATCAATGATGACCTTGGGCTTCACGCTTACCGTAGACGAAAGGGCCATCTGCTAAACGCATGATTGAAGGCTATGAGGTTAGCACGAAGTCGCGCTCTACTAAAGCAGTACGCACAAAACGGCCATCGAAAAATCTTGTTTACTGATGAAAAAATCTTCACAGTCGAAGAAAATTTTAACCGTCAAAATGATAGAGTATACGCTAAGAATAGTAAAGAAGCCAGCATGATTGCTCCGAGGGTCCAACGAGGTCACCACCCCTCATCAGTGATGATTTGGCTGGGGGTGTCCTATTCAGGGCTAAGTAAGGTTCATTTCTGTGAAAAAGGTGTGAAAACTGGCGCTAGAGTCTATCAAGATACCGTTCTGGAACCTGTTGTCAAACCCTTAAGCCACACTTTATTTCAAAACCAGCCATGGGTCTTCCAGCAGGACTCTGCCCCTGCGCACAAAGCAAAATCTACACAAGCATGGTTTCGGGCTAACAAAATTGATTTTATCGCGCAGGAAGAATGGCCATCCTCCAGCCCAGACTTAAATCCTCTGGATTATGCCATATGGCAACTTATTGAGGAGAAAGCATGTGCTAAGCCCCACATGAATCTCGACTCTCTTAAGCGCGCTATTCTCAAGGCAGTCGCAGAATTGGATATGGTGGTAGTTCGTGCTGCCATCGATGACTGGCCTCGTCGTCTAAAGGCGTGTATTCATGCCAGAGGCGGTCATTTCGAATAATTTTAATACATGATAATCTTAAATATTTGTGCTTTCATTTGGTATATAATTCATTGTAGCATTATTTGTAAATTTAGTATTATTCATGTTTTCCATAGTTACAGAACTTAGTAACCAACTAGGTACTTTTAAACAACCAGGAAGAATATTATGTAGAATTGAATCAAACCATTCCTGAGATATGAATAATGGATTCTCGAAGAATAACAAAAGATGGGAAAAGATATATACCTACATAGTTTGTTTGTTATCCTGCTGTCATCGCCTACGTAACGCGGTGTCTAACCTAATAGGTATAATTTATTTAAACAAAGTCCGGTCGTTGACCTTCAACTGTGACGGCCTGAGAATGACTATGATAAGTCATTGATATGCAGCTTTGTTACTCATATAGAGAGGAAGAAAGCAGCCCCCTACTCTCGTCGGGAATCGACGAGATCGAGTTCACATTAGGATCGAATAAACTTACGTCAAAAATCTGTTATTTTGGTGGTTTCCTACTATGGAAACTATGTTTTTAATGTACCAAACGACGACAAATGACGTCGAAAACGAATGACGTTTATTCGATCCTAATGTGAATTCGATCTCATCAATTCCTGTCGAGAGTAGAGGGTCTGGTCGTTCATTCACGAAAGCAAAACAAATACGAAAACAACATGGTAAAAGAGTATTATTTTTGATACATTGTACATTTTTTTACTTGCGAAATGGATGCTTTAAAATTATACAGAAAGATGATATTGATTGAATGGTTAATGCTAATAGTGATAATGGATGTTTGCAAGGGGTCGTGTGCGATAAGCATAATAAACGAAGTTCAATAACTTTTATATTATTATCGAAGGACCAACTCAAAAAATGACGATTTATCACAACGATTTGGAAACATGTGCGATGATGCGATTAAAATATGTCATTCACCCTATTTGTTATGTTCTTATAAAATAAGCAAATTGTTAGCAAATGCAAAGAAACCAATCAATAAAAAAATACCTGTTTAGTTTAATGATTTGTGAGGTTTACTCTACATTTATAAATCAATGATTGATTTCCAATTAAATATATCAACCCTATGTTGAATAATTTTGAATTACATTATTAATATTTTGTCAAATGCAACTTTCTTACATCCGTTGAATTGTCACTGGTAGTGTAAAACTAACATTGCTATGTAGTGCACTGTGTGGTATGGTATGTCAGCGACGTAACTAAACATAAACACAAGACGATCGTGTGAAGGTGTCAAATGGATTACCTGCAAGCCGGTGCCGCCTGCATCCGTCAAAACTGCATCAATGGAGCACTAATGGAGCACAGCGGAGATTCCGAGTTTACCGACACACCGCGAAGAGTGGAAGTAAGTACGGGCGATAAACGCACACAATTCGGAGAGTTCACTCGCGGGCGATCGCGGGGCCAACGACCGTCCTTAGCACAGCTGCGCGCAGCTCACAGACGTAGTGCCGTCCCGCTCTGGCGGACATCGCGGGGCGCCGCCGCACTGTTTTCCATACTATTATTCAAATCAATTACCGTTTTTGATCGACTACGTCAGTACTTTGTTATGCATTGGAGATTTTCTGCTTCTGAAATTCTAATATGATATGACGTAAATGCCTGAATATATTTTCAAACACTAGCGGTATATTGATCAAAGTAATGGTGTTGAACCAAGGAAAAGATTTCTCTTTTATACATAAGTATATGTTTTTACACGACTGCCTAAAAAGGATTGTATATGTGTTTCGGGTTCATGTATGTTTGTGGGTATGTGAGTTTCTTTATTCCATCATAACTCCTAAATCCCTTAACTGATGTAGATGTATGGGCTATCGTTAGAATTCCTGCATCATCCCGAGTAACACTGGTGACGTGAAAAAAAATGTGAAAAAAAAACTTTTTTTCTTCTATCTTTACAATATGGGCATCAAATAAAAGGCCTCGATGAGCACATTCCAAAATGTATAGGTAATTTGTCACAAAAATGTGTGAAATAAAAATAAATAAACTAAAAAATATTAAAAACACGACTGCCCTGCCAAAAACGAACTAAAAAGTTAAATAACAAGTGTCATTTCGGGGGACCTCTTTGATCAAAAGTTGTTCCATAAAATGGTCCCCCGACTGCTATGACACTTCTTATTTAACTTTTTAGTTCGTTTTTTTCTCTGATATTTTTTAATATTTTTTGTACTAAATTGTCAACATATATACCAAAAAAGTGAAGTACCTAGCTGTTAGAGCTTAAGTTCTAATACGTAGGTACTTGTACGTACTAATACATCGAATGTACGTAGTAATACATTTCGATGCTTAAGATAGATTATTTAAATTAACTGACTTTCAATAGCATTAATATAAACAAGTTAAATAATTAGGACGGTAGGTAGTTGCTCATTTGCGTAACGCTGTTCGCCCCTGCTTTTTTGCTCACTTATTTCCCTTGCATCTTGTTATTAAATGTAAATTAATGTTGGCAACATCCACTTAACAAGGTTTGTTAGTTTTTAAAGATATCAAGGTCAATGTAAAGTGTAATTAGTTGCATTGCACTGCAAATTATGAATTTACACCATTTATTTTATTACATTGAAGCAACTGATACTGTTGTTATTGTAAACTAAAGAATATTTGTAGCACTGATAAAATATTTTGCCAAAGTTATGAAATTCATTCGTTATTTTCCAAATATCGACAATTGCTTTTTAAAAGCACTGACATCAAAGTTGGTTCAAATAAGTTTGTGTTTGATAGATTCGTCATATGTACTCTACACACTGACGTCCATTATACAAGTACGCTGGACAGGCGATGGTCACCAATCGTTTGTTCCGATTTGAAAATCGCCATATTGGCGCTGAGAGCAGTAGATTCTACTATGGCAGTAGTGAGTGTACTTGGAACTAAATTAGTTCCAGTGTAAAAAATATGGCGATTTTCAAATCGGTACAAAAAATTGCTGTCATTTCAGGACAATAGCCTGTCCAGCGTACTTGTATAATGGACGTCAGTAACTCTACACAATTTTTAGAGATGCACCAAATCGGAATGGCGTAATAAAAACCGCAAAAACCCTTCCCATCTCCAGGAAGTAACGGCAGGATAACAGTGGCAGTGGTGTGAACGCACCTGGCCGAGGCGATGACCCGACGGCCGGCGCTCCCGTGACGTCACGCTGCGGCACCTACGCAACATGATGCCCATTCAGGGTCATCGCTATTTCTTCCGGAGAAGGTGTGACCGCGGTGACTCTTTGGTGATAGCTTTTTGGCATACCTATTGTAAGAAGATTTGAGTTCAGAGCATGGATTTAAAAATGAATATTCACCTCCTTGCTTCAGAGTAATCGGTATTTACTTCTGAGAAAATGTACTCAGTGACTCTTTGGTATCTTGGCCATGCTTGACCTAAATGATAGCTTTTTGACATATTGTAGGGTTTTTTACGCTATAATTTGGCCATTATGGTTATTGGTATCTCTTCCGGGGATAATCTTGGTTTGGTCATAAAAATAAATATGGTATGTCTTTGGTTACGAAGTTGGTAAGAAACTTTTTGATGACGTCCTATTTTTTACGCAACAATTGGGCATTTCAGGGTCATCTGTATTTCTTCCGAGGCGTGCTCAGTGACTCTTTGGTAACTTGACTTAGGTGACATTGTAAAGTTTTTTGAGATCGTAAGAAGCTTTTGATGACGTCACATCTCGTCGGCACCTACACGTGCTCGGTAACTCGTTGGCACAAAATAGAGAGAGTTTGGGGACTTGTTTTTTTACATTATTGTGAAAAGCTTATGATGACGTCACTTCTCGTCACGTGAATACTTCGGAGACACAGCAGAGCATTTTTCGAGATGTTTGCTCGAAAGTGACGAAACCCGCGAAAGCATACGTAAATGTACTTATACAAAGTTAAACTTTAAATCGTCTATCCCATACTAACAGTTGAACGTGGTGTGATAGTCTGTGGAAGCTCAATTATTTTTGTCGTTTTTCCTCCAATGTCTCTGTGGGGAAAATGTTTACTACTTATTATTTGTAGAACACTCACTTAAAGGGTACACGTGATTTAAATCTATCGTTGTATATGTATTGTTGGATGTCGTCGTATTGCTCTTCATACGACGACTGTTGTAGGCGTTGCTCAAGCTTACTCTATCGTATTCTGCGAAAAGGCTTCTTTAATGACTAACGGAGAAATACATATGAAAACATCACCTCTTAAACATTTGAGAACTTCTTAGATTAATTCTCAAGATAAGTATTTTAATACAATTACAACTTTTACAGTGCCATTGAAGTCGGAAATATAATTGAATCGTTTATTTTGGGAAGGGCACATGTCCATCAAACAAAATTTTATAGGAGACACAAAAAAGCTTCTGTTGATAAAAAAAAGTCTTTTGAAGGTGCAAAATAGTTAATGGAAATTTATAGTCCTATCTCACACAATAGTGCCTGGTGTTTTTGTTTGAGTTTTAATTTATTTTTTTTCAAGGTAAAGTGTGGCCACATATTTAACTCGATTTCGCAAAACTGTGGACTTGTGCCCTTCCCAAAATAAGCGATTCAATTAATATTGTACCTATTTATTAGTGTAAGAATCAACCATTTGAGACAAAGTGGCATCCTATTCCATTTTAAAAGAGTCCATATCACAAATGAGCAGAGCACAGTTCGAAGGTTGTAGCACGCAATGCATTTCCAAGTAACGAGCTCCACTAAGCGTCCCCGCTTCAGTGTCAGTCCCCGGGCTTAGAGGGAATCCCTTTATCCTGCCGCGATAGAGGTAAATGAGGGCTGATCTATATTGCCGCTGTTGGGACACTATTGTGGGCATAGAATACGTAATAGTACTGCTGTAGGCCAGGAAAGGGCAATGGCATTTGCCAGGCTTCATTGATTTTTTATGCACTAGTGCTTGGCCTTCGGAATGTTAAGTGACACATCAATTTTTAAATTATTGTTATGGCGTCAGTCTTAAGCGAGATGGTGGTAGCTAGCAGAGTGGACTTGAAATAAGGGCTTATTTTAGGGATATCACCAACCAAACCGAGTAGTACAAATAGTACCCCCCTGGGAATCGAACCCGGGACCCCTGCGTCTTACACGGATGAGCGAACCACTAGACCACAGAGGCGGTTAAATTGTCTTTTATTTAGATGATTCTGTAGACGTGTCAGACTCTAGTACAGTAACAGTAATCTAAGGTGAAAAGCAACTGCAACATTTTCAAGAAAAAAAATACAAACATTGAAAACGAACCGCTCATGCGTGTCCATATCGCTCGATGGAACAGAGGAGCTCGATGGGCGCAGTGGTTTAGTGCCTGGCCCAGCGATTGTGGAGGTTAAACAACTTTCGCAAGGGTCGGTCATGGGATGGGGGACCAAAAATGTATTATCTTGAGCTCATCCGTGCTTCGGAAGGCACGTTAAGCCGTTGGTCCCTGGTGCATTTGCAGTCGTTAGCACCCACCAATCCGCATTGGGCCCGCGTGCTGGGTTACGGCCCATCCTCATTACCCATAAGGAAGGCATGTGCCCCAGCAGTAGGGACATTCAAAATAGCTGATGGTCATGCATGTCCATAGATAATTTTTCTATAATCATTTTCCATCATTTTCCTATAAACATAAAAAAGGTTATTTTGAATGTTTGCATTTTTTCTCTCAAAAATATTGTTGTTATACACCCTCGCTCCAGATAACGTACTATTATTTACCTATAATTTTAATCTGTGTTCATAGCCGGGTTCTTTGCTCAAATACCTTCGATCATGTAATGATCGAAGTTAAATAACTATGACACGTCTGAAGAATCACGCGTTAAACTGAAAGCGCTTGCTTTTGAACGGAATAACAGAAGCTGTCGAATTTATAACCAAACGAGAACAAAAGGCTAGAAAATAGACCCAAGCGCACAAATTACGATTGCTTGAAAATATCAAAGCAATATCTATTAAGAACATTATTGTTATCTCGGACACCTCGTAAAGTCAAAGACGGGCAGCTCTAATCTGCGACTAATGCCACAATTTATATTCAGCCGGCTCAATTTCCTTGCAGATGCAATTAAATCTAGCAAAATATCGGCCTGCATCTCTGTACTCAAGATCAAGTGAAAACGACCGCTGTGCAGTTTAGATTTCCTTCAACGAAATGCTGTACGGAGTGCATTGGTGAAAGTGCAGCGCGCAACACGGAAGGCAGCGCGCTTGCCTGCACCCAGCACTGAGCGCTTTGTGTTGCCATGTTCACTACGAGTGTAAAACTCCTGTTGTTTTTCCTTTGTTAATTATAAACGTGATGTCTCTATTATTCACATCTCGTTCATCAACTGCGTGGTAACGGCTAATGCTTTCATTTGAAGTACGGATGAACTCGCGCCCATTTAATAAATATTTTTAGCTGGACTCTAAATATTGTTCTAAAATATTTCACTCAAAACTTCATGTTTGAACATGGTATTTTAATATTACTTAACACATTTTCGAAAATTCCAAAATAACTCCGCGTATACAAAGTCAATGCGTGAGGCATTGTAGAATAGTGGAAATTACGACACGTTCTTAATCTACGTATAAATCATGGCTCTCACACTCAAGGCACATCAGCAAAATGTTGAATTCGTGACGTATGAATTGTGATTATGACCATTAATGTAGTCTAAACTCATTGCTGACCATAAATTATGCTAATCGTTGAACAACGACTAAATACTCAATTGCTACTTTTGAAAGATAAATCGGTGCCTCATTTCAAAACGTGCGTTTTTAGAATTTCGAAAATCAATTTATTTGGCTTGTAATTTTTGTCAATTCCTCAGTTTTCCTCGTTCAAAACACTAAAAAGAAGATTGCTTAGTCGTCAATCAATTGACAATGATGTGCAGCGGTTGTTGTTTCCGCTCCGAAGAGCGCGATGCGTGACGTCTCGTTCCCAACGAAAGTAAAATCGTGGTACATGGTCGACAAAGGCGTCGACCCCGGCCAATGATGTATTAGTTCGTGTAACGAGAACATAGGCTTGGGAAACTGGGTGGAAAGGGGTCAAAGGGTTACGTAACCTGAACCCAACATATAGGTAGACATTATTTTTATTTACAAGCTCAATTTATGATAAAGTTCGATATTGAAACTATCAACACGTTTCGTTGGTTAGCTTGTGCGAAATTCAATTTCCGTAATAAAATTACACACTGAACACATATCTGGTATCGCCTTGTTTAGCATCTATCCGACATGGGTAATTGATTACTAATCTACGAGTAAGTTTCCGCTAATGCCGTTCTTGAAGACTAACACTAGCAATATTTATCACATCATTGATGTTGCAACGCAGCGATAGGCGCGAAATAGAGTTACGTATTAGTATCAAGCGCTTCCGCGTACGAGCAGGAAGCTCCACACACTTTCCCTTTTGCTCGAGCGCAGCAGCCGACCACTATGCAGCTATTACCCTACCCGACTGCGCTGCATCCAGCGGCGAGCAAGACAAAACAAATAGGTGGCTCTCTTATCTAGCCGGCCTATAATGCAGTTAACCAACAAACGAGGTTAAATGTCGCTGCCTCATGATGCGTGGCAGCTGCTAAGCATATGAATTAGAACTACTACATTAACAGAAATAACCCTACTTATTTCTGGTACCTCCAAATAAGAGAAATTGCAAACAAATACATACTATTGTTAGTTAATAAAAACGGTAACTTTCTAATCAAGCATTGATTGTTATTGCAAAAGGCATATGTTCAGCTAGTTGAATTTAACCCCTTCCGGTCACTTTATAAATTATTCATTATTACGAAGCGGCCGGTTCTGATGAACAATATTTGAATACCAAGTTCGTGAAACCTACACAAAGAAAGACAAAAAAATATTCTTGATTTTCGAACGAGTTCCTCAGTCGTTAGGTGAATTTGTATAGAGTATGGATCTACCAGGCTGACATAATACAGACGAGGAGGCGCCTTCAGTTGACCTATATACCACCGCGGACATTGACCTCAAGGGGCAGACTTGTGCGGTCGGATACACCGCGCCTGAAAGCATCTATCACTTGACAGCTCAATTTCGGGAAATCAATAAACACAACGATACATTTAGGAGGGTATTGCCACTATATTGTAAGACAAACCACGTTCTCATGAGAGCGCAAAATTTTGGTCCAATTATAATTTACAATACCTTACTTCTCTTGAGCGTAGCGAAAAATTTTCTAAGTCTATGCCATATTATCAAAATATAACAGTGTTTTCCTGAGAGTTTTTAATTCAAAATAATCAAAGGAAGACTTAAAATAGTTTTTCAGTTTCTACAAGGCACAACAAATACTTTACTCTCAGCAAAAACGTCAACGTCCTAAGGAAAATGAGTGATGAAAAAAAAGTACTAGGGCCGCAAAGATGGAACGGAGTGCAGAGTTCACGTTCGGGCGCCGACCCCCAAAACTGGGCCGCAGTCTGGCCTACGGACGTTTCCACTATTCCGGCAAATGGCAAGGGATTTCTCCGTAGCGAAACAACCGCTTTAAATTAAATGGGATTCTCATCTAAAGCCTGTTGTAAAGCGGTATCATTCTGGCGCTGTTTGTACTGAAGCTTGATAAATGGTAGTGAGAAGCAGTATTGTCCAGGTTAAATGGCATTGCGTAGAAGAAATAATGCTTTCTACTAAGGAAGAACACGTGTTCTATATTAGTACAAATATTTTTTTATATATATTAAAATTTATTTATTTACAAAATTTAAGTTTAATATATTTTACTTCTATAATAACGAAGAAAACTACGAGTAGTAGTTAGTATCAAGAAACGTATGTTTGCTGGTGCTAGGTGCTGATTTATTGAAATGAGTTTTGATAAGTCTTACATAAAGCCTTAACTTATCACATCGGAACACAAGGAAAATTATAGTTCAAGATGTGGGACGTGAAAACCGTAAATTAATATGTACATATGCGGTACAATAATACTGCGATAAGAAATACAAACAATGGTCTTAGTATTAAGGCCATGCTGGACCTTAGATTTTACCGCCCAAGGAAATCATTAACCCACTATTTCTGCTTTAATGCTAATTAAGTATTGAATGAAATAAAGAAATATAAGAAAGGATATAGAGGTTTTGAAAAAAAAATATGTTACATATTTTGTTATTATGTTGTGTCATGCCTTATAAACCATTCCGTGACGTGTTGGTGTTTTAAGACCACTTTCAGCATTGGTCAATAATTAGATTGTTAAGAATGGCTGTCGTCATCTTCACAAGCGGGAGAAAAATTAGTGCCTAAGTACCCATTGCAGTAGGTTGCGAGTAGTTGCAGCTGGGAGCGTTGCTAATCTAACTGACCTATATAGAGTGGCCGGTGAAAGACCTCGTAAACCACTACCGTCAGTGCATTATTCCCGCAACAATGAACCGCGGCGTCACGCTACACACGATTATGCGTCTTAAAATTAAAACCAATAGGTCAAATATACCATGCACACACACCATGGTTTATGTAGAATAACTACTGGTAGCTTCGCGGAATAATTTTGTTTAAAACACATTTATGGCTCAACTAATTTCTGAAACTAGGGACTTTGTTACTTAAAGATTGATTGCCTAATAACTGGCTATTTAAAAGATTGTGTTCTACATTTGAATAATTATACTAACTAGTGGCTCTGTGAGCTGTAGCATAGCCTTCTATATCTTCCAAGCCATGAAGTGAGCAGAACGGCAACATCGCATGTGGTCAAGCACATAGTATAATATTATTTTAATAATTATTTATTATTTGTTTTTCCTATATTATCTATGTTTAAACTAGTTGTAAATTGTGATGTAAGATTATTTCAATAAAGATTTTATATTTATTATTATTATTTATTTATTAGGACATACGGTTTGAGTCAAATTATTTGAAATTTTCGGGGGTCCTTTAGTACGATGAGCATTTTGATCTAAGCCTCTCCTAGCAATAAATCTTACATCATTGGAAAGGTCTTTAAATTTGAAACACTTTATTGTATCACAATAAACTTCAACTATTAGTACTTTGAGAGTTATAACGCTCTGAACTTGACCAATTTTTTTAACATTAATGACCTAAAACTCCGAAAATACTCATAATTAGTAGAATGTATGTTTGCAGCAAATATTTATCATATAAAAACCTTTCTAATGATATATCATTTATTGCTAGAGGTGGGGTAAATCAACTCCCATAGACAATAAACCACTTTTATACTTTAATAACCTTTAACTCCAAAAGTATAAACAATTGATATAAGGTATATAAACAGCAAATATTTGTCTTTAAAAGACCTTTCTAATGATATATCATTTATTGCTAGAGGGCGTGTTAATCAACTCCCTGCCGAAGAAAATCAACAAAAAAGATGACATCTTTGACAGCCATTTTTTCCTAGTTAACATTGATATTTTTCTTATTGTTTAATATACAAAGCATTCCAATAAAGGAACTAAATTATTTTCATATTTTTAACCTCACACGATTACTAGGAAAAAAAATATCGACCTCTTAAAATTAAAAAAATCCCATACATTTAGTATGGAGACTGGCCGACGACATGACCACGAACTGACAGTAACAGACGTTGCCAAACTTATGTTCATAGGCCTCGCGTTTGTGACATTTTTAAACATTTTACGAAATTGCTGATTTATGTTTTTTTTTTCGAAAAATTTCAAAGTCTTAAAAGACAAAAAAAAACAAATCGCTCACAAAATTTCATGAACATCGGTTGAGAAATGCAACATGTTGTAGAGAAACAGCCAGACAGACATACGAAAGCATGTTTGCATGTACCAAACTTAGTTCTCGTATTATTGGAAGCTTTCCATTTTAAAATAGATCAAATAAATGCGAATGATGTTTTAGGGAAGCTTTTTGCCAAATTTTTAACAAACGAAGAAGAATTATATGGAAAGCTCGCCATTAGACAGGAGCTAGAAATATAACGTCTTTTGTGACGCAGGTACTAAAATCCTCCTACGACATAAAGTGATGAAATTCCCACTACTCTTCTAAGAGTAGACTGTACTCTGTATGTCGGGTAACGGCCGAGAGGAGGCGGACTTTCAAAGCTGCGGTGTCAACACTCTCTACACGTTTTGCTTATCATCATTTTCTAATTGTGGAATAGGTATTCTTCTTTACAGTAATTTATAAGAGATTTTTGCCAATTATTCTTTTGCAATTTGTTGAGACAATAGGTGAGCTATCCCAAAAGATTTTAGTGAAATAAAAAATAATAAGTATGCTATCCCAAAAGATTTTAGTGAAATAAAAAATAAAAAAATGTTTACAGCTTTTTAAAATTTTCACTTCCCGCTGTTATGCAATAATGCATTCGGGTGCATCGGCTTTCAAACGGTTTGAAAAACGCATCTTGCGGAAGGTCGAAATATGCCCTTAGGAATGACTTTAAATTCTTCAACGACTTCTTCTGTGGTGTTAATTTTTCGGCAAATAAAATAATCTCATCTCAAGTTAAACAGGAGCCTGTACGAGGGATGAAGATGGGGCGATTTACCCCTAACTTACATTTTCATTAATTTGCCAATGCATCTTATTGCAGGTGTGTTTAATATTACCATAGTTTTATTACTTACATTGTTATTTGCAGGCCGCATGTGTACCGTTCAGCCCTTTTCCTTCATCTCTACGGGATGGCAGTGAAGGTGATGTAATGTGTGATCTGTAAAAAACAAAGTTCTCTCAATTATTATTATTTAAGGCACCATTTTCATCCTATTATAAAATAAAACGTACAAATGAATCTTTTTGACCGAGCGAGCGTGAAGCGCGAGCGGTGCGTCTCTGCTTCAGCTTGGGCAAGAATTCTTTCGTATGTCCTTCCCAGCGAAAAATTTAGTCTAGCCAGTTTTTATATTTTTTTCAAATTGGCGAAGATAATTATGTAAAAAAACATATTTCAGTCGTTTCGAAAAATGTAACAAAACTTATTTTGTTAGCGGTGCAAAACAATTTTTTTATTTTTATTTTTAGAAGACTAAAAATTCATAAATCATGACATTTCTGGCCTGCGAAAGTCCGTTTGTTTGTTTGTTACGCCTTCACGGCTTAACTACTGAACCGATTATCATGAAATTTTGCATTCAAGGTTATAGAGAAGGACATAGGGTACCTTTCATCCCGAGAAAAGAATTGTTCCCGAGGCATAGCAAAAAAAACTTCCAACGCAGACGAAGTCGCGGGCGGCCGCTAGTTTGAAAATAAATAAGGTTGTGACTTTGTGACAGAACCTAGGACTACGTATATTATTTGCACAGTATAGATATTTATTACTTGAAAAAAATAACTAATATCTATTATGTGTTATTTGTTTTTAAAAAACATACCTTTTGAGCTACTTTTTAACGCGAGGTCTACAGCTCACCGAGCCACTAGTTTATAATACATATGTAGTTTCTTTTATGTACGAAATCCTATCTTATATATTTATTTAGGGCTATTTCCACTGGTTTCGCCAGAAATGGAATAGAATTTATATTAAAGTATTCGTCATCTAGTTAATTAGAACTTTTCATGAACCTACGAAGTTTTGTACCTCCAAAGCGATGCTACGAGAAAAGCTATGCTACGAGAGGACTCCTCGTAGCAAGCTGCGGTGTAACCTATTTCTCAAGTTTATTCAAATTATATTGATTGATTGAATAATAAATTAGTTAAGTAATTCAAAAATACCACCGAATATAGTCTAATTAGTTTTGTAATGCACTACTAACATTTAAAGTGAGTCCGAATGTATTTTTTTATTAATAAATGAAAGTGTCTGGGCGGTATCCTTCTCATGATTTTAAGACAGTTTAAGTTCATATATCGGATGCGACTGACAGAAGCTTCCGACAAATTACATTGCTCATTAAATAAGATTCTTCTTTGAAAGTAAAATATTTTTTTTATTTATCAAGACATGATCGTATGTTATAAATAAATTATTGTTACGTGGTAACATTATGATGTTACGTTTGGAACGTTTGCTAAGAACATCACTATTGAGAGCAGCTTTAGCATGGAGTTTTATTATTAAAGTACCTACAACTACCACAGATACAACTACTGAAATCTTAGAGCATTCAACCAATCAACTGAAATTAATGTATAGGTACATAGACAGGTCCATTAATTCTTAGAAAGACATAGCTATTTGCAGCAAAGAGTAAAACTGTCGACTTAAGTAACAGAGTGAAAAATAATAATTAGATAAAGTAATTAGTAATGAACTCTTCCTATTTAGAAACTTGCAATTGTTTGGTCAACACTTCTAGTAACCTACGTAATAACATTGTTACAAAGGTTTTTAATTTTGATAGTTAGCCCTTAAAATGGAGAACCATTTCAATATTATTTTACAATTTTCGCTCAGGACTGTTGTTATTCTTCAACTGGGAATGAAAACAGAAAATAACAAGAAATTACTAAGACAAGGATAACAGATGGTTTTGTAAGTTAGCCTAGCTACTGATGAATCCACTTTAATAGAATAATACCAAAGACTTCTAGTTTGCGAATTAACTATTTGATCTTTAATATTATACCGTTATACGGTAAAAAACTTTTCATTGTATTTGCAGAAGAAATATATGGGATTTTTATGGTTTCGACACTTTCTTCTATATTTTCTGAGATAAAATGTTTTTAATTTAACATATTTTCAAACTTAATTTGACTTTGTTTTAGAACTAGAATTAGAATATTTATTGCATTTCATCTGGTACATTGAGGATCTTAAAAATATTTTAGTGCATACACATGAGCCCTGTTAGGATATTATATTCGTATTTAGATTGAAATAATTTAAACTTACCTATTTATAAATATTAGATATCTTAGAAACACCTAACGGTAAAAAAAAATAACAACATAATTATCATTAATAAAATAACATTAGAAACTACTTTTTTACATTTAATAAATTGTATTATATTTTACATTCTTCTACTAATAGACAATCGGAATATCGCTTTTTAGGGTTCCGTACCCAAAGGGTAAAAACGGGACCCTATTACTAAGACTCCACTGTCCGTCTGTCTGTCTGTCTGTCACCAGGCTGTATCTCATGAACCGTGATAGCTAGACAGTTGAAATTTTCACAGATGATGTATTTCTGTTGCCGGTATAACAACAAATACTAAAAACAGAATAAAATAAATATTTAAGGGGGGCTCCCATACAACAAACATGTTATTTTGCAATTTTTTGGTACGGAACCCTTCGTGCGTGAGTCCGACTCGCTCTTGGCCGGTTTTTTTACTTACTCTACCGAATGTGTAACAGCTAGTAAACAATAGTATCTCTGGAAGACTTATTTTTTCTAGGTTATAAAAAGTACTGTTTTCAGTCAAGACTGCAACCAAATCATTGATAGTATAAAGTTCGTTCGGTTAGATAGTGTCGTCCTTTTATCACGCCGCCTTTGCACGTGCAGCTTCTTTTCAAAGGACGCCGCCGCATAAACAAAGGATACCGCATGCGGCGTACACCCGCAAGTCAATTTGGATTTTGGCAGTTTACATAGAAATGCCGCAGTGAACGGTGTGTTTGTTACCAGTATTCCTGTCTCTGGACACGAGTGCTTGCGGGTGTACCGACACTATCTGAGCGAATGGACTTTACAGGGTTATTTGTAAAACACCAACAACCTCGCAGGAGTAGATTACTAACATCATAAACAACGACATTTTTGTTCTACAACTTTGCCGAAAACAGACAAAAAAAATCGACTTTTCATACAAAAACCCGATCAGTTGTTTGGACATTTGAATGGAAATTTTTATTTGTCTGTTTTTGCAAAAGTCGTAGAACAAATGTTGTTGTTTATGATAGTAAGATTGTTGATATTTTACAAATTACCCTATTTAAATGGCGGTTATAGTTTTGAATATTTTTTATGGTTGGTTGTTTTTTTTCTTGATCGCTTTTCTTCCCCTGAGTAAGCTGTTTTCAGGTTTTCCCACGCTGACTAATCTGTGTTGCTCACCCTGTATTAATAAGCAACAACAGTTATGTTTTTGGGCATTCTATTTTTTTCTAATACCTATTTACAAAAAATATGAAGTACTCTTGTGCAAGTTCAAATTTGCTATCGTTAGAACTAGCCATTTTGAGCAATAATTAATATGGTACATAAGTAGTAAGATTGCTCTTTGCCTAGTTATTCAAGTTAGAAGATTCAGGGCCCTATTCAATAAAACTTACAATCCTACAAATTTGTCAATAAGTGACATATTTGTCAAGTTGTATGACAAGTGCTGTTCAATAAACCTTACAATTATGTAAGAATTTTACAAGTAAAAATCTTACAAATATTACAATTGTAAATGCTGTTCAATAAACGTTTACATATGTAGAAAACGCCTGTAGATTTCGATGACAATATTGTATCTATAAATTTGTAGTTGTAATTTACAAATTACATAAATTTGTAAATTGTCGTTGTCCATCAGCCATTTTTATGTCCCCACTGCTGGGGCACAGGCCTTCCTTATGGGTGGATAAGGAGGACGGGCCATAACCCACCACGCGGGCCAAATGCGGATTGGTGGGTGTTAATGACTGCTAATGCCGCCGGGACCAACGGCTTAACGAGCCATCCGAAGCACGGAGGAGCTCGAGATAATAAATTTTTGGTCACCCATCCCATGAGCGACCCTTGCGAACGTTGCTTAACGTCCGCAATCGGTGGGCCAGGCGCTAAACCACGGCGCCACCAAGCTCCTCGAAATTTTTGTTTAAGATTCTTAATTAACGAGGATAGATTTCAAAAATCTTAGAATTTCAAAATAATTAGTTATATAGTTATATAGTATAGTTGCCTTACTCACCCTAAACTTCTCATTAAATGTGAAATCAGTCACATCAAAAGAAAAAAATATTATGTTTTTAAATATTAACACGTTTTTCTTCTTTGTCGTTCGATTAACACGATTTCATCGTTATTACTCCTTTACATACTGCATTATGGTAAAAAAAGCAGCTAAAACAAAAAAAAATGCCGAGTTATAAATTTTTACCGAGGGTGAGGTCACCTGTCAGAAATGTATTACAATTCTACAAATAAGTAAACTTGTAAATACAATTATGCGTTCAATAAAGCAGTTTTTCCTACAAATTTGTAAATTGTCACCTGTAACAGGAAAATGTTTATTGAACAGAAATATGTAAAATTGTAAGTACAATTCGACAAATATGTAAATTTTCCACCTTTACAAATTTGTAACTTGTATTTTTTATTGAACAGAAACTTGTAAAATTGTCACCTGTCACCTGTAATTGTAACTTGTAAATTGTAAGTTTTATTGAATAGGGCCCAGGATTTCCATACTTTATAATGCTACTTTCGCAGGTTTTTTTTAAATTTCCTTACATCTCTTTGAATGTTAATTAAATCTGTTAGGTGTGTATAGCGATCTAGATCTCCTTCAATCAGCCTCTGTATGGCCATCATCAGATCACAGCTCGATTAATCCTTGGGGGAGAACCAAAGCCTCAAAGTTACCTCGTTTGTATAAAAGTCGACTGGGTGTCCTGAAAGGTATCCTATGTCCTTCTCTGTACCCCTGACAACGTGTATGCAAAATTTCATGATGCTCGCTTCAGTAGTTAAGACGTGAAGGCGTAACAAACAAACGGACTTTTGCATTTATAATATTATAGGAAGGATTCTTTTCTATCTATTGTTATTTTATGTTTCTCAGCACTTTCAATAAAATTATTAATGTATGAAAATTACGAATATTCGAACTTGAATAACTTGGCTCAGAGCAATCCTACAACTTTTGTGTAGTATGAACTTTACTTTTCAATTTTTTTTTTTCTTGGGCGGCACTTTCAGAAAAACTCCCAAAGAAATCATCTCTTTTGTTTCTTATATTTTGAACTGCTGTATCGCGGTAAGTATTGGTTTAAACAATAATAGTCAATAACAAAAAAGCAAAATTATAATTTTTGAAAAAACCCACGACGGTTAAAATTGTACCTCTTAATTTGAAAAAAGTAAAATAAGTTTTGCGAAAATTCCCTGACTAAAAGTAATGTAGGTTAGGTACTATACATATCTATTTACCTATTCATAAATTATAACGCAAGAAAAATCCGTTGGGGCTGCCGTTACCTGCTCCGAAATTAACAAATATTTTGCAGTTGCGATTAATTATGTTAATAGTTACTTTAGTGAGATGGCAATGGAGAGATTTTAATTTTGCTTTTTATTTTAAACTTTTTAAAGCATTCATACATTATCTACTCTAAAAACCGCATCTAAATCGGTCAAACCGTTCAGAAAACGATTACTGCAATGCAATGCCCCCTAGCGGCTCAACACCATAACACCAAGCACTATCGCCAACAAACTACAAACTTATTACAGAAAACCGCACCGAAATCAGTTTAGTGGTTTTTGAGAACATTTCAAGTACGACTTATCTGAATAAATAATGAAAAATATTAGAAATCGGCTCACCCGTAGCAACTTAGACGGGATTCGAACCCGCACCCTTAGGATTCCGGCCCAATGCACTACCAATTATGCTACCAAGCCGCTGAGGGATGTGGCGAAATTTTCTAATACTTTCCACGCTTCCGCTGAAGATCAGCGCCATCTCACCAATGTGAAGAGAACTACTTCGACATTCGGTTGTAGCATCTTTGCAGGTGCCAGACAATCAATTAAGGTGAAACAGTACAATTTTAAACTTTTAGATTTTTGCATTCACAATGCTATTTTTATATTAAGATGAATAAATAATGAAAAATATTAGAAAAAATCGGCTCACCCGTAGCAACTTAGACGGGATTCGAACCCGCACCCTTAGGATTCCGGCCCAATGCACTACCAATATTTATTCATCTTAATATAAAAATAGCATTGTGAATGCAAAAATCTAAAAGTTTACGACTTATCTGGTTGCTGCAGCGCCCACTGTGGTCTACCACCATGAAACCTGCTCTGAAATGAAACCTTTTGAATGCAAAAAACCGCATCGAAATCGGTCTAGTAGTTTTTCAAGAAAAATGGTAACAGACAAACATACACACACACACACACACACAAACTCTAACCCCAAACGCATATACCGCCTCCGTTCCGTTCCGTCCGTCGTCGTGGGTAAAAATGTAAGGAAATTTAATGCTCTACAACTTTGTTTACACTATTTTTCTCAAGAAGTGCATGGTTTTGAAAATATAATCAAAAACTCGACCCCTCCCCCAAGTTTCCACAAGGACCTCGAAGTCAAAAACTCAGATTCCACACCCCACACCAGCCCCAAACTCTATCCAGAAATTTCATTAAATTTGGAACTTATTCTAGGTAAAAGTACCTGCTGACTGGGCTATTCAGGCGACATTATTTTAGATTAGGCAATTAATCGCCTAATCGAAAATATTAATAATAGGGATTAATCCCTATTTTATATTATTATTTTATTCCGGAAACGTAAAAATTTGATGTCCAACTGCAAAGTCTACCACAACTCGGTAATATGATAACCATAATCTAAGTTATATAACGATTATGCTAAGCAGCGAGAGCTAACGGCTTGATATGCCTTCAATTTGTTCTTTAGTTAGTCACCCATCCAATTTATCAGCCTTTGCAAAAGTTGCTTAACTTACATGACTGTAGACTGAATGCGCTGTCTTCGAGCCACTAAACTCTACAAGGGCAAAATTATTGTAACTTGGTCAGATTTTTTTACATCTAAATAGCGTAAAACTTATTTTAATTAGAATATAACTAAATCAGTTTTGCAATATGAATTTCGTAGATGTAATTTATTATTAGTAAAAATGCAGGCATAAAAACAATTTCATTGTTAGTTTTTATGTCTTCCCTCTAAAAGCCGGGAAGGGGTAGAAAAGGTTTCTTGCTATTTTCATCCTAAAACTTTTCAGCTTAGCTTGTAGGTAGGTAGCATAGGAGGCACGTGATGAAGTTGAAAAACTTCTATTTACTAAGAATTTATATTTAAAGCACCTGAAATTATCAGCAGCACGCTGGTATCCGGGGTATCTCCGGAAAAATCCTTTGCTAAAACAATCTCTTCCTGTATCTCATTCTCCACTATCGCACACATAAACGGTCACCAGTTAGCAACACTGTCTGAATACTGAAAAAGATAGTTCATACGCTGATTCGTTCGATATACCAAGGCGTCAGAGAGGCATAGGAGTCAAACAATAGGCGCGATCGGCGCGGAGACAGCGAGCGCGCGGCGCGCCGGCAGAGCGGTGACTGACCGGCCCAGTGCCGCACCACCCCGCATGGATTCCTGCGGGACCCTTCCACCGGGAGCCAGACCCGCAACACGCCGCACTCCTCACGCGACCGGGAACACACATGCTACCGGGAACGCTGAACCCGAAACCGCTGACAGATCACCTTGGTTTTCATTAGACGTCCTCTTATTTGCCTCCAAATGTAGTTATTAAATCGCCGAAACTATAGAATCTAAAGCTTAATGTAAAGCAATTACATCATTGTTCGCTTAAATTAGTTGTATAAGTGCTATTTCAAGTCCTTGATTCCGGGAATTGTTCCTCTTCATCTACTACCTTGTGTTACGACTAGACTTGTCGTACGTATGATGGGACAACAATGGGATAAAAATCTTAGTTCGTTGGATAAAAATAATTTTGTACTACACCAGTTTTTTTTTATTCGAATCGTTTGAATCTCATTTTACATGATCACTCAAAAAGTTATACAAACGCTTAATTTATGCCTGTGTTTCTTCCTGTGTCAAATATAACTTGTTCTTTTAAGTTTGCTGAAAGATATAATCACAACTTGCATCTGTGCGTCCATTTGTGCAAAGTCCAAACGAATGAATATTGAAACTTTAACTTACAAAATATTGTGCAAACTATCTGCTGATAAATATTTTAAGTTTTTTTTTATTTCATTTTTTATTTTTTTTTATTTTCACTTAGATTGTTATGTTTTATATCTGAAAGTGTTTCATTTTTTATTTATTTGTTAAGTTTAACGCTTCGCAACTTTCTTACGCTCTCTCATAGGTTTCAAGACAATACATTTTCCGTAGACAAACAAAGGCAGCATTTAAACTTGAAACCTGCCCGTGGATGATTTAATGCATCAAAAAAATGACTTAATGAAGTCCCATACAAAATGCAGCTTATATAAGCAGCAATATAACTTACATAGGGGTTAGGCAGGCAATAATAATGTTTGGCTTCATGCAATTTCCAATCGGTATTTTTCTTAGAAGACAGAACTTAACCCGTACACCTATAGATACAACGCGTGAAGAATGACCTGCTAAATTCCGATTCCATTGCAAGTATCGCAATCGCAGGGACCGCGGTGCAGCGCTGGTCGGTGAGAGTGAAAGTACACTAGACAAGTGCGGGACCTTGACAACGTGGCTGCAGTTGATGCTCCAAAATGACCTCAGGCGGACCATGCACTGCCTGATCCGTAACAACTAGCCCTTCTTAACAGGCGCATTATCTTCTAATGGATATCCCGTTAATTTATACTTACGTACGTATAAACACAGTTGTTTTCGTTTTAGAAGTTTTTTTTTGTACACAGTTTGGGTTTCGGCAAGAGTATAATTAATTATATTGTGTGGTTTCGGACAAAGACTTACTTATGCTATAGCCCGAGAGTAAAACTATTGCACTGTATGAAGATTTAACATTAATTCACAGTAATTTGTCAAAAATTACGTGAAAAAATACAATTATTTTCCTAAATTTTAATAAACACTTAGCGAAACAACCGACTTCTTCTTAAATCATTAGTTTCCCTTTTTAAATCTTTATGGATTTCGATGTTGGTGTTTAACATGGTGAATATAAATACATTTTTACGATAAAATCGTTGATACTAAATCTGCTATAAAATTGAACAGTTTTCGGGCTATTTTGTTTTTGTATAAGTACGCTATTTTGTTTTTGTATAAGTACGCTATTTTGTTGGATTCAAATATATCCATCAGCCATTTTAATGTCCCCACTGCTGGGGCACAGGCCTTCCTTCTGGGTGGTAAGGAGGACGGGCTATAACCCACCACGCGGGCCCAATGCGGATTGGTGAGTATTAAAGACTGCAAATGCAGCCGAGACTAACGGCTTAACGTGCCTTCCGAAGCACGGAGGAGCTCAAGATAATAAATTTTTGGTCACCCATCCCATGACCGACCCTTGCGAACGTTGCTTAACCTCCGCAATCGTTGGACCAGGCGCTTAACCACTGCGCCACCGAGCTCCACATTTTCAAATATACAGGGTGACATGGAAATTCGACCTATTCCTTGAAAGGGGTTATACTAGAGGTCATTAGCGACAAATTAAGTCCAGTGAACCAGGGGTCAAAACTTGATGGTTACCGAGCTGCAGCAGTTCTTCGATATTTAAGAAATTTTCCGACTTGTTACCAAAAACCATTAATTATGAATAAACTTCTTCACTCTAAACATTGAATTGATACTTTTCTGAAAGCTGAAAAATAAGTGATCAATTTAAAAAAAACGTTGGCCCAAAACATACATAATCACAGAAATAAAAGGTCCTAAGTAGCAATAACTTTTATTTTCTGTATTTTTTCCCGAACATCTTCGTAAGTTATTGAAAAAAAACTGTATGAAAGTTCGCGTACAAATTAGTAGAATAACTAACTAGTTTCATTAGCTTTCCAAAAAGGTACAAATGTTATTAACTTTCCCAGCTGTTTTAAAAAAATCGGCAAAAGAGCGCCGTAGGTCAAAGTTTTGATTTTGAATTGTTAATTGAATTCAGCTCGAAAGTCAACAGTGTTACTCTAACTACACTGTGAATAAAAAATAAATGTAAGTTGATAAAGTTAACTAAAAAAAACAGTTAACAAAAATTACAAATCTTGTTCAAACTGCCTACCATTGTGGCGTATGCAAGCACGAAGCCTACGACGTCGTACTTCACTCACTGTTACTCGCGTTGAAAATTAGGTTTTTATTTTTTTGGCAACTGCCAAAATTCTCTCCCGCAACTCTTCAATGGATGTCGCTGGTCGAATCGAAGGGGGTACACTTAGTCCTTCATGTGACCCCAAAGTTACATCTGGGTACCCATCGTGCTGGTACACCATATCTCTTCTTGTAGCTAGTGGCACATCTTCTAAAAGCGAGTGAACACGTTTTCGGAAGCTGTGGTGGAAGAAGAAATGGTACAACGTACGAAAACTTTTTATGAAAAATCTTCTCTGGTACCACTATTTGCACTTTTGGGCCCCTAAGGGCCAAAACCCAAGAAAAATTTAAGAAAGGGCCCACCACAGAAGATTTACGTTAAATTTTTGGATGGGGACTGTCCATGATAAGTTGATCGGGCCTTTCTTCTTGCCCCAAATGGTACATCGTACGATTTTTTTTAAGAGAGGTAGTGAACTGAACACGCTTTTGGAAGATGTGCTACAAGAACAGATATGGTGTACGATGGGAGCCCAGATGTATCTTTAGGGTCACATGAAGGACTAAGTGTACCCCCTGCGATTCGACCAGCGACATCCATTGAAGAGTTGCGGGAGAGAATTTTGGCAGTTGCCGAACAAATAAAAACCTCACTTTCAACGCGAGTAACAGTGAGTGAAGTACGACGTCGTAGGCTTCGTGCTTGCATACGCAACAATGGTAGGCAGTTTGAACGGGATTTGTAATTTTTGTTAACTGTTTTTTTTACTAAACTTTATTTTTACATTTATTTTTTATTCACAGTGTAGTTAGAGTAACACTGTTGACTTTCGAGCTTAATTCAATTAACAATTTTCATTCCGTCGTGCGCTCTGTTTGTAACCGGTTGGCTGCGTCGCGCTGCTCGATCTGTGCGTCATACGTGTGTACGGCCACAAGTTAGTGCTGGTGCTGGCACAGTGTACTGCGTGATACAGAGTCAAATAGCTTGCGAAGTTGATTGGCAATATGAGTCATCTGAACAGTACTTTCGACAAATCTGAGGTGCAGAACAAGGCAGTAATGAGTATCGATGAGTCACTTATCGAATCGGAATCACCTCCTAACTATATAACAAATCGCAAGAAGGAATTTAACTCGGACGAAATAACTGCACTTCGTGAGGATATGAAAGTATTTCAAGCCAACTTAACTACGTTGATGAAAGATTGTTTCACGAAGCATAATGAACAACTCGCAAAACTGACTGTAAAAACTGAAGAAGTTGTCAGTTCCATTCAGTTCCTAAGTGATAAGTATGATGATTTATCCAAACAAACGGAACAAATGCAGACGCGTTTGAGTTTGCTAGAAGGAAAAAGTAATTCTAACCTATCTCAGGTTCAGAGGATTGATCATGTGGAACAAAAACTGGATAAGATGGAGCAACAAGTCCGACAATGTAATGCAGAAATCAGTAACCTACCTGAGAGACGCGGTGAAAACTTAATAAATATCTTGGAGGAAATTGGCACAGTAATTAAACACCAGATAGATAGAAAGGATATAGTTACCATTCACAGAGTCCCTCATGCTGATCCAAAAAGCACTCGACCAAAAAATATAATCGTGAAATTTTCCAGTCGAGCAAAGTGTGATGATTTTATTGCAGCGGCAAAAATAGCTAGAGGATTTAAGTCTGACCAATTGAAGATTACAGGTGCTCCGCAGAATGTGTATGTGAATGAACATCTCACTATAAAAAACAAACAATTGTTCCGGGAAACACGCGAAGCGGCAAAGAAAAACGGACTCAAATTTGTTTGGATTAAGCATGGGAGCATACTAGTTCGTGCCAATGAAACATCGCCAGTAATGGCAATACGTTCTAGTGCTGATTTTCATAAGTTTAATAGTATTAAGAACAAATGAATTTTTTTACTTAATTGATTTGTGTAATATTATAGTTCCAGTCAAAATAGTAGTGATGATATCATTTGTTGTGTTGTGTAACGATAGTCTCTTTTGTGTGTATTACTCTGTGGTATTAACTACGAGTTTGTGTTCTCAAACTGCCTGCGTTAGCAATTTATTGGTACGGTTTTCGACTTTTTATGAAAAATGGTATGTTTTTTTACATTTATTCCATTTTACTACATACTTAATTGCGTGTTTGTCACTTAAATTGATATTGGGGGATCATATTTTTATAGTTTTTTTTTATTCACGTTTGAACAATATTTTTCAATTGATATTTTACTGTCATACAATCACATTTAATTTTCCTGGTCAGTTTTTAAATAGTGTTCGAAGTTGTAATATTATTATTCGTAATAACAATAGTTATTACAAAGTGTCTCAATGTTCTATATTCCTAAAGTCACTTCAGGTAAATTTTTGTCGAATATTAATTTTGTACGTAGCCGATGCAATTATAAAACTTTCAATACAAAATATGATTATCTATGTTGGTAAATTTTTGGTAATTTTTAGTAATTACCTAAATTATATGCTTACAAGTTGTTTAGTGTTCCTAAAATTACAAAGTTACATATATTGTTATAATATGGTAGTGTTTCGGATTAAAACAGAATTATCAATTAGTGTCTTTTTTGTGGTTTGTGTGAGTTTTTACAACATAATGCATTTAGTACTTTCGCTTTCGTCAATAAATATTGAATGCTGTGGTACTGAAACATCTAGAATTCTCCTTTCTGGTACCTTTGTGGTAACCAGCGCGCGGGTAGATATCAGCGATATAATGTTAATTTGTTTGATGGATTTATCGGAATGCAGCTTCGGGTATTACTTATCAGTGTTTTTAATGTGTCTTTATCACATTTCGATGTATGGTTTTAACTATAGTCGTATGAATAAAAAATATTTTCCCAATATAACAATAAAAAAAAAAGTCGTGGCATCACTCGCCTATTACAACACAACGTATTTCTATATTTTACGTAAATTAATTGGTTTAGATTACATTTGTTTAAAGTGGATAACTTAACGTTATACTATCAGAATTGTAGAGGTTTAAGGTCGAAATTAAATACGTTGTATACTAATTTGGCTACTGAATGCTACGACATCATTGTCTTGACAGAGACGTGGCTGGTTCCATCTATTAGTAATAATGAAATAATTGACGCGCGTTACCAAGTGTACCGTTGTGACAGGGATCGTTTTGCTACTGGGAAATCGGACGGTGGTGGAATTCTGATAGCTACGCGTCGTGATTTACAGACATTGTGTTTTTCTTTGAATGTTTCTCAATTAAACAATGACTCAGATTGTGCGTCTATACCGCCTATTATAGATTATATTACACTCAAAATTAAATCCAATAAAAGTGATAAGTACCACTTATTGTGTGGATTGTATATACCCCCAAGCCAACCACTTGACGTCTACAGACCACTTTTAGACGCATTGCAGACTGAGGTTCTATGTGGTGAAATTGATAAATACTGTATTGTGGGTGACTTTAATCTACCTAACCTGGATTGGAACCCAACAAATGGATTCCAGGATGTTGTATTTAAAACCGAATACAGTTTAACAGATAAATATTTTTTAAATTTTATTTCCTCAATTAGCGCAGTTCAATGCAATAACAACTTAAATAGTAAGGATCGTATGTTGGATCTTTTTATTTCAAACTCAGAAAAATATGACTGTCAGTCAAACTTAACCCCACTCGTGCCCATTGACAGCCTGCATCCTGCCTTTAGTGTAAATGTTTCATTTGATTTAGCTTATAAATGTTTAACTCGTTGTCCATGTCTTAGATATTGTTTCATAGAAGGGGATTACATGGTAATAAATAAAGAGATTAATAATATAAATTGGAATGATTGTTTGAAGGATTTATCCACCGAACAGTCTGTTTCTTATTTCTATGAAAAAATATTTGAGATAATTAATAAACATATTCCGAAGAAACCCATTAAATCTCAAGATTTCCCCATTTGGTTCTCTCGCCCTCTCATACACATATTTAAAGAAAAAGAAAAATATTGGATTAAATGGAAAAAATATAATAATAAACAGGATTATAAGGAGTTTTCAGACCTTCGATATAGATTTAAAACTTTAAACGATGAATGCTATTCAAAATATATGAATTCTATTGAAGAAAGTTTACGTAAGGATGTAAAGGGGTTCTGGGCTTTTGTTAATAGTCGTAAACAGTCTTCGGGAATACCAAACACCATGAGTTATGAAGATCGAGTATCTAACAATCCAGAAGAAATAAGTAACTACTTCTCGAGCTTCTTTAGTTCTGTTTTTGAACAAAGTCAACAAAATAATTTTAACATTAATGATATGAAATCTGATTCCTGCATTTCTGAAGGTTTGTCTGACTTATCCGTCACTTCTAAACGAGTCGAAGAGGAGCTGAAACGTCTAGATATCACTAAGGGGGGCGGACCAGATGGTCTTCCACCAATTTTTCTTAAATTTTGTGCGAGCTCTATTAGCATTCCAGTTGCAATTCTTTACAACAAAAGTTTGCACGAAGGTTTTCTTCCTCAAATTTGGAAAATGGCGAATATAACTCCAATTCATAAAAGCGGGCCTAAAGACGATGTGACCAATTATCGTCCGATCTCCCTACTAGCCACGTTATCTAAAGTTTTGGAAAGAATAGTTCATGATTTTATCTATCCATCATTACATAATCTTATAATACCAGAACAACATGGTTTTGTGAAAAAACGATCGACCGTAACCAATCTTTTACTATATACTAACTATCTTTTTGAGAGTATTGACGATCGCAATCAAATTGATTCCATATATACAGATTTTTGCAAAGCATTTGATAAGGTAGATCACTCAATTTTACTCAAAAAACTTGCATACAATGGTATAAAAGGTAATCTCTTGAGATGGTTTCAGTCATATGTAGATAATCGAACACAAAAGGTGGTGGTTAACGGCTTCTCATCTTGTGTGGTAAACATCTCATCGGGTGTACCTCAAGGCTCAATTCTAGGTCCATTGCTTTTTGTTTTATTCATAAATAACATAAATGACTGTTTTAAACACAGTAAGTTTCTTTTATACGCCGATGATTTAAAAATTTATATGAATATTAACACATCTGAGGATTGTTTGAAACTGCAGAGTGATTTAGACCGTCTTTCCACCTACTGCGCAGTAAATAAATTACAACTTAACATTAGTAAATGTAAGGTGATAACTTTCACAAAGAAAAATAACCCTATTACTCATAATTATAGTCTATGCAGCACCATACTTGAGCGAGTATCACTGATTAGAGATTTAGGCTTAATGATTGACTCGAAGTTGCATTTCGATACTCACATTGAACAAATTACTAATAAGGCTTTTCAAATGTATGGATTTGTGGCACGAACTTGCAAACCATTTAAAAGATCTGAAACATATTTGTTGCTTTATAAGTCTCTTATTAGATCTCAACTCGAATATGGTTCTGTGATTTGGAATCCCTATTACGCTAAATACAGTGACCGTATTGAATTGGTCCAACGTAAATTTCTTCGATTAGTAAATTTTAGATGTCTTCGCGCGAAACGATCTTATGAAGAATCATTAAATAAATATTCTCTTTTATCTCTTAAAAAAAGAAGATTACTTGTTGACCAGACTATTTTATATAACATTTGTCATAATAAATATGATTGTATTGATATACTTAATCAGATATATTTTAAAGTACCCAACAGACTTCCCCGTAAGGCTAATACCAACACGTACCATTTCTTTTCCCCGCGAACTACCAGAACTAATGCAGGCAAGCGAGCTCCATTAAGGCGTCTAATGCATGCTTATAATGAACTATCTTGTGAACTAGATATAATGCACAACACGTCCCAAAACGTTTTTAGAAATAATGTTTTGAAACTTCTTAATTAAATTAGTTTACTCTAATGTATTCAAAAGGTGGTTTACTCATGTTTTGTACCGTATAATATAAAAATAAAATAAAATATTTAAGTTAATAGATTAGCAATTACTTCATGTAGATATTTGTGGATAACGGTGTTGACTGTACAAATACCCAAAGAACCTATTAATGGCTATGTGTATGTAATCTCCTTGTTCAGTTGTTTGTTGTCCTGAATAAATAAAAAAAAAAAAAAAAAAAAAAACAATTCAAAATCAAAACTTTGACCTACGGCGCTCTTTTGCCAATTTTTTTAAAACAGCTGGGAAAGTTAATGACATTTGTACCTTTTTGGAAAGTTAATGAAACTAGTTAGTTATTCTAATAATTTTTACGCTAACTTTCATACAGTTTTTTTTCAATAACTTACGACAATGTTCGATAAAATACAGAAAATAAAAGTTATTGCTACTTAGGACCTTTTATTTCTGTGATTATGTATGTTTTGGGCCAACGTTTTTTTTAATTGATCACTTATTTTTCAGCTTTCAGAAAAGTATCAATTCAAAGTTTGGAGTGAAGTAGTTTATTCATAATTAATGGTTTTTGGTAACAAGTCGGAAAATTTCTTAAATATCGAAGAACTGCTGCAGCTCGGTAACCATCAAGTTTTGACCCCTGGTTCACTGGGCTTAATTTGTTGGTAATGATCTCTAGTATAACCCCTTTCAAGGAATAGGTCGAATTTCCATGTCACCCTGTATAATCTCTTTTAAAAGCTGTTTTTAAATTTAATTTAAAACAGACGATTTTTTCCTAAAATATAAAATAATCCCTAGGTTATAAATATTTTTTTGTTTCTTCGTAAAACGAAAATCCACGCGGATGTAAGCATGAGCACAGATAGTAAAGTAGCATGAGTAAATGCTAGTACTTAGACTGTAATTCAAGCCATTAGTGAGCATAAAATTCCTAGGATTTGTGTATCTTGTGGGCACGAAACCATACTTTTAACATAATTTTAGGATAATATCTTCCTTCTAATTAAAGAAATACAGTCACTATATAAACTCTTAACATTATTTTTACCGACTTCAAAAGGAGGGAGGTACTCAATTCGACCAGTTTTTTTTTTGTATGTACACCGATTACTCGAAGACGGCTGAACCGATTGAAATGATTCAAACGGTATTAGATCAGGTTCGTTAACAAGTTGGTCCCATTTTCATAAATTTTGAAATCGGTTCAGTACTTTTCAGGAAAACCTGGAAATACTGTCGTTTTCGTTACCATTTTGTGAACTTATACACATGATAGACCATATCTTTTTTTTTATGTACCGATTTAGATGATTCTTTTTTTGTTTTAAAGAGAATAGAGATGATACCATTTTTATTCATTGTTATTGTAGCTTGGATTTCAAAGATACACAAGGAAACTCCTCAAAATCAAATAGGAACCGTATAGTGATTACACTAAAAAGAATGAAATAAAAAATTGTTTAAAAACAAAAAACCGACTTCAAAAAACTTGAAAATAAAAACAAAAACAGCTTCAAAATTAAATACATCTAAAAAGCAAGAAATAATTTTCAAATCACTAGATACCTACGCATATCACTGTAATAAAACACGTCTAATGAAGTCGGGTGGGGCTCTTAGAATAAAAAAAGAAGTTGTCCTCCAGCCCCACCCGACTTCAATAGACGTGTTTTATTACAGTGATATGCGTAGGTATCTAGTGATTTGAAAATTATTTCTTGCTTTTTAGAGGTATTTAATTTTGAAGCTGTTTTTGTTTTTATTTTCAAGTTTTTTGAAGTCGGTTTTTTGTTTTTAAACAATTTTTTGGTATGTTTATGCCAACGGAAGAACTTTGAATCAGTCTTAACTCAATAGATCATTGTAAATTTGTATATCGTAACTGTTCATCTCGAGGCTTATCAAAATTCCTTCACCCACGCACACCCAAGGGAGGATACCCACTTTTGATTATAATAAGGCAACTAGGTAATTTAAATTATTCCAATCTGATTAGAACATTTAGATAACACTAAGGGCAAACTACCTGTATAATTTAAATTATTACTCGGTATTGGTTGTAAAATTATTACCTTCTGGGTTACATTATACACGACTTTGTACAAATGAAGATGAGAAGAAGAGCTGGAGATGGTAGGAGACGACTGTATGATGTACATAAGCAGTTTTCCCAATTCAAGGAAGGTTATATTTATAATACCTAATGTATTTCTATCCGCGTTTCTGTTTCAGCTTGAGCGAAAGTTATTTCGTATGTCCGTCTGGTCGCATTTCTCAACCGATTCTCTTGAAATTTTGTGAGCAAGTTATATAATTATACAACTTTTATTATTATTATTATTAAATTATACAGTACAAACACAAGTTATTATTAACTTTACCGTGTACCGTGCACTTGTTTTTTTATATTCCATAACTCTAGGATATTGATGAGACTTATGAAATAGAATCGAATAGCATGGGAAATATTTGTCAAATAATTTTTTACGCATAATTATACAAAGTCAATTTTATGTCAATTATGACAACGTAGAATTGCCATACCTCTAAATATGAATTAACTCATCAAGAAAAATCCTAGTAGTAAGGTATAATCTTAAGGCCAGTATATTCCAAATTATCGAATTTGGCCTATGTTTGATTCAAAATGGATTCATAAACGATCTTGATTATTTTACGGTTAAAAATACGATATTCGTATCTTCACTCGACTTAAAAAAATGCAAAGACAAAGAAAATTTTCATTAATTTTATATTTTTTAGATAATACTTAAAAGTTTATCAATCCCAATATATAGAAAAATAGGTAATGACATATAGAAGAATATTCAACGGTTACTTTTTCAAAAAGTGACTTTAAGCTCAAAATACCAAAGCACAAAATCATTGATAAAATAAAATGAAAAAGTGAGGTTATTTTCATTACTCTTCATACGTAAAGAAAAGACAGAGACAGAGTTTTTGGAATATACTGGCCTATAGTAGTATAGTACGGGTAAAAATTTTTGAAGTACTTAATTAAATTAAGATGAATGATATTTCCAAAACTATGAATTTTTGGACCACAATATGTTCTAGGAGTTTTTTTTATTATTATTTTGACCTGTAGAATATAACCTCAGAGATATGAGATATCAAAAAAGACTTTATGTCGACTCAGTTCTTCGACTTTTTTTGTAAAAAAAATGAGCAAGCGCTAAGCGTGTCCGTTTCAGCTTGGGAAAATTGTTTGCGTATGTCCATCTGTTCTCCTCTACAGGCCGCATTTCTCAACCGATTCTCGTGAAATTTTGTGAGCAGGTTCGATAATTATAATGATTTTTTTACCAATTCAAATTTGATTTTTTTCGAAAAAAAAAAGTTTCAGCTATTTTAAAAATGTAATGTCATAAACGCGAGGTCTTCATCTCGCAGAGCCACTAGTATAAAATTGTACTACTTAAATGTAATATGACGAAAGAATGGAAATACTCATTCAAGATAATGTGTTTCAGGTTTATTGATACTGAAAACCACACTATGATCTATGATTTCCTTCATCGAAGTACTTTAACCTCACAAGACGACATATTTTAACGACAAAAAGAATCACAAAACCGGACTCGCATCCAGATGAGGTCAAAGAATCACTTATAGAGCGTGCACACTGTATGCATTGCGTCGCGATGTGATGTGATTGGTAGTACGCGTGTTTGGTGACGAGTCGTCAGCGCAGGAGCGATTACGCAAACCGAGCTTCCCCGAGGAGAGGTCGTTGGCAATGGACTCGGTTCAATGTCACCAAATATATCACCGGGCCGTATACAACGGACGCACTGTCTTGATACTTGAGCGGGGTTTCCGTTAGCGTTGTTTGTTTTGTTTCGAACAATACCACTTTGTAAGTAACCCGGAAAGGGGTATTGATTAACAATGTCAATGCAGACTTAATAAACACCATTAAAGTAGCATTGTGTTCAAGGATATAATATTTGCTTAAATGTTTGCTCTATTTATGAAATACAAAAAGAGCTCTGACGGAATTCGCACGCGGACTTGTAGTTTTGTTGTTATCTAGTATAAATAGTTTAGTTTATATGCTGAAATAAAACTAGGTACATAGTTATAGTTTTTATTTGACATATTTAAAAACAATATTTTAATGAAGATCATAACGATATGCTCCCTCTCACTCGTGTGGTGCCTCATTCAAGTTCCTCGTCGCGACAAAATAAGGGGGATATACTCGTATTTTAACTTTTAACCACCTTATTTAGCTCCTCACTTTTTCGAGGCTTCGAGCACGAGGCGCGAGCATAGATAACACAGCACACGCAACAGAATAGTGAGTTGCCGAAAATTGAAAGGTTGATTCGATACTTACTCAATGTCAATATACTCACGATTTCACGGTTGAGGGAGTCGGGTTGGTTTTTCTGATGAAAAAAAATATATTTTCTGATGATGTCGTGTTGGGTATTAAATGAAAGGGTTTAATTAGCACTTTTTAAATATATATATAATATATATATATATATATATTGTTAGCTTTTGCTAGTGGCTTTGCTTGCAGTCAGCCGATTTACAAACCCAAAATATAAAAAAAAGTTTAAAAACTTAAAGCCAACTACGGAAAAATTGCGCTCTAAAAAGTGCGAAACAAGAAAATAGGTATTCAAGTCCAAAATTCGGTAAAGAGCAAAAGTGTGTTTTTGTTATGCTTTCACGCCTTAACTAAACAACCAATCATCATGATATTTACATATTCGTTGTCAGTAAGGAGTACAAAAAAGACATAAGATTTTCTTTTCTCGTATTTCATCCAGAAAATAGTCAAAAGTCAAAACTTTAAAAACTCACCTTATATATACAGTTAATTAATCTTAAAATTCATTGACTGAGCGAGTGCTGCTTCAGCTTGGGCAAAAATGCTTTCATATGTCTGTCCGTTTGTTCTGCCCTACCTACAGGTCGCATTTTTCAACCGATTCAATTGAAACCGATTGAAATTTTGTGAGCATTTCGATAATTATAAAAAAGATTTTGTCAAGCCAGTCTTTAGAACACAGAACAAAGAAATTTTTTCCCCCCAGTAGAAGTCGCATGTGGGCGGTACCCGTGTAACATCAAATGTGCGTAGCTCCGCATGTATGATTTTGCTCAGTCAGTCAGGAGAGCAAATGTCAAAAACAAAAATAAATCCAAAAAATTATAAATATGCCTTACTGCAGTATTTTGGAATGTAAAAACGACAGCAGGAAAAATAATATATCAAAAGGAGGCATATCATACCACCTGTAAGTAATAATTCAATTTATTTGAAATTCAATTAAAAATTCAGTTGACTTTGTTCTTTTTGAGATGAGAAACAAGTATAATCCAACTCTATGTTATATACACATATGGTCTATGTTCCAACGTACTACTTCTATTATTCTCGAAGTTTCTAACATATAAAATACCGGATTTAATATATAGAATAGCGGAAATACGTCAATTAGGGCTGTGCCAGTAGACAGTAAGTATGATATCGATAAGTTATAATTATCTGATGGTAAATGTTCAAAATGAACGATGATCACAGAACAGTTTGAACCTTTACCATTAAGAGTTGGTAAATCTTAGGTTTTACTGGAAAATCTTAGGATTCACATAAGTTCGGGGTTTACATAGATAACATAAAGAACTCCAACTTTTTGTAATTTCTTAAAATAAATAATAAACAATAAATATAATATAAACAATAAATAATACCTACTACTTTTACTACCTACTATTTTTACAGTTTCCCAAAAGACGGACATATGAAAGAAAAATGGATAAATGCGACAGGGAGACAAAATTGGTTCCCTTCAAAACAAAGCACCATATGCTCTACCCATTTTCTGGAAAAAGATTTTATTATAAAGAAAAGTGGTAAAAAAAGATATATCAACGACACAGCAGTTCCTGTTAAAAACATTTTTTTGTATCAGGTACTTTAATCATCATTATTTATAAAAGAATTGTGAAATTCTGTAGCGTATACACCGTCATTTTGTAGTCGTTTTAATTAACTTAAGGGTGTGTTGCACCAATGAAACTAAACATTTTTGCCCAAGAAACATAGGTCCAAAAACGACAAAAAATTTTGGTCCTCCCATACTAACTAGACAGCTAAAACATTGTATTTGTATGGGAAGGTCAAAATTTTTTTTCGTTTTTCGACCCATGTTTCTTTGGCAAAAATGATTATTTTCATTAGTAGAGCACTCCCTAAAGTTAATTAAAACGACTACAAAATGACGGTGTAGAATTAAGTGTTTTCTCAGTTTTTGGGGTGAATATTGGCTTCGTACCTAAACAGTTAAGATTTTTATCTTAAAAAAATAGTTATTTCAGTTGGGGCTACCAAACCAGCTTGGGTCAAGCACTGAAACCTCTGCAAGTTCGGTTGGAGCCAAACAAAAACGTAAAATAGATTTTGACGTACCAACAGAAATTTGCTCAAAACGACAACATGTTCATACATATGCAGATAGCTCAGTAGAATCCAACCCTCAAAGAAAGAAATTGGATAGCATTTTACGCCTAAAACTTGCCAATATAAGAAAAAAAAATTTGCATATAAGAAAATTACGAGCACAGAACAGACGATTAAAGAAAAAAATTACTAAAATTGAAGACGTTTTGTTATCACTAAAAGACAAATTCTCAATGGATAACCAAAATTTAACAAACTTAAAAAACACCAATGTGAAGGTAAGAAACGCATATTAACGGTTTTTATATATGTTATGGTCAAACCCCGAAGTCCAGGCGCTTTGCCTTACTGCCTACTCCTTAGGTCACGTAATAGATTAGAAATTGAATTTCGTGGTTAATTTTTTTTAATACCCTTGCTCGTAAAGCTGATGTAATTCCACCGGTTTTAAATATGTAAAGCGGGTCATAAAAAACGCGTGTGTTATCAAAGCAAATAGTTAAGTTATAGTCCATACAAATTCCATAACAGTATTATTTGCCATTTCAAATATGGAACTGATTGCCGCCGCACGACTTCAGCTAGTGACCAGACTGAGCAGCGCGCTGTTGCTATTCAAATTTCGAACTAATCGCCGCGCGGCGCCAGTCAGTAGACAGTGTGCATTCACAGATTGAGTATATTTAAAATAAAAATAAAACAGTTTATTCGGTAATTTAAAAACTTGGCTGCATGCTCTAGCGTCTTTGCCAACATTTTCACGCAGCCACGGCAGAAAATAATCCTCGCGCCATTTTTCTCAAATTTTCTTTTCTTTGTACTTGTATTGTGAATATCTAAAAATGACAACTTTCAATAATGAAGATGAGCAATATATTACTTCAACTCCACCGGATATACTAACAGAAGCGCGAACCGCATGCGACAGCTTGCTGCCGTCAATATCCAAGGACAGATACTTAACCACGTATGAAAATTTCTTGAAGTGGAAAAACATGAAAAATGCCAAGTCATTTTCCGAAAATGTACTTTTGGCGTATTTTTTTTCTGTTTTCTCGCAAGGGTGTTAAAAAACGTCGTACGATATACGTGCGTATTAGTTATAACATGCTCGGCTCAATTACGCCTCGCATGTAATAACCATCATAACGCACTAATATCGTAATGTACTATAACAGACAACAGAAATCTTTGTTTCACAGGAAGATTGTTGATTTAGTTACATTTTCAATCTAAAGAATGTATTTCTACACATTTACATACAAAATAACACATACTGTCCCTAATTTAAGTCTGACTGGTCAAACTTCGATTTGATCGTATTGAGTTTCGGCGTATGACTATCCAAGTTGGTCTCTCCTAGGTTTGGCCATAAATTCGTTAGTTAAAGGCCGAAACACGCTTTAGTTTTGGACTTTGACTAAGCCTTCTTGTTAAACTTGAGGTTTGACTAGGCAAACCTAGGAGCGCCTGGACTTCGGGGTAGAGTACGTTAAATTTAGTTTTGTTTTTACTTTAAGGTCAATGAGTTGGTCTCTCGACAAGTGCAAAATTTACAGTCACAGACGACTTCAAAAAAGAAATATTCATTAGAATTACGAAGCTTTGCCTTAACTCTACATTATTATTCGCCCAAAGCATATGAATATGTGCGTAGTACCTTTGAAAATTGCCTACCTCATCCCCAGACTCTAAAAAAATGGTACGCTAAAGTTGACGGAGAGCCTGGATTCACCAAAGAATCGTTGGATGCATTAAAAGTGAAAGCGGATGCTTCTAAACATACTTTACTTGCTACATTAGTAATAGATGAAATGGCTATACGTAGAAGGATAGAGTGGGATGGCAGAAAATTTCATGGCTATGTCGATGTGGGGACAGGTTTAGATGGTGATCATCTGCCAGAAGCAAAAGATGCATTAGTATTCTTGATCACAGCTCTTAATGATAATTTCAAGATTCCTGTGGCATTTTTCTTGGTAGATGGCGTCACTGGGGCACAGCGAGCCGAACTTGTTAAACAGTGCATCGAAAGAGTGCATGAAACCGGTGTAAGAATAGTTGCATTAACTTTCGATGGATGTGCACCTAATATATCAATGGCCCAAAGCTTAGGCTGTACTTTCCACGACGGAAAAATTAAATTCGAGCACCCCATTTCGAAATTACCTATAGTAGTAATTCTAGATCCTTGCCATATGGTAAAACTTATACGAAATGCTTTCCAAGCATTTAAGTCATTCTTTGATGAAAATGAAAATGAAATAAATTGGCAATATATAGTAGAACTTAATGAAATCCAATATCGTGAAAAACTAAATCTATCTAACAAATTGAAATTTACCCATATAAATTTTCAAAATCAGCGGATGAAAGTAAAGCTTGCTACACAATTGTTTAGTCAGAGCGTAGCTGAAGCTATGGCATTTTGTAGAAAAGATTTGAAAATGAGTGAATTCAAAGAAAGCGCGGCCACTGAAAAATTTTTAATAGTTATAAATAATATGTTTGACATTTTTAATTCAAAAAATTTACATCAATATGGGTTTAAAAAGGCATTAAATGAAAAAAACGCCTCCCATATATTTGATTTTTTATCTTCTGCTTGTAGTTATTTATCGAATTTAAAAATGCAAAACGGTACGCTTTTAAGAAATTGTTCCCGAAAGACAGGATTTTTAGGATTTTTGGGTTGTGCACAGGCTTTAAAGGAACTATACGTTAGTCTTATAAAAGAAAAAATATTATATATTTGCCATTTTACAAACTAAGCCAAGATCACTTAGAATTACTATTTGGAAATATTAGATCACACGGTGGTGCAAACAATAATCCCACAGCGCGACAGTTTGTGGCAGCCTATAAAAAGCTTTTGGTACACGTGGAACTTAAAGACTTTGGAGCAGGTAATTGCACTGCTTTGGAACAATTGTCTATCTTGAATTGTTCATCCGCTATAGAACGTATTAACAAAACTACAGGTCTAGCAATAGACAACGAAAATTCTGTTGAAGGCAACACAGAAGAACATGAAATTGGTGAACTTTTGCAAGTTATGACAGAGTTTAGTTCACAAGGCATTGCATATATTGCTGGCTACATAGTCCGAATCTTAATAAAAAAAATCAATTGCGATGTCTGCGTAGGTGCCCTTATTACAAAGGAAAAAAATGCTCTACATAAATTTATTGTAGCCAAAGATAAGGGTGGTCTTGTGTATCCTTCATCAGACGTTATAAAAATATGTAGAGTGGCCGAGAGCATCCTTAGAATTTATGATGATAATGGACGGATGTTGAAAAAACATTGCATTATGGCAAACGTTTTGCAAACCTTTGTCGGGGAAAAAATATTTGATAATATTAGTTTTCATGAAATTGGTCAATTTCCTTCTTCAAATCATATTACCGATTTAATAAAAGCAATAGCAGATCGCTATATTAATTTAAGAATTCACTATTTGTTAAAAATTAAATTGAAAATGACAAAACGCCCACTTTTGAACAAATACGTACTCTTTCAAGGACAGTAATTTACGCAATATAATAACTACGCGACGCGAGTTAATGTCCTTGAAAAGGATGTTATATGTATATGTCGTGAGCAAGGCTAGTACCGTAGGTACTTATTTTTACTTTTTCACTGTGAGTTAGAGTTTGTATATTTTATTTTATTACATTTTAGCTAGATATTAGCTAAGGCAATTATCTGACCAAAAGAAGTTCTAACTTTTTTTCGGCGGTAGGCGTAAAATTAGCTAACACGTCTTCTTGATTGAATCTCTTTAAATTATTAAAATTAATAGTAATTTCTGCTAATTAAGTCACTAGTTATTAAGCGAATTGCTTAAATATTACAACATATATGTGAATTCATCTCTGATGTGTTTATAAGTGAAAACTGCACAAACCTGCCTACACACTTTGTTCCTGACAACATCCAACTGCTAAGGTGACACATTCTTGCATTACTATGGCCTCTGTTTCCGCACTTCTGGACAGTCAAAAGACACTTGAGACCACACTCCTAGCCAAGATGAGCGAGTTCCAGGCACAACTCAAGTCCATTTCGCCAGCGAAGAAGGACAAAGCTGATAAGTTATCACAATTACACGATGACTTTAATGCCTTCAGGAGTCAAGTATGGGAGATATTATCTCTACTGAAGCAACAGATATCTTTGGTTGTGCATACTGTCGACAATATTGAGACCAGACATCGGCAAAAGTCCCTCCTGCTTAGCGGTGTTCCCGAGGAAACAAATGAAGATTTGCCACATAAAATCTCATCACTTCTTCTTAAACATCTTGGGCTGTCAGATTTGTCCACCTCCTCGCTTAGGGATTGTCACAGACTGGGTCATGCAGCCGACGGTCGTGTCCGCCCCGTGGTTATTCGTTTTGTTGATTCGAATACTCGCCGCAATGTATGGAGAAGCAAGTCTAAACTGAAAGGTACATCTCTGGTGCTCTCTGAGTTCCTGACTAAAGCTCGGCAGGCTGTATTCCAAACAGCTCGCAAGCATTTTGGTGTGCCAAATACTTGGACCTCGGACGGCTACATCATCATTAAGATTTCGGAAGGGAACCGCAAGAAAGTCAGTACTTTGGAGGAGGTGGACCAGCTCATCAAACTTCATCCCAATTCCAACGCGAGCGGCGGCACAGATGCAGCTTCGAAGGATGCTGCGTCCAATAAGGCAGCACCCCAAAGGTCTCGCCGAGCCGTCAACAAGAACGCAAAGTAGACGTATTTATTTTTAATTTGTTTGTCTTAATATTTTGTGTGCAACACTTTATAGTACTTAAACGATTTGATTGTGTTTGCTTCACCTTTGTGATTATTGTTTGTATTTTAGTTATGAAGTTTGTTTGTACTGCTCTAGTTTGGTTGCTAATTGCTTGCCAAAACGTAAAGAAACATACACAACACAAACTGCTTTTAGTTATAGGTAGACATATATCTAATAGCCTTTAGGTAAAATTTCACGTTACCGTCTTATTTTTTCATATTTACCCCGCGTTCCGAATCACGCTCACAACGCTGTTAGCGCGTATCCGACCAAATTAAATAGTCACAAAATATTACACAAATTAGGGTATTTGTGTACCTACTTCATTTAATGGATTATACGCTAACAGTGCTGTTGGCGTGATTTGGAACTAGGCATTAGTAATGTAACTTTCATTTTTTTTTGTTTCGTGCTTTTGTGATGTTTCATGTTTGCTACTTTGATCCGACATCTGACGTGCGTGACGTACGTATGACATTTGACAGATTCACAGATTGGTTATGTTACCTAAAGCCTCAATCACACTTTCTTGCTTGACTAGCTAGCTGTAGTCCGCTTTCAAGCATGCTTGACGCTTCATCACAGACGCGTTTTTTCTCTTTTTTTTTGTTAACCTAATTTTGTTTATTTTGTTAAATGATATCCCCTTGATATCTCGTGTTGTGTTTGTTTTGATTAGTTCTTGTTTTTTTTTTAGTTTTAATCTGTTCATTTTGTTAACATGTCACTCGGTATGGTGTGCAGTTTTCGTTTATTTCAATTTGTGGTATTTATTTTATACTTAGGTCCCTATTTTATAGATTTTATTTCATATTTTTATTATTAATATTAACTAAATATTTTATAATTATATATTTATATTTTATACACACTACCTTCCATGTCTGATTCTGAAGATTTTTTCTCTGCTGACGATAGTAATTCCTCATTCCTGTCTCTTAATTCCTCATCTGATATCTTGTTAAGTGCTCATTTGGCACGCGAGCTCGAATGTGTACCTAATAGTTTTAACGTTTGTCACATTAATGCCCAAAGCATACCGTGCCATCACACTGACCTGCTCGACGCCTTCTCTCCGGATACAGTGCATGCTGTGCTTGTCTCCGAATCCTGGTTAAAACCCTGCCTTAACACAGCTTCCTATTCGATACCTGGATATACCTTAATCCGGAATGACCGCGTCGGTAAAGGTGGAGGGGGTGTAGCCATCTACCTAGCCTGTCACATTGACTTCAAAATTCTGTCATCATCCACTTCTCATTCTGGCTGTATGGAACATTTGCTTCTGGAGGTCGATGTTAAGGGTACAAAGGTCGTTCTCGGAGTCGTTTATTGCCCACCATCCATAGTTTTTCACTCTGATTTGGAATCCTTACTTGATACCGTCGCAACTGATTATAACCATCACATTATAATGGGTGACCTAAATACTGACCTTCTTAAGAACTCACTCTCCTCTCGTAAACTTCGGTCACTTGCTGAGTCAGTTAATTTTTCCATTTTACCTCTTGGTCCAACTCATCACAACCTCACTTCTGACGACACTTGGATCGATCATATTCTCATATCTTCATCTGATCATGTACTCAAGCATGGTCAAGTTCCCGCCCCTTGCTTCTCTAAGCACGATCTTTTATTTCTTGCCTATAAGGTTAAACCCCCTAAATCGAAGCCAACCATAGTCTGTATCCGTAATTTTGCTAAGCTGGATGTGGAGAAACTGCAGAGCGATGCTTGTTTAATTGATTGGTCTCCTGTTCTTGATACGAGCTCAGTGGACGATATGGTGACCCACCTCAACACTGCTGTCCTTAAACTGTACGATACTCATGCGCCTCTGAAAAGTGTCAAGTTAAGACGGCCTCCAGCACCCTGGATTACTCCTGGTGTGCGTATGGCCATGAGAAGACGAGACAAAGCTTTTCGTACATATAAACGATGCAGAACAGAGTACCACTGGGAATTGTTTAGGATCGCTAGAAATAGGTGCAATCAAATGGTAAGGAGAACAAAACGCCGATACATTCATAACAATGTTTTACAATCGACTCCAGCTAACACCTGGAAGTTTCTCCGTTCGCTTGGAGTCGGTAAACCTCAACTTTCCCACAAACCTTCCTTCACTTTGAATGAGCTTAACAAGCATTTCTCTTCAGCCACTCCTGTCTCTACTAGTGTTAAACTCGCAACCATTTCTAACCTTCCGTCTATTCCATGCCCACCCTCTTCCCTGTTCATTCTCAATCCCCTTACCGAAGAGGAAGTCCGCAAGCTCATCCACTCGATTAAGTCTAACGCCGTCGGGTGCGATGATGTCAGTAGAACCATGATTGTTCTACTGCTTGACTGCCTCCTTCCCATTTTGACGTATATAGTCAATTACTCCCTCTCCTCTGGTACCTTTCCTACTTCATGGCGGAAGGCCCTAGCTATCCCACTACCCAAAAACCCTCATCCTAACTCCCTAAATCACTACAGACCTATCTCAATCCTACCGTTTCTCTCCAAGATCCTTGAGGCCGCTGTTCACAAACAGCTCTCAGATTTCGTCCTCTCCAACCGACTCCTAAGCACTTTTCAGTCTGGATTTAGATCTGGACACAGCACCACCACAGCGCTTACTAAAGTAATTGAAGATATCCGTGATGGTTTCGAGGAGTCTCGACTGACTGTGTTAGTATTAATCGATTTCTCCAACGCCTTCAACGCAGTTGATCATGATATCCTTCTAGCATTGCTTTCTCTTTCTGGTTTCTCTTCTTCTGCGCTGATGTGGTTTTCCTCTTATCTTCGCGGTCGCCAGCAGGCCGTACGTGTTGACCGGACTTTATCCGAATGGTGCGACCTGACGGCTGGCGTTCCGCAAGGCGGAATACTCTCTCCTCTTCTCTTCGCGTTATTTATTAACTCTCTAACAGTTAACTTATCTTCTTCTTACCATTTATACGCTGACGACCTGCAACTCTATGCTCAACATGACATCCAAAATCTTAATGTTGCTACCGCTTTACTCAACAGAGATCTGGAAAAGATTGCGGAATGGTCGGCTAATTACGGCATATCAGTTAATGCGGGAAAATGCCAAGCAATTATTATTGGTAGCTCTCGACAACTGGCGCGTTTGAATCTCAACAGTGTTGATCCTCTTAAACACAACGGCGAATCTATAGCTTATACACAACATGTGAAGGACCTCGGCTTATTCGTTGACGATAGTCTCTCCTGGAAGGAGCATATTGATCACATTGCTCAAAGAGTAACAACTGCACTTAGGTCTTTATACAGGCTTAAATATTTTCTCCCGTCCAGCACTAAAATTGCACTGATACAGGCTCTAGTTTTACCCGTTATTGACTATGCTGACATCTGTTGCACCAATCTCAATGAAAATCTTCTGGATAAGTTGGATCGACTTCTCAATAACTGTATTCGCTTCATATATGGATTACGTAAATACGACCATATCTCACACTATCGCAAACAACTCAAATGGCTTCCTATTCGTGAGCGTAGGAACTTGAGAGTTGTCTGTTCTCTTTTCAACATCTTGTTCGATCCTCTTACCCCAGAATACCTGAAATCTCGATTTCAATATCTGGGCTCCACACATCAACGTGATCTTCGCTCTAGTAGCAACCTTATTTTGCATACTCCTGTCCATTCATCCGGCTTCGTCTCCCAATCGTTCTCTCTTACGGCTATACGACTCTGGAACGCCCTGCCCCTTGCAATACGGAGTGCCCCTAACAAGTTTGCATTTAAAAGATTGGTCCGAGAACATTACCTTAGCTCTCTACGTTAGCCCCTTTGAATCTGACATAGGGTAGTATATTTAATATTTTTATGTATGTATGTATATTATATATAAAATTATTTATATGTGTATTAATGTTTGTTATTTATCCTTAAATTAAATAAGTAATTTATTTGCATTTTCAACCTTAGATCTTTGCTTTGTTGCCGACACATTTATAGTTCTAACACCCTTACCGGTTGACTGTTAGAGAATGCCTTATGGCATTAAGTCCGCCATTTGCTGTAATTTTAGCAATAAAGTTTAAATAAATAAAATAAAAAAAAAAAGTAGCGCCCTCAGAGGATTTATTTAATACGTTGTTAATAGATAAGGAGGTTATTATTATGTTAGAAAAGGAATATACAATGAGTACCTACCTATTAAATATTTGCTTTATTTTTATATTTTTAACTACAGGGTATTTTTTGGACCCCTTGTCAAAGCTTGTCTGGTCATATTATAACAGCAGTAAATAAAATACTATAACAATTTTTAATATATTGCTTAGGTTCAAACTTCTTCTATCGATATCGCTGTCCCACCCTTAGAGTCGATTTAATAAAGCTACTCAATAGGGGAGACCGGAAAAGTTGTGACTGTGAGTCACCATAGAAAAAATTGTATAATTAAATGATAAATGTTTTGTTCATCCTAAGACCCACTCTTTGGGAAGCACTACGGAGATCTTCGAGCATTGTGTTCAAGTCCTCCATGGTCTCAGCCATAAGGGCTATATCATCGGCAAAACGAAGGTGTGTTAGGTACTGGCCATTAATGTTGATGCCGAGTCCTTTCCAGTCCAAGAGCTTAAAGATGTCCTCCAACGCAGCTGTGAACAATTTCGGAGAAATAACGTCTCTCTGTCTCACACCACGCTGCACTGGATAGGATTTGTGTTCTGGTTCTGTACTCGGATCGACATGGTGGCATTTTGGTATAAGTACCTTAACACCTCGATATACCTATAGTCCACTTGGAGAGACTGCAGCACCGCCCAGGTTTTAATCGAATCAAAGGCTTTCACATAGTCCACGAACGCCAAGCAAAGTGGCTGATTATACTCCTCAGTCTACTGTATAACCTGCCGCAGCGTATGGATGTGGTCTATGGTGCTAAAGCCTTTTCGGAACCTAGCTTGTTCGGGAGCTTGGAAGTCGTCGAACTTGCTAGCGAGACGATTCGTAAGGACTCTCGAAAACAACTTATAGACATGACTCAGAAGCGAGATGGGTCTGTAGTTCTTTAAGAGGGACTTGTCACCCTTTTTAAAGAACAAGATCATCTCACTTATGTTCCATGTCTTTGGCGTTCTGCCCTCGACGATGACGGAATTAAAGAGCTTCTGGAGGAATTTGAGTATCGGCTTACCGCCCGCTCTCAGAAGTTCTGTAGCGATTCCATCGTTACCCGCCGCATGTTGTTTTTCAGCTGTTTGAGAGCCATACTTATCTCGTACAGGCTGACGTCTAGGATATCTTGGGTATAGTGTCGGGTAAACTTGGCTCTGGGGTCTTTAACCTTGCTTTCAACAGGTGTCTGCGTGGAATATAACTGCGCATAGAAGCTCTCGATCTCCCTCAGGATTTCAGGCTTCGATGAAATGATGCGTCCGTCGTCAGTTTTCAGCTTCGTCATCTGGCTTTGCCCAATAGACAGATCTCTCGCGAACACTTTAGAGCCTTTATTCCGCTCGATATCCTCTCTAATACTATTCGTATTAAATTGGCGAAGGTTGCTCGTCAAAGACTTTGATACCTGTCTATTGAGCTGCCGATAACGATGAGCATCCGCTGAGCTCTGGAGCCTCATTTCTCTGATCCATGAGTAGGAGTGTGTGGTCGGCGAGTTTCTTTATCTTGGGACGGTGGGTCTTAAAGAACTTGGACCTACCGTACGGACAGTATCCACCACCATGTTGTTTAGATAGTCCACATCTATGCTGTTCTCAATTAAGGGCTTCGAAGCGGTTTTCGAGTTCGAGTTGAAAGCTCTCGGGGTTTTGAATATGGACCGACAATGATCGAATATATAGTGAGCAGATGTCTTACAAATCAACTTTTGTAATGGTACGGTGCGTTACAATATTTTTTCTTGCAAATTTTCCCTACAATACAATAAACCTGTGTGTCCATTATAATTATCTTTGTAAATATCACTACAAAAATCTGGAAAAAAATCAGAAGATGTATTCCAGTTAGCAGATGTTGAATTTGTCATAACAGCAAAAACCCCATAATATCACATTACAGAGTTATTTTACAGGGGCGTCGAAATGGAAAAAAAACTCTCGAAATATGCAGTACAGAGCCAATGATTTTGATGTCGTATTGTAGACAATATTCTTAGGTATTAGAATAATGCTTTTTTTGCACATGGATGTCCTAGTTCTTAAGATTGTAAAAAAACTAAAGCCTCGATTACATACGCCGATTTTAGGAGCCCCCCTAAAATATATATTATATAAGTATTTTTTGTTATAGCTGCAACAGAAATACATCATCTGTGAAAATTTCAACTGTCTAGCTATCACGGTTCATGAGATACAGCCTGGTGACAGACAGACAGACAGACAGACAGACGGACAGCGGAGGCTTAGTAATAGGTTCCCGTTTTTACCCTTTGGGTACGGAACCCTAATAACTAACGACGATTATTTTCTTTCATACATAGATTATACCAATACAAAGTTATTTGTAAAACACCAACAACCTTGCGGGAGTAGAATAGGAAATATTATTTTTTGGCTGTTTTTGGAAAAGTCGTAGAAGAAATGTTGTTGTTTATGACATTATCTACTCCTGCGAGGTTGTTGGTGTTTTACAAATAACCCGGTATAATTAAAAGCACAGATCCCTGATATATGTATGTTGAATAAAAAAATTATAATAATAAAAAATAGAAAGAAATAGATACCTTTACGTAAACGAATTATTGAGCTGAAAATACTTAGGAGTAAAAATGCTAACAAACCCCGGTCTCCCTTATCACGTAATTTTTTTCTAGTATAACTTTATGTTTTATTACATAAGGTGGTAAATCGCATTATTGAAATTTGCTTGCGCCATCTAGCGCTGAGTAGCAGCATTATAAATATAAGTATTATTTAATTTGGTACCAAGTTGCTATGGTAATACGATTGAATCTAAATAAATGTACTTTGTGATTTATGACCTTTTGGTATTATTACGTTTTTGAATTTCATCCAATTATGTGCTCACAAAGTGTGTGTGCGTAGCATGTAACTATTAAGTGGGGGGCTTGGCTTCGATTTTTAATGTGTTTGTTTGGTTACACTGGTTTTCATACTAAATTGAGCTCATACTACTTCTATCTACTTCTATGTTCTGTGCTTTAGAAATTAAAAAAAACACATTTCAATTATTTCGAAAGATTTTCAAAAATGTCACAATTAAACGCGAGGTCTACAGCTAAATGTAATTGACCGAGCGAGTGCGAAGCGCGAGCCAATCGTCTCCGTACAAGGTACAGATAAATAGTAATAAAAATGAACTTTAACTTCCGTACTGCTCAGACAGCGGATGCAGTTCACTCGGGCGCGCTACACGGCCGCGCTCCTGACCGGGTCGTCGACCGCACTTTTCGGCAGGCGCCCCGCGTTTCAGCTGTAACGTGATCCTGTACGCACACACACGTAGCGTGTGAAACGCGCACCACACCCACATCGCTACGAAACAATACGCGGAAAAATCATCAAACGCTATATTGCATTTTGTTGTGATTTACTCTTTTTAAGAAAATAAGCTCTCGCAAGAAAATAATTTGGTACCTACAACTAGTTATTTGTAATATAAAGTGCCGTCTTCATTTAACAAACGTGATAAAACATCTCGTATTATTTTTTGGTTCATCTTTTGTTATCGTTTGTTTTATAATATGAACAACAATAAAGATGGGAGAAATCCTTACTTACCTACGTATTTTTTTTATTCTTGAAGAAGAAGTTCTAGAATTCTGCATGCTCCTACTTATTTCTATGTATGAGATTTCTCGATGTATTTAAAATCTTAGCCTATTAAAATTCGCATATAAAGAAAAGAAACTTATAATTTCAATTCCGAATATTTCAGTTTCAGTTGTGACCTGCGTGAACTTTGAACTTGGGGAGGAGTGAACGTACCCTTGACTCGAGCAACCGCGGTCCTCGGCCACGGCCCGCTATAATTAGAATGTGATAGCGATAACGTTTTGGTATAGTATTCGATTGTTCTGTCCGACGACAGACAAGACATGGGTTTCGCAGAAACTATTCATGCGATAAAAATAAACAATTAACAATCACATGTCTAAAATACAAAATAAACAAAAGTCGAAAGCCTGGGCAACATATTTCCCAAATACATATTCTGTTGAATGTACTGACAATGCTATTTCTATAGCTCAAACAGTGCGTGGGTGGCCAGATCTATATACGAATTTTCTGTACTTTTAATAAACTTGCCTATTGATATAAAAAGTTCAAGCGTAGACACTCGAACGGTCGGTAAAAATAAAGTGTCTCCGGCGAGCATTAAGAGGTTGTTCACCCAATATTTGGGCATCGTTCTCTTCCCTTCGAGGGACCATTTGTCAAAGGATACGGTCTTGTCATGCTCCTAGTTCCCGGATCCGAGATGGATTGAGAAATAGCACCTGCCTGTCATATGATACCATCGGATTAAGTAAACCGACTTGACATGTCGTCACCGAGTTTGGTTTCGTAAAATCCTTCGTCTTTGTTTTCCAGTGGCTGTCTCGATTAGTTTACTTTTCAGTCGGGAGATAAAGCACTCTCAATTAATTAGGATCGCTTTTACAGTCGCATCGTGGTTGTCTCCGTCTACTTTCTACTTTGATTACTTACTATGGCGACTAGCGGGAATACAAATAAGGAAGAGAAACAATATATTTTACTGTACGACTGAGATGTTAGTTGCTCTTGTTAAGGAGTAGGCAATAGGGTACTTTATCATTATATAGATTATTCATTTAGAACTGTACGAGATATCACTCTTCTAATGCAAACTTAACTATGAAAAGAAATTTTACTGACAATGTCCATTTAAATTGATACTGAAAGATAAAATGCAAAAAATCTTAATACTTTAATTTTGAAAAATCTATTATGAATAGTGGTTATTAATTACTTGCTATAAATAATATGTCGCACTCTTAATAAAACAACGACCGAATTCGAAATTTTGGCAAAATCATCTTAAATAATATTCCTACCTTTTAGAGCATGCTCTACAATCTGGTAAAGAAAAAACACCTTTATTCCATAAGGAACTCACTACCTAATCAGGTCGCCGTTTTATCAAAATTGAAAGAAGAATAGATGACTTAGTATTAAGTCGATATATTTTTAAATATTGCATCAGCTTGTTCGACCACTTTGTTGTATACAGACACTTTTTAAGATAGGCCAATAACCCAGCGCACCCTTTTTTGTAAATATGGACTTAACTCAAAAGCATATATTTTTTATCACTTTTTAATATAAAAAATAAATTATTAATATTTTTTTCATTATACTATAAAAGTAGATATATTTAAGATTATGTACCCAGTTTTACTTTTGAGCTACGCCTAATAGTTTCCATTTTATAGAAGTTTGAAGAAAAAATCATTAACGAAGAATAGTTTTTCGTTCCCGAAAGTTTGCAATTTTGGAATCGGTCATAGTTTTATTATGAGTGCGATATGTTTGTAGCAATTATTGAGGTAAGACGACTTTGTGGTGTCGTTTTTACTTAACGGAATAGGTTCGCTAACACATGAGGTGAGTAAGAAAAACAAACAATAATGAAGAATCTGTTGCATAATAATGCACATCTTACTCGCGTACATACATACGATAGCGTGCACCCATGCGCTCGCGCCGACACGTGCACACACGCACGCGCGATAAGGGCCCGGTCAACGACCCCGAGCAATGCCGCTGAAACTGCAGGCCTGGATCTGAAGGTGTCTCAATCTTTGAAAGTCAATGGGCACTCCAATATGAATTGCATTTGAAAGGGTAATCGTGCGCCTATGAAACTCGGTACTTTCAATGAAGTTGCTACCCGCGTTTGAATTTATACGCAATTGTTACGAAACATTGACTCATAAATAAATGAACACCAGACTTTATGACGAGAAGTCTCACGAACTCTTCGGTCTATCGACCTTTCAGTATGACTAGTACTATATTGAAAACAATTTATTCCATGGTCGGTCACCTTTATTTGTTTAGAACAGGAGTTGAAAAGGAATTGATCAATAAAACCTAGATGTTTATAACTAAATTCATGATACTAATCAGATTAAACTTAAAAATGTTGTATTTCATTGATGTTATGGGATGTGAATTGTGATTGAAACGCTGTTCATCTTGAAATACTTTTTGTATTTCAAGATAAACAACGTAAATGTTTTCTGCTTGGCACTTGAAATTCATTAAAGACAAAATGATTCACAATCTCGAGGCAGTCCACGGTGCACTTTCAGGTAGGTACGTCTAGTCGCTCAGACTTTCATTTGAGATTATCTACAACTTTCTTTAGTTCACTACTGCGACGCTCACACACTAGGTTCACAGGTAACTTTTTGTTTGCAATATTTATCTATCTAATTTCTGATTTATCTAAAAGTTTTATTGTTATTATAACTAGAGATGTTACGAATGTCAAATTTTACACATTCGCGAATACGAATATTTAGGTTGCGAATCCGAATGTTAAGCCATCAAGTATTACAAAAACCATATAAATTAATAAATAAATCGTTTTTATTACGAAAACGGGAAAACATATAAGTACCTATACAAAATAATATACATTAGGTATGTATATTATTTTGTATAGGGTCCTAGAAGAATTTATGACGACATCCATTAATTAGTGAATTAAATTTGTAAAAAATTACATGCTTTTTTAATGCACATGTGCAGTAAAGTAAAATAAAAAAAAACACTATAGATCATTTTTCTTTCCTGGTGCCATAAGGAAAAACTGATGAATTTTCACAAATTACTTTAATACACAATGAATTATTTGTTTACCAAAAAGAGGAATTACAGTAGACTGGCAACTAAAACAAAACAATCAACAAACCAAGCAACAGAGTAGACCACATCAACAAGCAACAATTCACAAACTACCCGCGTGAAATAAACGCATGGTTGAATTGATGAAGTTATGCACACATTCGCATTCGCATAAAATTCGCATTGATTGTTGCGAATGCGAATGTCTATGCGAATGTTTAAAACGATGCGAACCATTCGCATATGCGAATGCGAATGCGAATATTCGTAACATCTCTAATTATAACATATCGCAAACAAATTATATATGCCCCGTGTTGGAAATTATAAGATAAACAAGTAAATTTTACTGGGACATTGACAAAAGTTACTATTCTACACGACTGCCCAAAAAGGGAGTGTATATGTGTTCTGGGGGCCTACTCCCACCTTTTTTATAAGTAAGCTTATATCCAGCAAGCTTGTTACAAGCTCTAAATGATATCACTCAAATTCGTACCACGACATCAAATAACAATCTTGTTTTGTGCTGGGAATGAACGAATGATTAGATACACATAAAAAGCAAAGAAATTATGCTTTGTAAATAGTATACCATTTTATAAGAAATATATGTACCTACCTAGAATAAAACTTTATTTATAACTAGCGGCCGCCCGCGGTTTCACCCGCGTGGTTCCCGTTCCCGTGGGAATATCGGGGTAAAAAGTAATCTATGTTTTAATTTAAGCTAACTATCTGTGTGCCAAATTCCAACCAAATCCGTTCAGTACTTTTTACGTGATTGAGGAACAAACATCCAAATATATAAACATCCAAACCCACAAACTTTCACATTTATAATATTAGTAGGACTAGTTTCCGCCCGCGACTTCGTCCGCGTGGATATTAGAGAAAATCATTTGGGAACCTTCAACCAGGATCAGACCAGCCGTTTTTACGCGATTAGGCGGGTCCACACCAAGCGCACTGCCTCATGAGGCAAGACGTTTGCCGCGTTTGGCAGACCTCGCACGAAGCTACTCGCTTGGTATTAGTTATTCTGTGGCTTGGTGGGGTGCCTAACCACGTAAAAACGGCTGGTCGGGTCCTGGTTGAAGGTTCCCAAATGATTTTCTCTAATATCTACGCGGACGAAGTCGCGGGCTGAAGCTAGTTTATCACAATAAACAGAAATGGGTCGAGAGATATAAAAATCCCGTTCCCGTTTCTTTACCCGTTCCCGTTTGGACCCGTCCCCGTTAGGCGCAGTGCAGTTCCCCTTTGTGCTCGTTCCCGTTCCCAATCCTGTTCAGAATTGAATCCACATATGTCTCCTCTCCCTCTCACTCTCCCTCTCCCATCCCCCTTCCCGTCTATTTGGGCGACAATAAATTCCCATTTTGGGTATCAAAAATACTGAACATAGCGAACTGAAATACTAAGTGGGTGATATTGAAAATGGGTGACTTTAAAATACAAATTGGGTAACGGGCGACCAAATTACTATTTGGACGACAACCTTAGGGCACACAAAATATAAAAAAATTGGCATTTATTTTATTTCAAAAAGATCCTAACCGATATGACAAAAAACAAACAAACGAGAAAGCAGCCTAATAAAAACGTGTTAAAAATACCATGTTGGGCAGCTTCAATCAGTTATAATAGTTATCTTCTTGGTATAATAGTTGCCCACTCAGTATTTTTGTCACCCATTTAGAGTTTCCTCTGCTAACTTAAATTATTGATCACCCATATGTAGTCGCTGGTTTTGAGTATTTTTGTAAGTTAGTCGCCCGTTTAGTTATTTTGTCGCCCAAAAAATAAACTGCTGTCCAGTTTAGTGTTTGAATATCCCATTTACAGTCGCCTTTAATTATTTCCAGTCACCCATTTAATAATTCCCTTTTCATGTCATCATTTCATAACTCGTTCACTCAATCCGTACCATAAATCCGTACCATGAGCTGCCTTTTTGACAACTAGCAATCTTGTTTTACGTCCATAATGTCAAATCTAGCGATCTTTCAGCGATCTTAAAAAAGGTGTTTTTGTGCGACACAATTTCCAAAAGTAGATTGTTCATAGTGAACAATATATGCATAATTTACTCATATTTCTAGGCATATTGAGTGAACTTTCTTTAAAATATGACTAATAAATAAGTTATCTTTTACAATTATTTTTAGATGACAAAAAAATGGTACGAAATCACGAAGATTTACTGTGAAGAAAAAGGCGTCGTATTTAACCACGCCCAGAATGTGAATTTTTTTAACTTGATGATTATTTGTTCATCGGGTGATTTCATTTGTAGCAGAACCAGCTTGTTCATAACCTGTGCGACAATTGGAGGCTTGTGATGAAAAATCTTAAATTCTACTAGTATTTTCTTCGTGAGTTCTCTTTCTGTGAGTGAGCTTGTGCTCTTACAAATCTACAAAACTTCCTTTTAAAATAAAACAGTACATGTATTATATTATTGCCTTTTTATTAATCATCTTCTAATGGGAACATATTACTAAGACAAGTTGTCCCTACTAAGTAAACAAAGTCAACATTAATTACAGCACGCCCACCTATGATAGTGCTAAGCTATATTAAGGTAGGTACCCAAGTTTTTTTTCGTAGAACATGCACAAAACCAAACTACAAATTTTACAAAACCAATTTATAAAAATAAAGTCACGGCCCCTTTGCTAAGCCTAGCTATAGCTACCGCAATGGTACAAAATAAATAAGAGCAAAGAAAATGATTACTTTATTACTTGATATGGGTATTTATTTATGATATTCACTTTTCAAAATGAAACATCTTTTCTATAAGTATCTAATAAAATTGTCACAGTATTGTTGTACAAAATTATCCTTTTTAAGTCGGAAGCTTATGGCGTTTATGGGTTTATCACCGTATGATTCCCTGGCAAACCTGCAAATAACCAAAAATAATGTAAGTAGGTAGTTAGATACTCTAACACAATTCAATCAAGCGGTTACGAGCACTTCAGTATAAAACGACTTATTTACACTAGGTACTTACTCTTAAGACCATAAAACAATAAATATAATACACCAATTTACTTACATGAACTTAAAAGACGTTGTGACGATATTCAGCTCTTTGAAGTAGAATCCTATCCTGTTTACTGCAAAAATTTTAAATTGTCCACTTTTAAGATATCACGTGTGTGGTTGATTTATCAATAAATTATTAATACGTGGTTATAAATTATATCAATCAAAGGATTATAGCTGTTTAGTGTTTAAGTAAATATTTTTTTGATCACGAGACGAGTGACATATTTACGCTACGCATGACATAAGTAGGTAGGTACCTCTTTGTTCATGTCTATTGTTGAAACCACAGAATAAATAATCACAACATAGCGTAGTTTTTCCTATATTTAAGCAAGGTATAGACAAATTATTAGTAAAATTATTCGTTCTTTCCCAGTACTTTGCGGGAATAATATAAGGTTGTTATATTATCATAGTTTGTTTGACAGAAATGTCATGGTACGAATCTATGTAGAGCTCATATTAACATCGCTGGAAAAAAGATCGTTTTAAAAAAGGCTGGTTTAAACAAGCTGTTATTGCTATGTCATTATAACACATTACATTTTGCATTAATAATTTTCATCATCAAGACTTCCTCATCACGAGCACAAGTAAGTCTTTGTTATACAAACGAAAGGCCTCCACAGTGTGCGTCAAAAATCTTCTAAAATATTTTGTTGTTCAGTGTGAAAGTGTTGTATTTATAGTGTTCGTGTTCATTCTGATAATTTATTTAAAAATAATAATAATAAATTACGCTTTATTGCACACAAGTAGAAATATTACAGAAAAGGGGACAAAAATACAAAGAAGAAAGTAAAGAAGAGGCGGTCTTATTGCCAATCAGCAATCTCTTCCAGGCAACCATTGGGTGTAAAATAAATAGAAAAAATTAAATATAGGGGAGTGGGTGCAATGATAAAAAGGGAAGAACAAGTGTGTTATATGAATACAAACAATAGTTATACCTAAAGATATATACAATTAAAATAAAGGAGAAAATAAATAAATGGTCAATCAGAAGAAGAGGAAAGGAAATGCCTTCTAACTCTATCTCTAAAGGACTTGGGAGTCTGACGCGTGAAAGCACTAAACTTAAGAATCGCCTAAGTCTTTTCTTATCTACAACTCGACCAAGTTAACTTAGCGAATGACAGCTACATGACGGCTAAGTTTATGACACCGTTTTAATTTGGTCATGTTGTAGTTAGGAAAAGACTTAGGCGATTCTTAAGTTTAGTGCAATCGGCCATGAGATTTGTGTTTACACGGACAGTCGCCATCAGTATATCGTAGCAGACAAGGTGACCAAATACTTCTGATCAGTTTAAAATGTCAATAAGTTCCATGCATTACAAGTTACCTTTACAAGTTCTGATGGTGACTGTGCGAACCAAATAAATATTCGTAATGTTCGTGTTCATCATGCTCTTGTTCGTTCGTGTCTACACGCCTTAATAATTTTGATTCCATCCTGCCTGTCACTTTTATGATCGCCAAAGGATCGCTAGATTTGACGTATTAAAATGTATGCTTAGGGTTGCTAACAAGAATCTTATATTAATAAGATTCTTGGTTGCTAACCAACATAGTAGGTATATTGTATCCGGCGTTATTTTACTTTTTCATGGGTAGATACCTACAAAATAAGTATCGAAAATACTTTATACTTAGATAGACTTACTTAGACGTATTAACGCTTAAGATTATGGGAAGAATGTTAATGTTAAGAATGGGACGGATTTCTGTGAGCGTTAGAATGGCTGGTTGTCTGTATGGATTCACGTCAGGCTGGACACCAAAAGTTGCTCCCTATTTGCTACCATTTACGATTTACCTACAGTCAAATAATTGCTAAACTTTGAAACAAAATAAAGGGACTTCAAAATGACCAGCCATTCGGATATCAGGCATGAGAATAAATAAAACTTATTCTTATGTATCAGGATAGCCGGTCAAATCCCGGTTGTATAAACTATTCGAATTCTGGGCACTCGTTGTCTACACCATTAACTCTAAAAATTCATGTTATTATTTACTTGAGTAATTACTACCTGTATGCAGAACAAAGAAAATATGAATTGTGAGTTTATCCTTACTATACTTGGTATCGACTATAAGTTGACATTCTTATGACAACTTAGTTTCGTTATAGAACTTATAAAAGATAATTACTTACTTAAACTTGCGTTAAGTTGGCAACCTTAGATATTTTTTGACAAAGAGTGAACAAGTTAAAGATGATCGCAACAAAATTGCTAAGAAATTTGAGGTAGAAACAACCTTCTTTATAGGACGTCGTGGTACGAAAAGTCAATGTAAGACCTAAAAGACATTGCTATAAGAGCTCGTTGTAGGCCCCCAGGGTTCATGTATGTTTGTGGGTGTGTAAGTTTCTTTCTTCCACCATAACTTCTATATGGCTCAACGGATTTGGATGTAGGTATGTGGTACTAAGCGTTAGAATTCTTACATCATTCCGAGTGACACTGGCTATACATTTTTAAAAAAAAAAAGGCAAAATGTCGACCGCACGACGCTATTTTCAAGGGGTCTATTACGAAAAGTTTCACGCGATACACGCAACTGCGTCCGAGCTTCGTTATGATTGTTTCCTATTACAAAGCACTTGCGTATGCGATATCGCAAAGTGATTGCGTAAGTTTGACAGTTTTTTTCTAGCGTATCCGACATCATTCGTTCAATAGTCTTTGGGCTACGATAGCCAAATTGAAAATGTGTTTCATAGCCACAATCCAGGAACTGCGGACGACTATCGTGACCAAGTGACTGCGTACGCAATTGCGTATGTTATTTTCGTAATAGGCCCCCAGATGTGAAAAAAATACTTGTTTCTTTAATTATTACAATATGGGCATCAAATGAAAGGCCTTAATGAGCACAATACAAAACTATATAATTTGTCACTAAACTGAGTGAAGTAAAAAAACAAACTGTTAAATAACTAGTGTCCGTTTGGCGACCGTTTTGTGGAACAATTTTTAATCAAAGAGGTCCCCCAACTGCAATGACACTTGTTATTTAACTTTTTAGTTAGTTTGAATTATTTTAAATTTATTTATTTTTCTCGATGTTTATGAATTGTCAATTCATAGCATGATTAACACTATTTCGATATCTGATACTATTTATAATTTAGAAATTTGGAGTACCGTACTTAATTCCTGAATTGATCTTTAAAAACACTTCTAGTTAAGTTATGATCAATGTCTCTAATCGGTAGTATGGTTGCACTGTTTTATCAAGTATGTGATGAATTAATTTCATTATGAAACAATAATCAAAATAATGATCACAACAATAGTCTGTGAACCAACATCTTACAGCTGCTAAGTCACACTCACGACAGATATTTGACTGCACAACTAAACGGAAACGTAAATGAAACAAAGGCCTTCCCATCCAATAAGCGGCAAACAAAATTGCAGCACATCAACAGACAATGGCCGCCGAGCCGCCAGCGCAGTGGAACGCTGATCTTGAATGGAGTGAAAGTGTGTGGTTACTTCCTACCACGTGGAAAGTGAACGCTCATGAGCACCGCTCGACTCAACTCAGGCTCTGTCTGATACGCATCTCACGTTAGCAAATTGATGCAAATGCTCGAAAGTTGCCGGGCAAATAAAATACAAGCGAACATGTTTGTTTGACAACAGAGGTAGGAAAATTGTATAATGCAGTTGCGACAAACAAAAGAGCGATAATCACTATAGCGACAGAACAATATTTCGACACACGTTGTAGCGACAATACGTAGCTGCGACGAACGTTACTGCGACAAAATGTTCTCGCGACAGAACATAGCTGCGACGAACGTTACTGCGACAAACGTATCTACGACAGCGTATGGGCTCGTTTGAATCGTCTCGACGAGTACTTTGTTAGGAAATAGTTTCCAGGGTCTGATGATGGAACCGGAAGAAGGACACAGGTACTCTTTATTTAAACCACGCTACCCCATCGAGTTTGGGCTCGTTTGAATCGTCTTGACGAATATTTTGTTGGGAAATGGTTTCCAGGGTCTGATGATGGAGCCGGAAGAAGGACACGGGAACTCTTTATTTAAACCACGCCACCCCATCGAGTTTGGCCTCTTTGAATCGTCTTGACGAGTGCTCCGATAGGAGATAGTATATTTTCAGTCTTCGCTCGTTAACTAAAAAGCAAAAAATAATAACTTTATAAAAAAACTTTTTTTAATCACGTTTTTAAAATGGACTAAAAATTATAAAAATCGGACTAAAAGCATTAAAAAGGACTAGTAAAAACCAAATAAAAAGTATAAAATAAATTCTTCTGTACATATTTATAACTTTAACCTTATAACTTTATTTTTTACTGTCGTGGTTAATGATGTTGCCGTGGGGCGCCCCACGTTTTATAAATATTGACAGAAGAATTTATTTTATTAATACTTTTTATTTTGTTTTTACTAGTTTAATGTTTTAGTGTTCCGTTTTAATGTTTTTAGTCCGATTTTTATAATTTTAGTCCGTTTTAAAAACGTGTTTTAAAAAAAATATTTTTTTTCAGTTAATTATTATTTTTTGCTTTTTAGTTAACGAGCTTAGACTAAAAATATACCATCTCCTATAGGAGCACTCGTCAAGACGATTCAAACGAGCCCAAACTCGTTGGGGTAGCGTGGTTTAAATAAAGAGTTTCTGTGTCCTTCTTCCGGCTCCATCATCAGATCCTGGAAACTATTTCCAAACAAAGTACTCGTCAAGACGATTCAAACGAGCCCATACGCTGTCGCAGATACGTTTGTCGCAGTAACGTTCGTCGCAGCTATGTTCTGTCGCGAGAACATTTTGTCGCAGTAACGTTCGTCGCAGCTACGTACTTTCGCTACAACGTGTGTCGAAATATTGTTCTGTCGCTATAGTGATTATCGCTCTTTTGTTTGTCGCAACTGCAATATACAGTCAGGAAAAGTTAGATAAGGGGCTCGCTCACCTGTTCTTTTATTTACTTTTAACATTGAAAATGAATTTTGATCACTTCAGTATAGTCCCCCCATTTTGCTCAGAGTGTGGCATCGCCCTGGTGTCGTGAGTTTTAGAGCTATGTGGGTGGTTAAGGTCTCAAAAGGTGCATCTTGACGAGGAGGGCAAAAAGATGGTAAAAAAAATTAAAAAGTCAAAAACTTAAAAAAAGAAACATGCGTTACCTAATCGTATCTATAAGAACGAAAAAGTATCAACCTCTCTACCTATAGGGGATTACTTACTATTTTACTGGATTTTAGTTACGATTAGTTAAAGTAAGGGTATATAAATCTGAAAACTGAGCCATTTTGGCTCAGTTTTTTTGCCTCACCTTACATACGAGGACTCGGCTTTATATGATAGTAATGTTTTTATCTTCGAAATATTTCTGCTTATTAATTTTAAAAGAAAGAGAATAGTATCATCGCCTATCGCTATGCTGTACCCTTAGCACGAACAGCTATCGAAAAAAAAAAATATTTTGTATGGTAAACTTGTACAGCGCCATCTACCGCCGAAAAGCGAGATTTTCCATAGATAATTACTCTATTGAGTACTTTTACGCCCTTTATTTTACTCGATATTTGTTCGTGCTGCAATGTTCTCCATTCCCTTAGCACGAACAACTATCGAGAAAAAAATCTTATTTAAGTATGTACATAAATAAGATTTTGTAAGACTCCGTAAATTTCATAATCTTTTCGTCGTGTAAAAAACTATTGGTCGCATTTTGAAGGTAGATAACTTCTGTACGTGAAAACGGAAAGCAACAAATTAAGCTTCAAATAGCACATTATAGCATAGCGGGATCAGACGAGGCGATTTTATTTGATCAACTCTAAATCACTTGCGATTTGCACCGTCTAGCGTCTGTACGTTTAAATCGCAAGCGACCGCGTACATTTTTTATTGACCGATAATAATTTGATCGCCTAAATTCGGCTCATGTGAACCCGGTATTAATGAATTAGTGATATAATTGAATGAATGAATCACATGACGAATGAATGCGCATGTTTCGGAGCGCACCGCTGCCGTTGACACTGCTTGAACTCTGATATGAATCACACCGTTTAGTATACACGTTATGTTAACACATTCTTTATATTTATTGTTAAATTGTCTAACAATAGAATTCATTTATCTCCTATTTAATCAAAATTACATAGGTACCTATTAATTATTAAACTTTGAAGTGGTCTGTACCCTTAGCACGAACGCTATCGAAAAAAATAACGAGCGTAAAATCATTCGATAGTGCAATTTTGTATGAAAAATTAGTACAGCGCTATCTACCGCCGAATAGCGAAATTAAATTTTCCATAGAGAATTCTCTATCGAGTAATTTTACGCGCATTATTTTTCTCGATAGCTGTTCGTGCTACGGGTACTGATTATTTTTCTTTACTCATACGTTTTTAAACGAATAATGAAGCTTTTCATCTTAAAATAATTTATATCCCAACTATTTTCAAGACTATTAACGTGATATTATGGGATAGTTATAGATTTTCTTCCTTTTCCCACAAATGATGTTTGACATTTTAGTCATGTATAAAATAATTATTATTTATGACCATCATGCAGCCATTGTTTAATGTCCCCACTGCTGGGGCACAAGCCTTCCTTATGGATGGATAATGAGGATGGATGGGCCATAACCCACCACGCGGGCCCAATGCGGATTGATGGGTGTTAACGACTGCAAATGCACCCGGGACCAACTGCTTAACGTGCCTGCCGAAGTACGGAGGAGCTCGAGATAATACATTTTTGGTCACCCATCCCATGACCGACCCTTGTGAAAGTTGCTTAACCTCCGCAATGCCCTAAACCACTGCGCCATCGAGCTCTTCAATACATTATAAACAATGGTAAAAGGTAATTTTCGTGCTTATTTAATAGGTGTCTTTGTATCCGCTTTACAAAGCCCCAAAATCTAGTTTATTTAATTTTATTATGGAAAAGTCGTCCTCTTGTCTTCTCTTCCTTCCCAATATTGAGATACCCAACAGGGTCCATAATTTGTACTTTGTTTTTAGTTGTAACATCTTTATTATAGCATTATGGTTGCAATAAATATATTGAATATTGAACTCATTAATTCCCATGACTGAATAAAAATAACTATCTTTCCTAATAAATTATACACATATATTAGGTATAAGTAGGTACATAAAAAAAAACAAAAATAAAATATGATCGCCACTTTTTTATAGCAGGGTTGACTTGCAGGTGATACTGGGAATTGAAGAGTTTTCAAATATTGTGAAAGGATGTTTGACATTTCGTGAGGATTGAAAAAAGTGGAAATTTAAGTAAGAAGTTTTTCTGCCATTTTCCGTCAGACGCAAGCTTTCATTCAATCTATCTTATCAGCATTTTATCAAGTCCTGTTGCCCGGAAGAGTTGTCTATAATCTATTAAGATGGATTCTGGTGCGTATGAATGAGGGAAGGATTAATTCACGTGAGGCGTTCACCTTTTGCCTTAGGTCTACGACCGGCCGAGTTTTGCCAGCTGATCGGCGGGCCGAGGTTGCCCGAGAGTGATCGATAAACTTAGGAACAGCTAACTTTTTATGGAATCTATAGATTTCACATAATCTTTATAATATGGTTCAAATTTTTGACAGTTATAGGTAGTGTATTTTGTAAAAACAAATTATCTAAATGTTTAAATAAGAATTGAGGCAATTTATACCTAATAAATTAGAGTTGTTGGTTTAAAATGCAAAGTTGGCTGGGTACCTACGTATAAATATTTGAAGAACCGAATGAGAATGACAAAAATTGTTTTTAACCTTGATTTTTTTTTATTAAACACGAATAAAAAGCATAAAAAGAAGAGAATGGTAGTGAAGCATTTTTTTATTGCTCTTCAGTTGAAAAACGTAGGCTACAAATGGAAGGTTCAGGGTCACCACTTTTTTACCATTGAAAATGGTTATCAGTACCCTTAGCACGAACAGCTATCGAGAAAAATAACGCGCGTAAAATTACTCGATAGAGAATTCTCTATGGAAAATTTAATTTCGCTATTCGGCGATAGATGGCGCTGTACTAATTTTTCATACAAAATTGCACTATCGAGTAATTTTACGCGCGTTATTTTTCTCGATAGCTGTTCGTGCTAAGGGTACTGTACCCTTAGCACGAACTAGACACGTGTGAGCGTTTGATTTTTTTAAATCTGTGGGTAACTTTTTTGGAATTTTGAAAAATGTAAAAAGTTGGGTTTTTTGGAGGTGTTTGTTTACTAAAACGTAAATATTTCGCGAAAAACCGACTTATGAGGAAATACCACGGTCGAGAGAATTGAAAAAATCCTATACTAAGTTGACAAAATCAACGTTTCGTTGTCCCCTGTTTCCTCCTCAAAAACCAGACCGATTTAAATATTTTTTTCATTAAAAATTAAAGAAAAGGTTTGGCTGTGTTCCTATGTTTTCTTTTTTTCATAAATTAATTATTAAAAGAGATAATAGTCTTTAAAAAACCTAAAAAATATTGACATTGTTTCGACATCCAGCAATCAAAATTGACGAAATAATATAAAAAAATCAAAACATAGGAACACAGCCAAATTATTCCTTTAAATTTTAATGAAAAACATATTTAAATCGGGCTGGTTTTGGAGGAGGAAACAGGGGACAACGAAACGTTGATTTTGACAACTTTGTATAGGAATTTTTCAATTCTCTCGATCGTGGTGTATTACTGCGCTACACTAGCGCCGCCAATGGAAAAAAATCGTAGTGCTTATAAATAAAGAAGAAATTGTGAATTGTGTTCTTCTAGTCTTTGTTGTACTTTTTATCGTTTAAACAGTATTTTATAACCTGTCGTTTAGTTGTCGTTTAGTTTATTGCTAAAAGTGGCCACTTTTAGCAATAAAACTCCATTAAACTAAACGACAGACTAGAAAATATAGTTTAAGCGATAAAGAGTACCACAAATCTTATTCAGAGTACACTAGAAGAACACAATTCACAATTTCGTCTTAAATAATTAAGCACTATGATTCTTTTCCATTGGCGGGCACTAGCAGGCAACACTAGCGAGTGTACCGTATAAACCCTAAAAAAATCCTAGGGGATTTGTTAGGCTACAAAATTACGGAAAATGTTTAAAAATCGGTTTCCCGTAATTTTGTAGCCTAACTAATCCCCTAGGTGGTCCCTTTATTTGGAATTGTAGAAAAAACCGGCCAAGTGCGTGTCGGACCATGCGCCGTAGGGTTCCGTAGTTTCCTTATACCATACGATATTTCATACCACTATTATTTTTCGTCTGCAAAAATAACTTTGTTTTTCACATCAAAGTTATATTTGCGGTTTTGGAAAATGTGCTATATCTCAAAAACTAATTATTATATTTCGTTCAAACCAATTTCGTTAAAAGTGTTTATTAAGATCTACAGCATATTTTTTTTTTTAATTTTCACTCTCTTATTTCAAAAGTTAGAGGGGGGGGGGGGGGACACATTTTACCACTTTGGCAGAGTTTATCTTTCAAACGGCTGACTTTCAAAAAAAATCGTCTTTGGAACCTCAATACCATTTTTAAAGACCTATCAATAGACACCCCACACGTATTGGTTTGAAGAAAAAATTTTTTTTCAGTTTCAGTCCCATGTTTGGGGGGCCCCCCTTAATCTTTTATTTTTTTTATTTTTGTGTTAAATTCGTTAAGCGGTTAACAGAATACATCTACCTACCAGTGGCGAGGAGTCAAAATATGGCAAAGGTAATCCGGAACAATAATTTCGCCAAAAATTCTCTTAACTGTATGGTGGATTGCTGGGGTGGGATTTCTAAATGGGAAGCCGATAGGAATCGACATGTATGGACCATTCGCCACTGCTACCTACCAAGTTTAAACTGTGTAATCCTGATACTTTCGGAATAAAGTGGCTGTGACATACGGACGGACAGACAGACAGACATGACGAATCTATAAGGGTTCCGTTTTTTGCCATTTAGGCTACGGAACCCTAAAAACGGTATTTCCGTATATAAAAAGTGATATAGCATCTATGATTATTGACCGATCATCATGGTATTGGTCTTACAAGTCACCAAAGTGACCTTCAATCAGCCAAAAAGTCTCGAATAGGTAAAAATATAGATTCGAAATGACTTCATTTCTAAGTTTATTTGAATAAATGATTTTTCATTTCACTTCATTTCAAAAGATGCGGAAGCAGACGAGAAGTGTATTCGTTGGAATTTTGAAAATCTAGAAAAATAATAAGATTTTGCATTTGATTTGATTTAGTTTTTTCGTAAATTTTGTATATATTTTCAATGCTCCGATTCTTGCGGGGACTGCGAATTCTGTGAATTTTTCGTTCTGTGGGGGCAACCTTTACGTTTGTAGAAACCAGCTACTCGACAACAGATGGCAGCACAAGTTTACTTTTTATATAATTATTAAATTTACAGGAAAAATACACCCGTAAAAGAAAACTTAACTATTGTTATAATTATTTTAGTTTTATTAGTAACATGACATTTTAAGTTCCGTATTAGAATCTCTAAAGTTGAATGGCCTATGGTCATAACACCTAAGGACGAAAGACCTTATTTGAAATCACTTTATCGTCATGAAACCTAATCGTTGTTAGACCGTGTTTAATGCTTATGTTTTATAATACCTATGGACGAAATACCTAATTTAAAACGCCTAATCGTCGTGAAACCTAACCTTTGTTAGATAGTTTAAAATGCCTATCTATAGAGGCTTCAATGATAACGTAAGTTTGGCACTATAAAATCATTTGATGGACTAATTATGTTAGGACCTTTGATAAACAGACTATAAGCTGCGACGACGAGGAGCGAGGGGAGGTTAGGTTCTATTGCGAAATAAAATATTTAATGATGTATTATCCTTAGGTGAATATCAATTATGTATGTATTTCAACTATTATACCGCGTGTAACAAAACCCTCAACGAAGCCGAGGTCTACGTACCTATTCTGCCCTGCCTGTCATCAGGCTCATTTCTGTACCCATAGCACGAACAGCTATCGAAAAAAAAATGCGCGTAAAACATTCGATAGAGTAATTTTGTATGGGAAATTTGTACAGTGCCATCTATCGCCGTAAAGCAAAATGAAATTTCCCATAGAGAATACTCTATCGAGTACTTTTTTCTTTTCTCGATAGATGTTCGTGCTAAGGGTGTTCAAAATTATTGCTGGGAAAGGATTTTAATTTTTGGTGTTAATAAATAATTGCATACATTAACACGCAATGTAACGCGTACAACAACCACGCCTGCGAGTGTATGCTACCACAGATTAATATTACGATGCTACACAGCTGCGTGCGAAATTCCTCATCAAAAGTGATGACGTTTTGAAGCCATTGTTTGTTACGAAATGCTTAAAATTTTAATAATGTTTCTTTTGAAAAAAATAGTAAATAACGAGTAAAATTCTTTTTTACTTTGACCTTCAATAACTTCGTAATTATTGGTTTCCCAGGTATAGTCTAAGAGACAAAAATGATCCTGATGATGGGCGGAATGCATGGACTTCGATTTCGTAAAGGGTCTTTTTTACACCCGTTACAATAGTAAGTACTTATTATTATTAAGTAAGTACTTATACCCCTTAGGTAAGTACTTATTTTGTGCATTAGGTGTTTTTCAAATTAGGTCTTTCGTCCATAAGTGTTAATGACCTAAAGCCATTTAACTTTAGAGATTCTAATACGTAACCCATTTTTTGGGTTCCGTAGCCAAAATGGCAAAAAACGGAACCCTTATAGATTCGTCATGTCTGTCGGTCTGTCTGTCTGTCCGTATGTCACAGCCACTTTATTCCGAAAGTATTAGGATTACACAGTTGAAACTTGGTAGGTAGATGTTTTCTGTTAACCGCTTAACGAATTTAACACAACAATTAAAAAAATAAAAGATTAAGGGGGGGGCTCCCCATACATGGAACTGAAACTGAAAAAAAAATATTGTTCAAACCGATACGTTTAGATAGGTCTTTAAAAATGACATTGAGGTTTCTAAGACGAATTTTATTCAAAGTCAACCGTTTGCAAGATAAACACTGCCAAAGTGGTAAAATGTGTGCCCCTCCCCCCCCCCCGCTCTTTCTTCTTTTTTTTACCGTGCTTCTAATCTTTGGCTTCTATCATAGACTTATTTCATTGGCTTCTATAGACAAAAGCATTGCTCTTCAATCGTCACATCGCTCAAATCTTCATCGCAAAACGGACCAGGAAAACGTATACTGGATCCGTTTAGTGTGTTGTGTGTGAACAGGCTCATACAACTACATTACTACATAGTCATAATAGTCGAATAAAAACGTATTTGATAAAACGGTCCTGACGGATCTTGGACGGATCACTTGCTTACATTGACCTATGCTTTTATAGATGAAAAATTATCCGAGAGCCTAAAATAACAAGACTCTTTGCAAAGTAAATGACAAGAACTATGAAAAATAAAACAATATAGCTTTTAAAAATAAAATGTCTTGATGTTTGTGATTGATTACTTTAAAAAAATGTAAAAAAAAAGTACTTTGACATTTTCTAAACCACTATGGACTTTGTCAAACATTTTTTTTCTAAATTGCAGTATTAATCGGTGTATTAATAAGTACGTTGTGTTTTTTCCCTGTTGTTTCAAAAATTACACGAGTTTTTTCATACCTGAATCAAGTGACATGGGGGAAAAGTATGGCCCGGAGACGAGCCACGAGGAGCGCGATCTGCAGCGCATGCAGATCGTATACTCCGGCAAGATGCGTGAGAGACAAGTGTTCATGGAAGAGTTAAAGGCATATCGCAAGAAAATCCACAAATGTGTGTTGAAAAAAATGCACAGAAGTATCGGTCCTACATGGTACCATGCACTGAGCGTACCACAGAGGGAATCTCTTGATACACTAGAATTCTCGATCTATCAAGATTTACTAGAAGGAAGGCCTATTCGCTCAGCCAAAGTCATGGCCCGTCTTGGCTTATGTCCACGACCAAATAGCGTCGACCTTATGAACTGCTTGTACTTAGGCCGAGATGATCCTAAAGTTATGCTAGCCGAACTGTTTGCCATTATGTACGGTCATACCATCGATGGAAAACGTGCTGATTATGATTTGAATGCTAAGCTTATACTGTCTGCTATTCTATATCTGGGATTAAATAACTTGATCGAGCTACTTAAGGAAAGGTTTAGTCCAGATCAGCCAGAGAAGCCTCCACCACCAAAACCGAAACCAAAACCGGAACCACCTCTTAAGTCTCCGTATTTGCAGAAGATGATTGCAGTATTATATGAACCTCCTCGACCTAAACCATTGAAACCCGCGCCTTTGCCGAACTTAGAAGCACTGAACGAACCGATAGAGGATCCGCCTCCCATACCGAAACCTCCACCGCCGCCTCCACCACCACCACCTCCCAAAAAGAGAATACCAATATCTTACTGTCAAAAACTTGCTGGCATACTAACCATTGAACCATATGCCACTGACATTTCAGTAAAAGCCGTGGAACGTAGTAGTCAACGGCGGGTAAAAGGGGATAACGTTACAGTCACGGAGGTGAAAAAGACATATGGTATTTGCGTCACTAGACGCAAGAAGTCAACAAGGAAAAGGAAGCTCAAAGCCCCTAAAACAGGCTTAATGAATGCTCAGTATGTTATAAACGGTGTTTACACAATACAAGGTAAAACTGTGTTTGTTCTCGGATGCGTGACTATTTTACCTCCATTGGGTGACCTAATACATGGAGGCTATAGGTACCTAGACGGTGAATATATTAATATCCACTGTGGTTTTCGCGCGCTGCCACCGCCGCCAAAACCAGATCCTTGTGACTGCGTAAAGCAATGGCAATCCAAAGTACTTGAATACGTCAAAAGTAGCAAATGCTACTGCAAACATTTCTACGATTTTGGCCACGAAGATTCTTTTCCTCCTGAAGAGTTGCCATTTTTCCAGAAACCTACGAAACATCACCCTTGCAGGTTTAATTATGACAATATATATAATACAGATCCTAAATCCCTCCATATCGATAAGGAATTTAAAATGATTTGGGACACTGACAGCATGTTGCGCGTTGATGACGGCACAGCTATAAAGAAAGACAAAAAGAAGAGAAAACGAGATTCAGCCACTTGCTTGGGCGATAAACCTAAGGCTGAGGACTATTTAAGATGCGCGTTGAAATTCATGAGACAAGTAAATGTCGCAGCACGTCTGCCAGATGCTCACCAAGTACCAGAGTTAAAAGAATGGATGCGACGACGAATTCATGGTCCATTCAAAACCCATCAAAAGAACGAATTTTTACGGAAGAGCACTATGTACTGGCAAATGCTCACGACGATGGCGATGCAAGGTTTTGGACATGTATCACCGATTAAAGATCCTACTTATGGTGGACATACAACCTGGGTACACAAGCAAAACTTAAATGACAAATTCAGGAAGTTTACCTATCAGTACAGACTAGAGTTATTCAGATCATTGGCAAAAATTAACAACTTGATGTGGGCGACAATGTTTCAGGCTGAATTTCCTGATAAAAAATTCAGAGAAATATATTTTTCGTATTTGTTTGGTCGCGTCGAAGATCTGTCACTCATGCATCCGTACAATATTACAGAAACCACAGAACGCAAATTGGCTATGGCCAAGAGACGGTACTGTTGCATACCAGACGGCATAGAACCACCAGAGTGATTCAGAATATCCTTATTAAATGTTTATTTTTTATTCCAATAAAACGTGATGTCATTTAAATTAGGTATTTTTTTAAATACCTATTGGATTATTTGCTTTCACTTCCGACCATCTCTTGCTTCAGCCACCCGCCTTACAGAAATGAACTAAAATAAAACTCACCAATACGTAATCCATAATTTAATGTGATAAGAATAACAAAATATAGGTACCTAAAGTAGGGCCACTTTAATAGGCCACATTTGACACTTCATCAAAATTCCTCAACGTAACCTTGTAACGGCGGGCATCAAATATAATATATTTTTTCTATGTTAGAACAGCACAATTACTTCATGTTTTTCAATTACGAATGTATATTTACGGTAAACTGACCGAAAAAAATTACTTTACGATTTATTTTCACTGAAAAACCATTTTCATCCCCTTAGGGATGGAATTTTCAAAAATCCTTCCTTAGTGGATGCCTGCACTGTATAAGGTATCTGTGTGCAAAATTTCAAGTCTCTAGGTTCAGCGGTTTGGGCTGTGCGTTGATATCTCACTCAGTCAGTCAGGACTTTGAATTTTATATATATAGAAGATTGGCGGCACGCGACATCAAATTTTATTTCCACTATTTATCGTAGGTAGATACTTGAAAGTCATATTATTTCAAATCTTCATCATAGGCCGACCGGTCAAATGAGTCCTCTCCTGCGGGGCACAGGGGCGCGGGGGAAAGACGAGAACGGGGAGCGCGAGAGGTGCGGGCGGCAGGCGCATTTTTGCCTAAACTCAGTTCGCTGGCAACGCGGCTAGCGATCGCACGTGTTGACAGTTGCGGACTTAGTGAGATTACACATGACATTACATTCTCAAGATGCGTCTAAAAATTTTCGGACATAAAATGAATAATCAGTGAAAGCAAATGGATTTTAACGTATACGAATAATAATGGGACAGGGATTTGACTGATGATTTTTTGATAAGTACTTTTTCATAATAACTGAATTCATATTCCATGTTTGAAGTCTGTATCGATTCATTCACTTTAATCGATGTTTTGAAGCTATGAACACCTACGGTCACCTCACTATGAATCGAAAATTGACAAATGTCAAATGTGGCCTATTAAAATGGCCCTACTTTAATCGGGTATATTTACATAATATGTATGGCTTAAAATTAGATCCACTGATATACGTCTGTGCCGAATTGTGATTTGTGAAAGTCAACATTTACATCAATTTGTTCAATTTAGCTTGTTAATTTAGATACTACAGTATAATGTCGTTACAATTACGGTTAAATCCGTATAATACTCCACAGGTATTAAAAATAAAATTTCACTTCGTACCACATTTTCACTTACACATAGGACCTTAAAGTATTATTATACAAAGTCTTAGTTATTTATTATAAAATCTATCGTTTTATTTTAATACAACTCTAGTGGTAGTTGTAGCTATGTAGTCCACTACAACCGCACTAAGGGATATTCAATCGTCTTTGGTATCATTACAGAAAACGTGTTGCAAACATAAAACCAAGAATACTGATTTAAAACGAACTGTTACATTACATGTCATTTAAAACATCTCCTTTAAAACTACGGAAACAAATATAACAAAGTTAAATGGCAAAACGAACAAAGTGATTTAAATACGTCTGTTAAGAACATCAATATAATTATAAATATTTACTTATTAAAGTAATTGTAATATTGCAATTAGAGATACACATTGAAATGCAATAAGTATTTAATAGTCTCTATTCAATCATCATCCTAAGTTATAGTATTGTGCATTTTATAATGAAATATGAAAATTAATAAAGTCGAATATAGTAGGTATTTCGTTAAAATAGCCGAATAAAAAGTTTGTGCTCTAGACGTAAAAATAGTTTTTTTTTAAGAGAGCTCTAAACTTACTCTGTACAACTCAATTTTAAGCACATAGTTGCTGCACATTTAAAACAAAATTAGATAGCTCAGAAATTGTTACCTCTGAAAACATTTTCCTTAATCTGGTAAACTTCTTCTGAAGGTTTTTTTGGATGAGACCTGCAATTCTTTGATTATTTTGTGCCTTTTCATTTTCAGTTAATTGTTTTAACGCAACAAACAAATTGTGTTATTTTTGTTTAAAGTTAAGTTTAATAATTGAATAATGGATGGACAAGCAGCTTTATAGACGCTTTATTGGTTCTTCTTCAAAGTCTCTGTTTATTAAATCCAGCATCTTTAAAGGGCACTTAATTTTTTCAGTTTCTAACAATTCACGTTCACTCGATTTATTGTACTTAACAGTGCTCTGTGATTTGAGAAGGACTGGCCTTAACGAGAACGACATATCTATGAAGAGTACCATCGAACATTGACTGCTTATGTGTATAATGATTTGGGAACAAGTCTTTCCCTAAATGGGTGTACTATACACTTTCAGATGATACTTCAATGCGAGTTACAGGCCTCAAGTCATCAGTTTCCAACATATTTCGTTCCAAAGGCTTCAAATCTGTAGTTCTTGGTGAGAGTGTTGCGAGTGAGCGGGGGCGGCGGCGGGCGCGGGCGCGCGCTGTTGCAAGTGAACTAGAGCTGAGAGGAGCCGCGTGTTGGCCTCGTCCAGCGCCGCTATGCGATGCTCCTGCGCTTCTATCACTCGCTGCTTGTGCGAGAGGGCGGCGGCCATCTTGCGCTGCTCGCGCCGCAACTCTTCTTCCACGCAGATTAATCTGGAAATAATAAGTGGTATCAGTACAAATCTCAAAGAACGTGGTTATCTAACTAATGATAGGCCAAAACGGCACTTTCTGTCGGAAAATGAGAAAAGTATATACCTTGAAATTATAGCCTTCATTTTGGCATCGGTGTGGTCCTGACCAGGTTCCGCTGGTAGCCGACCACGTAATAATTCTACTGAACACTTTAGCCTCTCGATTTCTCGTTCATACTGCAATAGAAAAAAAATGAACCTCTCGATCATAGTTTAAGGAGGATATAGGGAAGATAAATTGTTTATAGCCGTTATTATAGCATGTTGAAGATCTAGTGTATTCGAAGACATTTACCTGCTCAATAGTCCTGTGATGTTTAGAAGTTCGCCTTCTGCCAGTTGTGCTGTACAGTGTGTCTTCCACCTCATCAGAACTATCAGTGAGCTCTCTCGCAGATTCCAAGCTCAATCGCCTCTGGAGCTTATCTCTCGCAGTAGTCTCACGTTCATTTCGCACCGGAGGAGGCCTTTCACTTGCTTCACTGGACTGTGACTCCCTATTAAAAATGCCCTGAGGAGACTCCCGCTTTTCACGCACACCATAATACTCTTGGTGCCTTTCTAAATCTTCGTTCACCCTACTGCTAGAAATCTTCGCCCCAGAAAACGTCCTATCCAGTGGATAATTCGTCTCTGGAATAGAACTTTCCGTTATGCTATATTTTTCCGGTGAAGCCTTGGCGTTCTCCATATTGAACAATGCTTTCTGACTCCGAGAAATCTGTAGTCTGTACATTTCTTTGTTCACTTCTTCTACGTTAGAGTCAGACCTGCCCATAGCGTAACCAGAATCGGTCGAAATGTGATGAGGCTTGCTTTCGTACAGTGATTCTCCGCGTTGACCGAAATGCTTTAGATTGAGCTGATTTTGGTTGGTAGAATACGAGAGCATAGGATTCGTTCTGGGCATTCTCGTTTTGCTACTTTTTCTTAAGCTTGGCGAGTTGCTAGAGGATTCGTCGTCCCGTATTCTCGGTGAATTACTATGGTTACTCATCTGATACACATCCTCATAATTACAATTATCTCTGGTAAGTTTTCGGTGGGTATTATTACGATTTTTATGGTCATAATTTCTAGAGTCGTCGTTGAAGTTAGTGGAACCCTCTTCAGAATTCGTCTCAACGTTGTCTGTACTCAAACCCTCCTCATCTATGGATGAACTGGATGAGCCACAAGGGCAACGCTTTGAATTTCTATTTTCATTGTTATTCTTCTTCTTCTCCTGAGGTGGACGATTGTCTTCCATGTTGTAAACTGGATTTGTGAATACTAATGGAATTACTTTAGAACTTGCATTTGTATTTGTCTGTGTATTTTCTGCTGTTGTAAAGTTTTGGATTCCATACTTCTGAATATCGTAATCGATTTTCTGCTGCACTGGGCTCTTTGGATAGAATTTTTCGTTTTTGTTGTCATAATACTGCTTTTCCCTCTGTTTTTGGTAATTTAGCTGAGAATAACGGCTCATGGGCTGGCCACCGTTTTCGTATGGCTGATGATGATGGGTTGTGTTTTCGATGGGACTAGAACTTTGGCTATATGTAGCAATACTTTGGTACCCAGAACTGGCGACGTTAGATAAACCACTGATTGAGACATTTGAACCGTTGTTTGTGTAGTTGATTTTGTTTCCATTACTTATATTGTTATTCACAGACTTCGATTGGACTAAATTCTTTTTGTTCATTATAAGTTTGTCGTCAACTATATCAGAATCGTCAGCGTATTTCAGAAGGTCCGATAGCTCTTCTAATGTGGCAGTTTCTTTCATAATGTTCTGCATGTCATTCGAACTGTAATTATGGTTAATGCTGTCGCTGCTTGGTGATCTTTCTGTGTTATTATAATTTGAGTTATTATGATAATGATTTTGTTGGTTATAATTATTTGGTTTGTACCTATCTTGAAACCTTCGTTCTAGGCTTTCGTTGACTCCATTACTGATTCCTTTTTGATATTGGTCGGAACCAAAACCTATCTGGACCACTTTGAGATTGACACAATGTTCTTGGTTGTTATACTGTGAACTGTATCTGTCCGGGTTAACGTTTGGGTTCACAGGATTTGACCCATATCCATTCCTTGGAAGTGTAGCGGACCGTAAATTAAAACTTGGTGATTTCGCAACACCGGCGTAAGCTTTGTACTTAGATTCTTCGGCATTTGATTTTGAGGGACTGATATTGAATTGGACCCCATTTTTGTTCATTATAGGCGAACTGTGTGCGAAATTACTATTCAACCCGTTCGTTGATGGTTCGGTATTATTTTGCTTTGTTGGTGTATTACAAGTTGGGTCGTTGAACCTTAAATAATAATAAAAAACAGTTATTATCGACTTTCTTTTTAAGAAATATTATATAATTATGATTATTCATTTTTATAATATTATTGAGAACCAACCTAAAGATATTATCAGCATGTTGCGGCATTGGTCCATAGTCGTTGCTGACTAACCTCTTACTCAGTTCATCTAAAATGTCCGTCAAGGGATCCAACTCCTGAAAAAAAGAAAACATTCGTTTCAAAAACATACTAATGAAAACGGGGTTTTCAATGGCTACTACTTGTATCAAGTTTTTCATAGTTAAATTGTTTCATAATGTTTTATAGTTCTTGCATCTCACGAATGAGCCCGTCAACACTCTTAAGGCAATGCAATAAGAGGCGATAGATTTAGATACATGGTTCCCAAAGTAAAAAGTGCTTTTGCTAAACGACAATACAACTACCCTGGCTCCCTATTTATATAATAAACTCAATAGAATTTGTCCAACTAAAAAAACTAAATAAGCATCTACTAAAAATTAAAATAAAAGAATGGCTATAACGTTGACAAGTTTTTTGCGCCCATTTTTCTTGTCAGCTAAAAGACGTCATAATGGGTAGTAGGGTAAAAAAAGATTTGACGATTTAAAAATGCTTATTATGTGAGCTCATTTAAATAAATATATTTTCATTTCATTTCATTTCGAGCCTAAAGAGTGGTTATGACTATCATTACCTGTATCCTAGCGGCAGGCAGCTTGGGTAGGCTATCAACTAGCAATGCGTGTAACGTTGCCAGCTGTTTGCCAAGGTCCACGTGAGGCGCCCAATCAGGATCTGGCTCCACCGCTTCACGAGTGCTGTCCGCACTTGTAGCGGACGTTTGAGACGCGCTTGAGTTGCGGTTGCTGCCATCTTGCTGCTGCGGCTGCTGTTGCTGGTGATTCAGCTGGGTTTGCTGCTCGTTTTGCGGACGCGTCTGTAAATAACGAAATAACAGATTGTTGTAAACAGGTAAGTCGAACGGAATAGGATTATAAATGTTGTGCACTTAACGAAATTACAATAAGAAAAACATTGCAATAAATTCTGATACACCTACATTTGGCACAAAAATAGGTATGTTCTAGGACATAGAAGAAAATGTTGTTTTATGTTCGAGTCTAGTATCTTTTAACGATATGTAATTTTAAGATGCAGCAAAGGTTTCAATTAAAATCTTTATAATATCATAGATACACATAAGGTTCCTTTCTTACCGAAATAGTCCTCAAGAACCCTTTCATGTTGGGTGCCTCTTGCTCGAGGAAATCATTGAGGAACTCCATGAAGGCCTCCTTGCCTTGGAACCTCGTAAAGTTGGCTAGCGTCTGTAACGTCTTCGCCACCAACGTCAAGTTGCGAGCGGCGCGCTCGTTCGGGTACTCTGTTTAGAAATAAATATAATGAAATTTAGCTGGAGGTCTTGAAAAACCACTTCAGTCAATCTCACAAGTAAAAATTTATAACACTTGCCATGCGTGATTCCAAAAAGACTCGGCGACAGTATAGCGGGACACAAAAAGCGAAGGAATATTGAGGCACTGATTAAGTTGTCAGAGATATCCTCTCGCCCCATTGATATTAACCTGTAGATCAAAATTAAACATTTTAGTATGAACCAGCAATTGTTGGTGAGGACTGAAAAACGGAGACGTATTGGCTTGGCAGTTATTGTGATAATAAATAAGTACCTAACGAAGATTCTAGCTAATAACGATCAGAACAGAGGGCGTATTACAAAAAAGAATCACGATAGTCGAACGCAATTCGTCGTTATTTTTTTTATATTGAACGTTATTCTTGAGTCAATAGTGCCACGGAGTGGGACGAACGAACATCGTACGCTTATCGCGATGCTTTTTTGAAATAGGCCCTCAGCTTTCAAAACCAACATTTTGGCATCGTTACTTGACGTCTCTCAGTAGTGCTTATTGCTCGCGGAAGGTGGCAAAGCAATCCCGCATTGGTGGCGGGAACGCGGGATAAGAATCAGATGCTGCGATAGCTCGCTAGGCGAGCGACACGGCGTCTCTCAGGGCCGATTCTTGCCGCCCTATCGCCGGCTGCAAGGCCGAAATTTCCTGTACAGGTAATTAGCCAGATGGTACAAACCTTTCGCGGAAGGTAGCAAAGCAGTTCCACAGTGATGGCGGAAACGCAGGTGCAGATGTGGGTGTCGTGCGGCTGATATGATGAAGCCAGATGGTATAATTACCTTTCGCGGAAGGTGGCAAAGCAGTCCCGCAGGGGGCCACGTCTGTCATAAGGTCGACGGGTCCAAATGTCCTAATAAGCCAGATGGCATAACCTTTCGCAGAAGGTGGCAAAGCAGTTGCTACCTTCGCCGAATGGCCAAAATCTCCAATATAGGTCCTAATAAGCCAGATGACCGCGCACTGGACGAAGCGCGACGCTCAATAGGTAAGCCCCCGACAAGGTGGACCGACGTGAGGGTGAAGGTTGTGGTTCGCGCACCAGACTCGGCTTCGTTGGTAGGCCCCCGACAAGGTGGACTGATGATCTGGTGAAGGTCGCGGGGCCGCTGGATGATCTGGTGAAGGTCGCGGGGCCGCTGGATGCGGGCAATGCAGGACCAATCGTGGGAGAGGCCTATACTCAGCAGTGGGTGTCGTGCGGCTGATATGATGAAGCCAGATGGTATAATTACCTTTCGCGGAAGGTGGCAAAGCAGTCCCGCAGGGGGGGCGGGAACGCGGGTGCAGATGTAGCGATAGCCCGCCAGGCGAGCGACACGGCGTCCCTCAGGGCGGACTGCTGGCGGCGCAGCGCCGCGCCGCCGCCCGCGCGCTGCGGGTCCACCTCACAGTCCGCCGCGCCCGCGCCCGCCGCAGCTGCCACCGCCTCGCCTAGCGTGTCCTGTTGCCAATAGGTAAAAACAATAAATTACTGCCTCGAGCAATAGAAATTCGTTTGTGTATCGATGGTTACGCCAAATGGTGTCAAGGTCATCAGGAACAGATAAAAATGGACCTGATAGCTGAGCACCACTCCAGCAAAGATTTCAAGAATTTCTGGAAGTGCACTAATAAAATGAATGCAAAGCCTCGTGTACCTGTGAGTGTGGATGGTTTTTCTGAGCCCAAAGACATCGCGAACGTATTTAAAAATCACTTCGCAGTACAATCTCCTCTTGGGACTCCATGTAGAATGTTGGATGCTGAGACTCCGGATGCCAAGGTATCGACTTTTTTACTTGGTGCTGATGTTAGAACAGCAATTAGAAAAATGACGAAAGGCAAGTCACCGGGGCACGATGGGCTCGGCATAGAACATCTACGGCATGCTGGTTTTCACCTTCCGCGTGTGCTTGCGTTATTATTTAATTTATGTATCAGTCACTCGTACCTACCCCCTGATTTAATAGAGACTCTGGTAGCTCCGATCGTTAAGAGTAAAACAGGGGACGTGTCGGACAGGTCGAATTACAGGCCAATCTCGCTAGCGACCATCATAGCGAAGGTACTCGACAGTGTGCTTAATTCACATCTAAATCGGCACATACAGTTGCATGACGCTCAGTTCGGCTTTCGACCAGGGTTGTCAACAGAAACTGCTATTCTTAGCTTAAAGCATACTGTCGGGTACTACACGGAGAGACGAACACCTGTCTATGCGTGTTTTCTCGACTTGTCACGAGCATTTGATATGGTCTCGTATGATATATTGTGGCAAAAACTATCTCGGACGGGGCTACCGGAGGAACTCGTTCGTCTTCTCAAATTTTGGTACCTGAACCAAGTCAACTATGTGAGGTGGATGGGTGAGCTGTCGGATCCTTGTACGCTAGACTGCGGAGTAAGGCAGGGTGGATTGAGCTCTCCCTTAATTTTCAATTTGTACATAAACGAGCTAATCGAGGGGCTCAGCAGCATGCCTGTCGGGTGTTATGTGGATGGAGTTTGTGTTAATAACATAAGCTACGCCGACGACATGGTGCTGCTGGCCCCCTCGGTTGGAGCGATTCGAGAGCTACTCGCGGTCTGCCAATCCTATGCCGCCTCTCATGGATTGATTTACAATGCTAAGAAGAGTGAGTATATGGTCTTTCAGGCAGGAACCAGGTGCCCGTTAGTCTTTCCACCTATAAAACTGAACGGGGCTGTCTTGAACAAGGTACAGCAATTCAAGTATCTCGGGCACTGGGTAACTGAGAGCCTGAAGGACAATGTCAATATTGAGAGAGAGCGCAGAGCATTGTCGATAAGAGCAAACATGCTGGCCCGAAGATTTGCACGGAGTACGGACGCGGTCAAAATATCACTTTTTAAAGCATACTGCACGTCGCTATACTCTTGCAGTCTTTGGGTTAAGTACACACAGAAATCGTTGAATGCTCTGAAAGTGCAATACAATAATGCTTTCAGGATGCTGCTGAGGCTGCCCCGCTTTTGTAGCGCGTCTGCCATGTTCGCTGAAGCGAACACGGACAGTTTCTCAACTGTTATGCGCAAGAAAATGGTGTCCTTATTAAACAGAGTGAAGGGCAGCACCAACACCATCCTGAAGGTCATTGCAAATAGGCAACATGTTTGCCCTTTAATGTGGCATATGGCTCAAAATACAATGTCAAAATTAGTTATAGAATATTAACATAGTTTTAGGGATTATTGTTACTAACAAATATGGATCTTGTTGTCTGAATAAATAAATAATAATAATAATAATAAGCCCGCAGGGCAGCTTGTGGCGAGCTGTTGGTGAGTAGCGACACCACGGACCCGAGTGCTCCCGGGAGTCGATCCAGGCCCCCGTCCCCGCAGCAGGGGTGGACCCCAAGGGGGCCTGCGGACTCCCGCCCCTGGCTCGCCTTCAACGGCCGTCCAGGGTGGAGTCGTTAGAGCTATACGCTCGCAGGGTGGAAGTGAAACATGCGTAAGACGCGAGTTGGCACACTGTCCCTTGTACAGTGGGTAGAAAGCGGTGTACACCTCTCTACACCCTGAGTCGCCCGCGCCGGTGTTGCGCCCCGGTCGGCAGTTGCTGACCAATTTGGGGTGCCCATCTAGCGGGCGGCGAGCCACCTTCCGCCGATGTTTCGAGTTTGTGAGATGTAGGAAATGGCGGAAGTCCGTTATCTCACCCCATAGCCCAAGTATCCAATCCATAAGCCTTTCACCCAATAGCCCGTTTAGTATTTTTTATATATTCTCACACTCGCAATAGTCTATGTACCTGCCGGGGTCCGCTTCCGTCTGCGCACTTTTGCGTGCAGTGGGGAGCGGATCCTGGCATGTGCATCACACACTTCACATTATATTAAACCAATCTCAAAGGGCCTCTACGTGTTGGACCCATGTCCCCACGCAAGCCTGGCAAAAGGACCGGGCTCTGTCCCGTGAAATCCAAGCCGGAGATACATAATAATAATAATAAGAAGCCACTTAGACCAGGGGGTCAAGTCTGCTAATGTTATTGTCAAAACCGTGTTTCAATGGTGTTTGAATAGTATGCTTTTTGCCACAGTTCTTGATTCTTAAACCCAAAATTGAGACATAATGTGATTCCGTATTGGATGTGTTTCGGTTTTGGGATTAAGAACTTCGATCAATCTATACTAAGACTTGTCATACAACTTGACATTTAGTGTCGTGTAATTTGTCAAACAGCATGTGCCACATTTTCAGCTTTGCTATTGTATTGCGTAAGATAAGATAAGATAAGATAAGATAATGCTTTATTTCAACACCACAATAACATAATTTACAAAGAAATAACAATAAAACTTAGTGTCAAAACATGGCGGTCTTATCGCTAAGAGCGATCTCTTCCAGACAACCAACGGTATGGTGAGATTGACAGAAGAGGAATACAGGGGGTGCAAAATGGCAACAATGGAATTACTCTAAATTCTTAAATATTAACTAAACTTAAGTAAGCCTAAATAGATAATACATGTCAGTATATATAATATATATATAAATATATAATTATATAAATATATATAATATAAATATATATTGTCTGCAAATGATGAGTAGTTGAAAAGCAAGTACCTACAGTGTCGGAAAGCGAAAGTCAGTGAGATAAATAGTGTTGTTTTAGCTGGTTCTTGAAAGCATCTATGGTCTGAGCACGCCTGATGGACACAGGTAAAGAGTTCCAGAGCATTGCGGCTCGAACAGTAAAGGAATCATGGTAGAAAGTTGTCCGATGGGCAGGCGTCAAGAGACTCAGATTTTCTGATGACCTAAGAGAATGTGAAGTCGAACAGTGAAGGTAGCTAAATCGTTCCTTGAGATAACGCGGGTAAGAGGGATTGAACAAAATATTGTAAAGAAGAGACAGAATGTGAGTATTCCGGCGAAGTCTAATAGGTAGCCACTTGAGCTTATTGCGAAAATGGGATACGTGATCATATTTGCGCAAGCCAAATATAAATCTGATACAGAAATTTTGAAGTCGCTCAAGTTTGTTTAGCTGGTCCTCGGTGAGATCTAGGTAGCATATGTCGGCGTAGTCAAGAATAGGAAGCAACAGAGATTGTGCTAGAGCAATTTTAGTGGCAGTAGGAAGAAAATTACGGAGTCTTCTAAGACAGGCTGCTGACGCATATAGTTTGCGACTAACCGTTTGCAGCTGTGGACTCCAACTCATAGTGCTGTCCATTATAAGTCCTAAGTTTTTAACAGACTGGCTGTAGGGAATATCGACACCGCAAAAGTTAACCATTGGGAGAGAATGTAGGTCGATTTTGGCTAAGGTTCTAGAGCTGCCGATGACGATAGCTTGGGTTTTGTTCGGGTTGACAAGGAGGCCAAAACCTTTGCTCCAATCTGCAATTCGTCTTAAATCCAAAGAAATAGTGGAGATGGCCTTACATAGATCTGAGGCAGTACCTTGGCAGTATAGTTGAAGGTCGTCTGCGTATAGGTGGTAGGAAGAAGTAAGGTATTGAGAGATTGAGTTAATGAAAATGGAGAATAAAAGGGGGGATAGCACGCCGCCTTGAGGTACGCCTGCAGTGGTCTCGCGCCATGAAGAGAATTCTTCATCAAAGCGGACTCGCTGCCTGCGCCTATACAGATAACTGTGAAACCACTCAACTACCGTTGGAGATATGTTAAGAGAGCGAAGTATTGCCAAGAGGATGTCAAAATTCACTGTATTGAATGCGTTGCTGAAGTCCAATAATGTTAACACCGTAAGAAGGCCCTGTTCCATGCCCAGGCGAATATCGTCAGTGATTTTAATGAGTGAGGTGACAGTACTGTGGCCGGGGCGAAAACCGGACTGGAAAGGATTGAGGAGGTTATTCAGAGTGAGGAATTTATTAAGTTGGTTGTGTATGAGACGTTCAAGTACTTTGGATAGGAAGGGAAGAATGGAAATTGGACGGAATTCGGAAATAGTTTTAGGATTGGGTTTTTTAGGTATGGGGATTATTTGGGCATCTTTCCAGGCAGACGGAAAGACACCTTTGTTTAAAGAATAATTAAAAATGTAGGAAAGGACTGGGAGAATGATGTCAAGGATTGGGACTAACATATTGCGACTAATGCCATCACTGCCAACAGCGTTGGAGGTGATTGACAAAAAGCTCTTCTTAACATCACAATCCGATAGTTGAGTAAAAACAAAAGGAGTTAAGTCAGGAATTGGTAATGCATTAAGGTGATTGATTGTACGAATTCTGTCAGAGTCGCAAGTTCCAGGCGAAGAAGAAAAATGTTGATTTAGGGTATCAATATTGATATTTTTTGGAATAGGATCTTGATTCGTTTTACCAATTCCTAGAGTCCTGAGGAATTTCCATACTTGCGCAGGGTCCTCGTTCTCGACGGAAGCATGAATATGGCGGCGAAAAGCATCCCTACACACCGTGTTGCAGCGGTTACGAGCCTTCGAGTACTTTTCCTTATTGATGTCATTAGGGCGACACTTATATCTACATTTGGCAGCAGCTTTGCGATGAATCAGTTTTTTAATGTCATCAGTGAGCCATGGTGCAGGAAGATGTTTCAGCTTTAAAGAGCGAAAAGGTGCATGTTTGTCATAGAGTTTAACGATGAGATTATTAAAAATTGCAACCTGATCATCTACAGTAGCGCCGTTGTATACAGAAGACCAATCAATGTCACGTGCGTCATCAAAAAATGCTTCCCGATCCATGCCACTAAAATTGCGCTGAAGGATGATTTTAGGCTTGTTCTTGGGAGGACGAATTTTGTAAGATAAAAAAAGTAAATCATGATACGAAAAGGCATCAGCTGGGCACTGACCGTGTTTCGCAACATGCTGGGGAGATGACACTATAACCAGGTCAAGAAGTGATGGGGAGCAATGAGGAGAATGATGGGTGGCATTTAGTGGTAAGATATGCAAATTAGCAGAATTGACAAGAGACTTAAGTGAGGAGGTGCGGTGATCATTTTTGAGGAGGCAGGTATTGAAGTCACCCATTATTATTGAGTGGCCATAACAGGGAGTGAAGTCATCAAGAAGTTTCTCAAATGAAGAAAAGTAATTAACCCGTAGCGAAGGGCTGTAGTAGACTCCGAGCAAGACTTTAACGTGTGATAGCATCACCTCAATTAGTAGATGTTCACCAGCATTGACCACAGGTGGTTGGTTGGAAGTACTGATTACAGAGAAAGGTAGATGCTCTCGAAGATAAATTGCAACTCCACCACCAGCTGAGCCGATGCGGTCATTGCGTATAAGACGGAAACCAGGCAATGAATATGTAGAGGAAGGTAAACAAGGCTTTAGCCAGGACTCGGAGACTAATACAGCGTGAAGGTCTTTTTGGTTAAGGGATGCCAACATATCCGTGAAGTGGGCCGGAATACTTTGCGCATTGATGTGAATGACGTTAAAATTCTTAGGGACATCAGAAAAATGAGCTTGAAGGGAACCACAGAGTGAAGGAATGCTAGAAAAGCTATCATCATCACTGCTAGATGAATCTGAAATAGATAAAAAATCATCATCGATACTACCATTCAACAAACCATCAGACATTATAAATATATAAGTATTAAAGTAATATAAATATAAATTAAATATAAAATAATAATAGTAAAGCTAAATTTAGTATACTTAATACTAAATAATTTAGTATTTCGATAGTCTGCCTGCCGGGCAGTATATTTAACAAAATTAGCAGAAGTAAGAAATAGGGAATCTAAAAAAGTATTACTATAAACAAAATAAACCTTAGTTAACCTTAGTCCGGTGCCATAAAGTAAAGAGAGAAGAGAAAAAAAAAAAAAAAAATTGACGTCATCGTCAACGTGAGTGACATAACATAACACCAGTGTGGCCAGATTAGGCGATTTATCGCCATTTAGGCTACCTCGAGGGGTCTAATGGCGACCATAAAATCCGATCGGCGACCAGTAGCCATTTAGGCTACCTAGGAGAAAAAATCCGGGCGATTTAGGCTACTACAGGATAATTCCATAAAATGCTTGTTACGAAACGTAATGTACCATGGGCAACAGCGTCGTTTAACCACTGCTAAGGTTAAAATAGCTTGCACGCCGCGCCGCCACTACTATCCCCGTCAATTGGTAATGCGCTAGAACCTTGTCAAATTAACATACACATCAACGTCATCCGCTACTAAATATTACAAAAAACAGAAAAATTCTAATAGGTAATATAATATATTAATTTTTGAATTCTTATTTTTAATAAGAAAGGGTCTAGGTATATAAAAATATTACAATTGTTTTTCATTTTTGAGGTTAAAATCATGGCCGCCAGGCGCATTACCAAATGACGGGGATAGTACATACGTTTAGTTCGTGCAGGGGCGATACGCGCGCACACTTGTAACTGGTTAAGCGACGCTGTTGCCCATAGTACAAGTCCATGTGATTAAATTGACAAAAGACAGTGATTTGTAGCAACTTCAGAGCACTTGCGGTACAAAACGACACGTATATCTGTACATTTTTTCTTTGCCATACATTTTCCAGTAAAGTTGCAGCGAATCACTGTCTATTGTTAATTTAATTGCATTGTATAAACTTACAAAATCGAATAATACAGATACATACAGATCTACCAACTTTTCTTCAAGGTTCTTAAGAGTTTTTCGCGTAATTCCGCAACGGCCCGGAACGGAAGTTCTGTAGGTTAAAGTTACTTTGTAGCAATAATTACATATTTCTTGCTACAAAGTAACTTGAAAATGTAATTATGTATATGTAAAAATGGCCTGCTAATTATGTTTAAATGTAAATACTTAAATGTATACACATTTAAATAAGGTTTACCTAAAAAAATGTGTGAAAAAAATATAAAATATTCCATATAAAAAATTAAAAAATATTCCAAGCACAAGTGATTGCCGAAAAAAGACGAAAAAATGGTCACACACAAAATTGTCAATTTTGGCGGCCTCGCCTCGTGCGGATTTTTCAGCATACGTGCAAAATGTTTTTTGTGCGGTTAACGAGCGGTAAAAAATATGTTCTTATTTTTTAAATTTTTTTAAAATTTCTTTTCATACATAGCATTTGGTAGGTATAAACTTGTGTGGAAAGAAAAAATCTGGCGTATTTTGGGCTATTATGGCTAAAATTTTGGGCGACTTTAGGCTACTTTGCCAAGAAACATTTTTGGGCGACTTTAGGCTACTTGGCATCGCAAAATTGGCTATTTCACTCGGACAAGATCTGGCCACACTGCATAACACTTCACTCAAAAAACTAAATAACCTTTTTGTATACCTAGCTAGTTTAGTTTAATAAAGTAGAAAGTATTTTTAAAGACTACCACCTATTGTAAAGAGTTAAAACATTGTTTACAAAGAGAAGCAAAGGGGTAGTAAGTCCTCTGTGGATTAACATAAATCGACTAACTGGTACGCTGGTAAACAGAACCACAATAATATCATTTATACAAGTTGACAAACGAAACAACATTTACCTACAAATTATGATTAATTCACAATAGACGGCACCGGACAACGAAAAAGCGCAACAAGGAGGACGAACACATTCATTTTCTGTTTGCTGAGGCTGCGGCCGCGCGCCTGGTCTTGGAACCTGTACGTTCCTTAACTGCAGCTGCAGGCTTAGGCTCAGGAGGGTTTTCTGACGTTAGCGGCTTATTGGGAATCCGACTGAGCTCTGCGACCGAACTAATGTGGTAACGCTTGTCATCGGGACCTACTACACACACGACACCCATTTTTGTGTAGGACTTTGTTATGCCGAACTTTTCTCTCGCTGCCATAAAAGCTTCATGGCGTGGCTTTGTAAGGAATTCCGAGACAGTGACCCCAGTACCTTTATACGCAGTTTTGGTCTGCCAGATCTTGCTTCTCACTTGCAGATCATGGAGCTCAAGCAGGATCGGACGCGGTCGGTCACTTTTCTTAACACGGCCCATGCGATGACAGCGAGTTATGTCACTGGAGGAGAAAGCTGGCAGCTTTAGTCGACCATTGACTGAATTAACGATGATAGCTGTACAATCCTCGTTGGCTTCCTCGGGTACACCATGGAACAGCAGTATCTTCCTACGGCTCCGCATTTCCATGCCATCTAACTGCTGTGAGACTAAGCTTAATTGCTCTTGTAAGCTTGACAGTGAAGACATAACAAATGACTTGAATGTACTGAAGTCTGCGGACAAGGTGGTGATGTTGGCCGAAGGGGTGGCTACTTCAAGTTTTGATTGGTACGCCTCCATACGGTCAGTGAATAGCTGCTGCAGTTTGACCAGGGACTCTTGCATGGCCTCCATTATGAGATGATCAGTGGTTCGGTGTGACAGCAGAAGTGTAGTGAAGTGTTGAGTGTAAACGAAAGGATAACACTCACCGGCAGGTATTTTTTAATGGTCTTTAATTTGCCATAAAGATATTTAACATATTTACACTTTGGACAAAGTTATAAAATATATTGTTAACGATAATTTCAAACGATGTTTTCCGTTTTACACCTACCCGCCAAAAAAAGTGTGCGTAGTGCATCCTTTAGGAATGAAATATCGTTGGTTAACATTTATGAAGATTATTATGTGCAAGTGCAACATTAACCACTCTATCGACAATTTCATGACGAGCCAATGCAGTTTCAAATACTAGAAGATTAATGGAATGTTATTCTTAACCATAAGGATTCTGATTCATAACAAAGCCAGATCTGTGTGTACCGTAGAGTTAAAATAATTTAACCTTAGCATGATTTAAGTGCAACTAACATACCTGCAGATACTGGTCTCCGACGAGCTTGAGGTACGCCTCCATGCTCTTGGTGGCGAGCGAGTTGCCGCGGAAGGTGAGCGAGTGGTCGCCCGTGCGCCGCACGTCCAGCGCCACCACGTCCGCCAGGTACCGCGGCGCCAGCCCCGCGCCCGCCATGCACAGGACTAGAGCGCACCCGATGTCTTCTTTAGCTTTCACTCCTTTAATAAAAAAAAATATCGGTCTATAAGCACAGAACACATAATAGTCCATACCTAAGTCTAATTGTCGTTCCAAGTCTTTGCAGATACCGAGTAGGAACCTCGCGTAGTTGTCTAGCGGCAGTATGACAACGATATGGTAGCAGCTCTTATTGAGGAGTGCGGGCGAGTGCAGCCTGTTTCCTTTCGACATCACCTCTCATTGTCTTAGGGAAGACTTATCTATAACAGGTTCCAAGTACTCGCAGAGCCGCCTGTAGTTCCTCTTCAAGTAGTCAAGGAACCTTGCGTAGTTGTCAAGAGGCAGCACGTCGATGCTCTGGTAGCAGCACTTAATGCAGAGCATGGGCGCGGGCCTGCAGCTCGTGTCTGGCAACTGGCACCAGTTGCCTCATCGAGCTAATGAAGATGAAGCCTCACCTATAACAGGTTCCAAATACTCGCAGAGCCGCCTGTAGTTCCTCTTCAGGTAGTCGAGGAACCTCGCGTAGTTATCTAGCGGCAGCACGTCAACGCTCTGGTAGCGGTACTTTGTGAGCGCGGGCGCGGGCGACTACGGCTTGTCTCCGGCAACGGATGCCACCCCTCATCGAGCTAATAAATGAAGATGAAGCCTCACCTATAACAGGTTCCAAATACTCGCAGAGCCGCCTGTAGTTCCTCTTCAGGTAGTCGAGGAACCTCGCGTAGTTGTCTAGCGGCAGCACGTCCACGCTCTGGTAGCGGCACTTGATGCGGAGCGCGGGCGCGGGCGGCGGCGGCGCGCGCCCGCCCGGCGACTGCGGCTTGTCGCCCTCCGACAAAGGGTACCACCGCTCGTTGAGGTATCGCGACGATACGTCGTCGACCGGGATACGCACTGTGCCTGTGTAAACATTGATTGTTTTAGTACAAAAGATTATGGTAGGTACTCTAATCTATCTATATTTATTTTGGTTGTAGATAAAGTGTAATGACTCCAAGCATTAATCATTAAGGAGTGTAAGTAATTTCTATTGTCTCTATTTATTTAAATAAGTAATACTGTTTATTAAAAGTACTGTAAAAGAACTTGTACTAATGGTAGACAAAAACAAAAAGAGAACAACAACAGTAGTACAGGTTGACGCCATTATGTGATAGCAATACAGTCACACCCTAATTACAACGACTGACTTATCTATCGTAGATTTAAAGATAATACCTACTGGGTGCATTATTTTACTTTACAAACACCTTGCCACAAAAGAATATTACAGAAATAGATGAAGCCCTTGGGAAAGAAATGGATCGATTATGATCGATATAATACAGAATTATACAAACGTGAAGTGAAGGTGAGGAGATAAGGGAGATAAGATAGGTGTGATTTTTTATTCTTTCCTTCATGTCCTCACATGAAGGAAAGAATAAAAAGAAGGACGTATTTTGCGACACCAAATAAATGAGGATAAGGGCGTGGAAATGATGATGATAATAAGCATGAACTAACCGACGAGGGCGTGCTTGTCTCTCTTGCGCGAGCGTCTCTCCGGCTCCCTGTACACGTTGACGTGTATGACGCGCGTGGCCGGCAGCCCGCTGAACTCGTACACCTCGCCCCAGAAACATAGCTCCGTCTTCAACTTAGACGACGATCTGAAACAAATTGCAACATTATGAGGCATTTCTGCATCTTCCTTTATGTGTGTCAAATGTCAACTGACCCATAGTAGTTTTCGAATAACAACAGAAACAATTGGCACTCTAGGATATAGGTCTTGAGCTGTAAGCTATTTTACTAGTAAGAACAAGAACGGTGTCAATACACCAGTGGCGAGGGGTGAAATTATGGCAGAGGTAAGCCGTTCTACAAAAATATTATGATTTGCATAGTGGTGGAGTGGGATTTTCAAAAGGTTAGCCGATGGGAATCGTCTTGTATGGACCCTTCGGCACTGCAATACACCATATCAAATGTGATGTTTTCAAGCAGGAACCAAATGTTAGAGAGACATATCTTCCTTTAGTTAAAACTTTGTTCAACCCTTGTCAAATTGCATGTAGAGATTTTAAAATTATTTAAGTGTACGAGACTCACCTTGCATAGAGGGTATCGTCGAGCAATATTTCACAGTAGTATCTCTTCTTGGGTGGGATAGATTTTGCCTCGAGCAGCCAAAGCTTCACTGATCGCTCGCACCGTCGCGTGCGCATTTCATCCGGCCGCGCCGCTTGCCGCAAGCTGGAAAAGTTAATGTTTAATTAGTTAAGCCAATAAAAAAAATATTAATTTTATGCTTATATAATGTTGGTACGTGGTCCTAAGGCGATGTGGCAGTAGTAACAGTAAATGATTATACATTTTTTGTTCCTTCAAAGTTTTTGCATCTCGTGCAGAGGATCAAAAACAATATATTTTTTTATTATTTCATCTGATACTCTAGCTAGTTCTTAGTCTTAAAGGCTCCGGATTGTACTTGCTTTTATAATGTTAGTTTCTCGTTTGCCACTTAGGAGATGTGAGTTGATCGGTCAGTATATAAAATTAGCGGTGGCTCGGTGTAAGAAATCAAATGTGAATAAATCGCCTTCAAACCGTATTAACAAGACCTGCCCCTTGATTACGTAACTCTGTTGTTAACAATTCTCGTTTGAAATCGATTGAAACCGCAGTTACATTGCTGCTTCAAGTAAGATAGTTGTCACATTGGTTCTTACTGACACAGCAATGTAAGGCAGCCATTACATGGTCATGCAAGCGTCAGTCAAATTCCATCAGTCATAAATTACGTTTGACTGATTGACTGATGGAAAGAGCAAATCACATCATGCAACCATCAGTCACTACATTACACGGTAGGTTAATCGTCAGTCACAACCCGTGACTGTGGTTAAACTGACAGCAAAACCTACCGTGTAATGGGTGCCTAACTGCGATTTCTGTCAGTGTTGATCGCAACAAAGTTACAAAATCCGTGGCCTGGCAACAATGCAATATCTGATAATAACCTGTAAATCCACCGGTCCCGTTCCTTCCTCGAGGCACAGGCGAAGTACCGAGGCGCGCGGTTCTCCGCACTGAGCGCGAAGCAGTGCGGCCGCCCTAGCACCGACGAATGCAGGGCGCGGATCTCCACCTGGGATCAAGTATAATGTTATAATATATAGGAAGGTGGGTATTCAAGATTTTAGTGAGAATGTCTTTCAAATCTTTTTGTGCAATAGCCATTCAATATGTCTTAGACCAAAGATTTCTTTGTCTTAGACTGTCAAATCAAAAGTCGCCCCTTGCCCCTTGATAGTCGTTGACAGCAACACCAGAATAGTAAAAATGTAAGTGTCATTTTGGATCCATCTAATCCAAAAAGCTACCACGGGGCTAGAACAAATAAAGCTTATTTGTAAGTATGATATAACATTGATATTTTTACTTACTTGATTAGGCGGTCCTAGATCCATCGTGGATACAGCAGGTGAGTGAGCTGATAACAGACTTTCATGAGATCTGGAACAAACACAAAACATATATTTATTAATCAACATCATTTTGCACAAATGTTGGGAGCAACAATAATAGTGCAGTATTTAGTGGCATCAACCTTGCAGATCGTCAACAAAGGAAGCCGCTTGTCACAGGCGTACTTTGTGGTCATCTGAGCTGATTTAGCCCTGTACCCACGTGGTACCACCATGGTGGTAGCCAGGGGTGGGGGGGGAGAGGTCCCTTCTACCACGCTGCACTTTTACATCCATATCTCCATAAGTTTAGCAAATATGTCGTGTTTGGTATCGTTTTCATATAATTTAAGGACGAGGAATTCATTTCTGGAACAATTTTTTCACTCGTTCATAGAAAAAACAAAAGTTCTGCGCAAAAAAAAATAATAAGAAAACAAAAATCTTACAAAATCTATGCCTACAATTAAACCACGAGATTGTGCTTTATAAAAAAAATATTATTAAACAGCCCTGTTTATCTAGAATATATAAACATCAACTTTCTTACACAAATTATATTTATAAATGTGTCAAAAAAAACATTTGCAATGCGTGGCGGTATTTTGGCGCAGTAAATTTTGATAGCTATTAACACTTATTGTTTAATCATGTCACTAATTGGTCGTGTTTGGTATCGTTTTCATATAATTTAAGGACGGGGAATTCAATTCTGCAACAACATTTTTACTAGTTCATAGAAAAAAATAAAGTTCAGCGCAAAAAAATAAAATAAAAATAAAAAAACTTACAAAATCTATGCCTACAATTAAAGAATTAGATTATGCTTTATAGAAATATGTTTTAAGAGCCCTATTTATCTTAAATATATAAACATAAACTTTTCTAAAGAAATTACATTTATAAATGTGTCAAAAAAATCAGTTTAGCCGTGCGGCGGTACTTTGGTGCAGTATTTTTTTTTATTTGGATTTATCACTTATCATCTAATAATGACACGGATTAGTATTGTTAGTCCCATAGTTTTACTTAATAGAGAGTTAAAGTAATTATTAAAAAAATAATGTTTTTTTTTTACCTACCTAGTTATATCAAATTTTATTGGCAGTTTCCGCTGCATCTACGTAGTTCGGTGCACTTTTTTTTCTCTTTTTTAACAATTGCACCTTCCTGCGCATTTTTGCTTACACTTACACTTTATTGACTCTATGCAAGCTGTGGCTGCTGGCGGTAAGGTGGTTCACATAGGCTCCCACAAGCCGTTATTTTTGCCCCAAACCCAATCTGCAGGACATGGCAGGTATTGGATTGTTTTTAAAAGTCGACCCCATACATTCCTCCCTGATAAATCGCTCGCAAAATATGGTTACACAGGGCGTCTCTAGTTGGTGGGAGATTCTCCAGCTGCATGTCCTATTTCGTGAATAGCACTTTTATACATTGATTGATATCAAAAGCATTGATTAATATCAAGGACATGCATTCTTACATTTCCAACAATAACTTAAATCACAAAAGCCAATCACCACGTAACTTACTTGCCATACAAAGCAATGACAATTTTTTCTACTTACTGGCAAAGCCTGCTCCCCATTTCCTTCTTTATAGATTTTAAAGTGTGAAAATACTATACTTATTTGGGTTACTTAATAAAGCTGCAATTGCATGGCAAGGCAGGAACTGATGATTTTTACCCGTGCCAATAAGAACCCACAATTCCTCAAGCAATGAATACAGTTTATCTTCTTTCACCGGAAAAAGCAGAACGCCTTTTCCGAGTGTGATACCGTATCGTCTTTTGCTGGTAAAGGGAAAAAAGCGCTTTCGAAAGCTTGGGGCGTTTATCCAATTGCAATGGAAGGATTTAAATACGCTGAAAAAGGAAATGTGTAGCAGACTTTGCCAATAAATATTAGAAATAAATGACATTGCTTTGTATGACAAGTTACGTGGTGATTGGCTTTTGTGATTTAAGTTATTGTTGGAAATGTTGGAATGTATGTCCTTGATATTAATCAATGCAGAAAAGAACTATTAAAGAAAAAGGACATGCAGCTGGAGAATCTTCCACTAACCAGAGACGCCCGCCCTGTACAACCATATTTTGCGAGCGATTTATCAGGGAGGAATGTATGGGGTCAACTTTTAAAACCAATCCAAAACCATGCATGGTCCTGCAGGTTGGGGTTGGGGCAAAAATAATGGCTTATGGGAATCCTCTGTAGATCACCTTACCGCCAGCAGCCACAGCTTGCATGGAGTTAATAAGGTGTAAGTGTAAGCAAAAATGCGCAGGAAGGTGCAATTGTTAAAAAAGAGAAATAAAGTGCACCGAACTACGTAGATGCAGCGAAAACTGCCAATAAAATTTGTTATAACTAGATACCTAATTATTAATAATTACTTTAACTCTCTATTAAGTAAAGTTATGGGACTATTATCCCCTTCAATGGGTAATGCGCTGGAACCTTGTCACATTAACATCCACGTTGTCGTGATCCGCAACTAAAAATGTCATGAAACAAGAAAATTCTAATAGGTAATCTAATATTATTAATTATTGAATTATTATTTTCAATAAGATAGGGTCTAGTTATACAAACATTTTACGATTGTTTTCGTTTATGAGGTTAAAATCATGGCCGCCAGGCGCATATAGTACCAATACTAATCCGTGTCATTATTAGATAATAAGTGATAAATCCAAATAAAAAAAATACTGCACCAAAGTACCGCCGCGCGGCTAAACTGATTTTTTTGACACATTTATAAATGTAATTTCTTTAGAAAAGTTTATGTTTATATATTTAAGATAAATAGGGCTCTTAAAACATATTTCTATAAAGCATAATCTAATTCTTTAATTGTAGGCATAGATTTTGTCAGTTTTTTTTATTTTTATTTTATTTTTTTGCGCTGAACTTTATTTTTTTCTATGAACTAGTAAAAATGTTGTTGCAGAATTGAATTCCCCGTCCTTAAATTATATGAAAACGATACCAAACACGACCTATTTGTGACATGATTAAACAATAAGTGTTAAATCCTATCCAAATTTACTGCGCCAAAATACCGCCGCGCGTCGCAAATGTTTTTTTTGACACATTTATAAATATAATTTGTATAAGAAAGTTGATATTTATATATTTTAAATAAACAGGGCTGTTTAATTATATTTTTTTTATAAAGCACAATCTCGTGGTTTATTTGTAGGCATAGATTTTGTAAGATTTTTGTTTTCTTATTTTTCTTTTTTTGCGCAGTACTTTTGTTTTTTCTATGAACAAGTGAAAAAGTTGTTCCAGAAATGAATTCCTCATCCTTAAATTATATGAAAACGATACCAAATATGGCCTATTTGCTAAACTTATGGAGATATGGATGTAAAAGTGCAGCGTGGTAGAAGGGACCTCTCCCCCCCACCCCTGGCTACCACCATGGTGGTACCACGTGGGTACAGGGCTAAATCAGCTCAGATGACCACAAAGTACGCCTGTGCCAAGCGGCTTCCTTTGTTGACGATCTGCAAGGTCCCCATACAAATGATGCCACTAAATACTGCACTAATAAGCGCCTAAATAGCGGAAACGTATTGAATTCTACATCAAAATACACTTTAACGTAGGTACTGTGAAATTGTGAAGTAGCTCCAATAACTTTTTTAACATCGAAAAAGTACAGAAGTGAAGTTATTTTCCACACTCTTTAGGCACTCCGCTGCGTTAAGCGGGATCCCACCGCGGGTGGGTACACGGCGCGGGAATATAGATTGCTAGTTTTTTGACGGACAGATGCTTGCAGTGCAAGGGTAAGCGCTAATCTATGTCGCCCCGTGCGCGTGTCCCGCTTAACGCAGCGGAGAGCCTTACACGTAAGGAAATAGACAGAGACAAATTTAATGTTTCCGCATAATCGAGCCTTAAGAAGCTTTACCGCCCTTGCCGCGAGTCCCGAAGATCGCACGCCAAGTTAATTCACAAGTAATTACCTAGTCCTCAATAAAGTTGTTTCGTGTCAGGGAAGTAATTATAGAGCCAGGCAGACGGGGCGGGGCGACGCTCCTAACATTATTACGACAACTACACTAACGCCGCGCAGTCACGGCATATCGCTCCTCCACAGGTGATATCGTTCCCATACACATATTTTTACTTTATTCGTACTTAAAGTCGTAAACTGCAGGAATTATGATTGGATGTGGAGGTTTAAATTTTTAACTACGACTGCTCTGGTACTTACAATGAGTTTCCACGTAACAGTTACTTTGATAAATCTCTCGTTATAATAAAATAAATAATGTTGCGTATTTTTTTTTATCTCAAGTAATATTTATTTTGATATATTACAAAAACATAGATGCATTAAACAATTATTAAATGCACTAAATACGAGTATATCCATGAAAAATGGTGGTAAAATTGACGAGACTACTGCATAAAATATTTCTGACGGACGTCTCAAAAGAAACTGTAGAAAATATTTATTGATAGTTATTTATCTGCCTACGTTATGCAATTAATTAACAGCAGTTTACGAGCGCATATGGTCTAGGTATACGACATCATAACCAACTTCCCGCAGATATTGAAAATGTATTATTAAAGTTTCATAGCATTTAATATAATCGTATTATTAACTACTACAGATGCTCCCAATTTTGAACGCATGAACATCTAGAGATGGACTTCATACTCAGGATTTTCTCTCGTAAAAATCAATAACAAACGCTCAAGTTCTTAATTATAATAGGTTTATTTCTACATTATTTTATTTACCTATAATGGTTTTTGCTCAGCTACTCCATTTACAATGTTATGTGACGCTTCATATTCGTGGAAGTTCCTAACGGAAACACTTTGCATTTATGCTGAGTAGGTACCTATATCAGTCTACCTAACTACCTATATCACATTTTTGTCATGTTTTCCAATTTGCTAAGTTTTTAACTTTAGTAAGTTCCGAACTGTATTACCTATTAGAGTCTGTCTAAAAAGTCAGTTTACATGAGAAATTATTTAATTATTTATAAAAACTTATACTGGTAACTTTGTTGGTGCTGTCAAAATTCTAATTGTAAACATATAGCTTTACTCAATTTTATTTAGATGGGTATTGGTGGGGTGGTTGGGGATTTAGGTGGGTATTAAAATTACTCTTGAAATTACCCATGTAAACTGACTTTTTAGACAGACTCTACTATCTTATTTTCAGACCTAGAGCAAATTAAAAGTTGAGTAACCTAAGTATACTCGTATTTAAAACAATTATAACGCATAAATAAATAGTTTTTAAATTGTTCGAATTACCTTGATGTTCGTAGGGCGTGTGACGGTGGATGTGTCGTGGGCACAGCAGCCAGTGCTCGCTCCCTCTCCAGCTTCGTAGCAGACTTGGTCCTCTTGAGAGGGTTGCTCCTGAAGGAACGTTTCGAGAAGAAGAAGGACGCCAGCCTCGAGGGACTGTGCTGTGCCTGAGCACCAGGCACAGGCGTGCTCGGCGCCGAGCCACGCCGACACGCCTTCTCATATGATGTGTCTGGAAAAAAACAATAACATTGATCCTCTTCTGTTTAAAAAATACAAGAGGCAACAAGTCTGAAGACAAAACTCTTTCAAAAATACACAAATACAGGTAACGCCCGCCGCCTTATAAATCATAATTAGGTGTGTGGGTTTAATTTATAACACATCCTTTCATAAAATAATTTAGTGACCTAGCTTTAACTCGACCGTGAATTTTGTTTACTTACACTGTTATAATTATATTTTTGGCTACCGGTGTAGGTATTGTGATTCAAAAAGTAAGTAATTGATGTAGGAGCTAAACTACATTATGCGAAGTTTTTCATTTTTCTTGCCTTTTTAATTAAAGGTCAACTTGGTTGTTTTCATTTCTTACACAGAATCATAAGAATTGCCTCTTTTCATGACGATTTAATGTAACGGTTTTTCAATTGGCTCTGATTTAGAAGTAACCTTGCGAGTAATGTATGTACGGCTCAATAACAGCGTATCATATTGCACACATTGTCAACATATCGGCCACCTATATAAACGTATTGAATGTATATTAGCCCGCGTGTAAGGATGGCGTGGTTTCCGGCGGAAGTTGCGCGCACGCCGCCCGTGACCGCTGCGCGTGCGTTTGACGATGTCAAAACTTTGGCGCGGAATAATTAAAGCACATGTGACCCTTGGTAGGGTCTTTACAAGTTTTTCCGATCGCAAAATGTAAAGTTTACAATATTAAACCACATTGACAACACCACAAGTTATCGGAATACTTGTTGTAACTAACGGCCCAATATCCTAAAAAGAAAAAAAAACATTACGTGTTGGACACTCTACTTTTGACCACGACAACTATTATGTTGTTTGGAAGCGTTAAAAACCCATAATCCTAATAAATATCTTTTTATAGTTAAGAATCAAACCTAAGAGACAAATAACTGACGCAGTAGAAAAAAACTTTAGTACAAGGTCGTCGGTCATTTGTCGCTAGCTTGTAGTAGCAGGTTAGGAAATGACACTTGTAAATACCATTGTTTCAAATTACAACTTATTTGAAGCCTCTTCCGCTATTAACCATCAATTTACTTACAACTTTAGATTTGGCATGTTTTTGTGATACTGCCAGAAAATGCGACTATTGTTGGGCGTTTAGAAAATGCGGTCACGGATACTTTAATTGAAAACAATATAACGGAGGCGTAGGTTAGCTGTAGCTGTAGTACATATGTTGCTACAATAGCAGAAAATGGCGAAAAACCAAGCGCATCGCGCAGCTAAAACAATGCACCGACAAGTCGACGACTAGCTTCATCGTGTGAACGTAGCAGATGTTCTTGTAAAACCATTACCGTTATTACTCGTTGTTATCGGTAGTTATGGTTGACTCGAGTTATTGACATAAACGTACATACACATTGTACAAGACGCTACCTAGCACAGACCATACAACAAGTACTACGAGATACAAACCGGTAGAGTCTGTTTAAAAAGTCAGTTTACATGAGAAATTATTAAATTATTTATAAAAATTGATATTAGTAACCCTGTTGGTGCTGTCAAAATTCTAATTGTAAACATATTTTTTTATTTATTTATTTAGATGGGTATTGGTGGGGTGGTTGGGGATTTAGGTGGGTAATAAAATTATTTTTGAAATTACCCATGTAAGCTGACTTTTTAGACAGTCTACGGAAGCCGCGTACGCCGCGTTGCTCTAAGGATACAAACAAACAAAAGTGAATGTTTTTTAAAGATGCGATATGTTTAATTTGAGCGTTGCCGATTTGAATAAGTTATTGATTTTATCCTCCACGTATTTCTTTTTTGTAATCTACGCGTAATTATAAGTATATGGCTTTACGAGTTTTGTTATTTGATTAAATCTGAAACTAGATTAAAACTAGCGCTAGTTAGGTATTGAAGATAACCTAGTAAACTTGAAAGTGAATCGACTGACTCACTGATGTTGCAATTACAAATTCTCATGACTAGCATTTCGTAAAATTAAGCGTTTATTACTTTGTTTCAACCAATTTTCGACCACAATCGTGTTACTTGATAACAATACGATAAGAGTCCATGAGGAAGTATGAAGTACTAACTAGCGATAATATTATTTTGCTTCATTTGTTTTGAACGCTGTGCATACAAAAAAAACCAACAGCAAACTTTTTAAAGCCCTGCAGAAACATTTGTAAAGAAAGCTTCATGTCGGGTCACATCACACACAGCCTGGGGGCCGATTCTCACGCAATAGACATAATGTCGAAATAGAGATATGTCGAAATAAAATGGCGGATTCGCCATTTTGTCTATTGAAACCAGTTTTTGGTATTCTCGCAATGTCACCATAGAGATATGTCGATGGCTGGCACTCGACATGCAACGTGTGGTCGACAGCGGTAGAGATTGAATATCTCGAACGTTACGTTAGTCGAAGTGTCGAATTGTCTCTTTCTTATGAGATGGGTGAACATTTGGGACTGCAATAACGAATGTTAAGCTACTTTTGGAGAGGCCGGGTACGGGATGGGTGAACATTTAGGACTGCGATGATGAATGTTAAGCAATTCTAAGAAATGGCCGGGTGTGAGATGGGTGACCGTTTGGAAATGCAATAACGAATGTTAAGCTACTTTTGAAAAGGCCGGGTACGGGATGGGTGAACATTTAGGACTGCGATGATGAATGTTAAGCAATTCTAAGAAATGGCCGGGTGTGAGATGGGTGACCGTTTGGAAATGCAATAACGAATGTTAAGCTACTTTTGGAGAGGCCGGGTACGGGATGGGTGAACATTTAGGACTGCGATGATGAATGTTAAGCAATTCTAAGAAATGGCCGGGTGTGAGATGGGTGACCGTTTGGAAATGCAATAACGAATGTTAAGCTACTTTTGAAGAGGCCGGTTACGAGATGGGTGATTTTGGACTGCGATGACGAATGTTAAGCAATTCTTAGAAATGGCCCGGTGTGGGATGGGTGACCGTTTGTGACTGCGATGTGACGAAAGTAAAAAAGCTTTAAATAAGGCCAGGTGTGAGATGGGTGACCATCTGGTAACCACTTTGAAAATGGTGACCCATCTCAGATGGGTGACCGTTTGGAACAGCAATAACGAATCTTAAGCTACTTTTGAAAAGGTCGGTTGCCAGTTACTAGATGGGTGACCATTTGGGACTGTGATGACGAATGTTAAGCAATTTTAGGAAATGGCCAGGTGTGGGATGGGTGACCGTCTGTGACTGAGATGCGACGAAAGTAAAAAATCTTTAAATAAGGCCGGGTGTGAGATGGGTGACCATCTGGTAACCACTTTGAAAAAAAAGTCGGGTTTGGGATGGGTGACCGACGATTCCAGAAGTAATCAATGTTAAACAACATTTACAAAGACTGATGAGATGGGTGACCGTTTGAGACTTCGATAACGAATGTTAAACAACTTTGTAAAAAGGTCGGGTTCGGGATGGGTGACCGACTAAGCCAGCAGTAATCAATGTTAAACAGCGTTGCGTTTCTTGCAGGCAGACATCGGGCGCGTGCTATAGTGTCAAATTCGAAATATCTCGAAAAAGTCAAGAAATTGTAGAGATTCCAAAGACTTTCGACTTGTAATGTCGAAAATTGCCGAGAATAAGTTTTTTGGCTGCAGTAGAGATTTTAGTGACATTTTCAATAGAGATTTGTGATTAGAGATGATCTCGAATTCGTGAAATGTCGCAGTGCGCGAGAATAGGCCCCCAGAATACGTAATGTACTAACGGCATGTCGTATGTCCTATTTATAAGTAGTATAAAAGAGTCTTTATATAAACCAATCGCAACAACTTACTTTCGTAATAACATCAATTGTGCGACAAAACACTAATAGAAGAAATTAAAGTAAACAATAGTCCAGTTATAGAGTTTCCTTTGGGATGAAATTTAATGATCACCAAAAAAAAAATCGTTACCCTAAAAAGCCTCATCCAAAAAAAATATAATATGTACAAATGAATAAAACCTAAACCAAAACCTTTCGGGCTATTTAAGTCATGCCTGCACTACAAAAACTTTTCATAACCCAAAAAGGCCACGCGTGCACCAAATTTTTACTAGCGAAGTTTTGTGTCATTACTACCCAAATATATTACTACGTTTGCCATAAAATGTATGCATATAACCAAGTATATTATGTTGAAGGCAAATTGGTTGAATCTCGCGGCATAAGAATAAATAAAACTGACTAGAACGGACTCTACTTTGTCCGCGTCCCAAATGCCGCCATTTATATGACTACTTCCCCCTTCATGTTCACGTCGCTACGCCCGGGTTAAATAATATCGCTAAAATATGAGTTTTTCTTTAGTTTGGAATCGTTATTTTAGTCTAGTTAGTAGATACAAAAATAAAAATATTATCTTTTTCTGGGTAAGTACTTACCTACTCCTGAGGAGCTCTGTGGCGCAGTGGTTTAGCGCCTGGCCCAGCGATTGCGGAGGTTAAGCAACGTTCGTAAGGGTCGGTCATGGGATGGGTGACCAGAAATTTATTATCTCGAGCTCCTCGGTGCTTCGGAAGGCACGTTAAGCCGTTGGTCCCGGCTGCATTTGCAGTCGTTAACACCCACCAATCCGCATTGGGCCCGCGTGGTGGGTTATGGCCCGTCCTCCTTATCTACCCATAAGGAAGACCTGTGCCCCAGCAGTGGGGACATTAAAAATGGCTGATGGACACACCTACTCTTGAGTTTGTGTAAATAGGCTTTAGTAAACATTTAACGGTAGTATCGGTAAACCTTTAGAACTTCATTTATATTTTTTGGGTAAACAATGATTTATTAGGATAAAATTGTGTAACATATTTGGGTGAAAATTTTAAATAAAATGCGAGTACATATTTGGTGCATGCGTGGCCTTTTTGGGTAGCTCAGGGATTATTCTGAAGATACTTGCCTTTTTTAGGTAAGCGAACTTTACGTTTATTGGTGATAATTTCATATTAAAATGGGGATTAAATTCTGGTAAGTACTTACGATGTTTTGGGCGTTAAATTTCATTATATCTGGTGATTGCTTAAACCTAAGCCGTTTCCTTTACTACTCTAATAAGTTGAGTTTTAAGTAAAACAACAATGCTATGTAAATATTTTGTAATGCGAGCTCTAGTCTCTTCCTGTAATTTATGTATTCGTTTTTGCTTTACTATACGTAAATTCATATTCAAGGTAAGATGACATCCAGTTTTCGTAATAACACTCGAAGGCATGACATTCTGTTTGTAAGGGGACCCAGTTTAACCTTTACTTCCATCCGTGTAATTAGTGAGCATTGTCTAACGATATGAATAGCTGAAGATAATGTGCCTCGAAAATGTCGACTCACTGGCATTAGGAAACGGCATTAGGAACACCGCATTACGAGACGAAGAGATTTCCAAAGTAAGAATCTGATATTAATAACTTATGGAAGTCACAATTAAACTGGATATTTGAAAGGACTCCTTTGTTAAGCGACACAATGCTAATTTTGCGTCGCCACACCTAACAGATGAGAAGCTATACATTGGATTAATTTGTTCACAAGAGTATTCAAAAAAAAAATAACTAACAAGAATGATGTTATTAATTAAAAAGTAAGAGAAAGATGCTTTGGAGTACTATCAAGGCTATTTTTTATCTCCTTACCGGAATGAACGGCGACATCATCGTTAACGTCTAAGTATCCACGCCGGATACTCAGAGGACTGCTGGCCACCTGCGCTTCGTGTTTCTTGATCAGAGCGCCGATCACCTCCGTCTCACCACCATTTTCATCCACGAATTTGTCGTAGTTTTCAGGAAGGTCTGCTACTACTGCAGCCTTCTCTTTTAAGCCTTCCTCAATATGTCTCGCAGTTATACTCCTCAACAGAGAATTACTTCTGGATAGTTTGGTGCTGCGGGAACGTCGAATGAAATTCAACCCGGACATTTTACCCGCACTTTTGCTAGGACTATCTGGAGTAACTGTTATTCTAGGAGTTCTAAAGATAGATGTAGAGCTATTGCTGCCTCTAATAGGCGATGGCACAGTGAGATTTTGTGGCAACGTTTTTGATTTTTCCTTGCCAGGCGACAATAATTTAGGTGAATCAGGTATTAAAGATAAATTTGAATTTTGCATTACATTCTTAGATGGCATTCTACTTCTTCCAATATTGGAAGTTGAACTATTAAGTTTGTTAGTTGAGATCGATCCCCCTATAGGAGAAAATATTCTATCATATCGAGGTTCACATGATGTAGTACATCTTAACCGTGGTCTCGTAGGCCTCATTATGTTACTTTCGGCAACCAGGCGAGGACTCATCAAATCGCGTTGGCCTATTCTCGTCAGGGCTTCGTTAGAACTCACTGTCGAAGACAAAGGTCGACGTAATCGCCTTTCAATCGGACTGAAGACGCTGACATCACTCTCACTTTCCGTAAATGAGGAATCACCACGCAACGGAACTTGCAAACCACTTTCGGAAATGTTATGTCTTTTAGGTTTAGATGGGACATCGTCGATATTTAGTCCAGATATGAGCGCTTCTTTTTCTTCCGCAGTGAGGGGTAAATAATTGTCGAAACTTTCGAACAATGGCACATAAAAGACGGAGCGCCGGCGGGGCTGGTCGCCGCCGGTGGGCGAGTCGGTGGTCAGAGCGCTCGACATGGCGGCGACGGCGGCCCGGGGCGGATGCACGCCGCGTTATGGCCTTCTGGCCTTCGCTAAATCTCGCCGCCTCATTGCAGCTATTCGTTTCACTTTGAGCTATTTCCTGCGTCCTCCCTCCGAGAGTTCATTTCACACCTTGCAACTGTTGATTAAACCGTAAATTGGGTCATTAATTACGCACTAAGCTTTTATTAAAGTAATACAATTTTGATTGAAAAGTACAAGCCGCAATATTGTTGGTGCTTTGTTGGAATGTCCTCATTTTAATGCTATTGGATAACCATAACTTTTCTTAATTGATAGCTTTTGTTCTACAGAAAATATTGATCGTAATTGCAAGTAAGTAGGTCTACCTGCATAGAGTGGTTTTATTTTATCATGAAGCGATAAGATTGTAGCAACCAATCATGCTGTGAAGCGAATCGATGAATAGAGGCCAGAATACATAATGCTAACTTTACATGAATATCTTTATATCAGAGAACCAAGATTCTACAGAGAATACCCATTTGTAGAAATGTAGTATATAATAACGGGTGGCGCAAAAGTAAAGACCCTATTTGGTTCAGCTATAAAAAAAATTCTAAATTAGAAAACTAGATTTAGGTTTTTTTAAATGTATATTTGTGCCATTAAATTTCGTACCATTAGGATTTAAAGATGATGTCTTTTAAATGGTGACCTCCAGAGTTGATACACATTTGAGCCCTATTTATGACATTTTGCATAACTTGCCGTAACACTTCCTGCGATATGTTCGTTATTTCTTGACGAATGTTTTCTTTTAGAGCTGCGAGAGTCTGTGGCTTGTTCATGAAGGGTTGTGGCAATGAGACCAGGAGACTTTTGTACACATGTTTATTGATCACTCTTACACTTTATAACATAATTTCACACTTCAACAGATAGTTTTCCTAATATAACTCTATGACAACCTATCGATACCACGGCTTTACAATGAATACGTCAAACTACAGATGTGCAGGCAGATTGACATAATCAAACTCACTTGAATTCCGAATGTATCATAGAGCAGAGCTTATAGGTTAGAAACCTCCCTCAACACACCCCCTCAATCTGCTGCACATGCTGACCATACTGACTAAAACAGTTTTCTACCTACCAGTACAACATCAGGATAAATTTCGAATCACCTGCCAAACTTATAGACTTCTTAAGTCCTACCAAGTTACATAAACCTTTAACCCAACCCAGGAACCTAACTTTAACCTAACTCAGACGACACATACAATAATCCAAACCAAAGACCTAACTAACTAAACATCAGACTAAACCACAGAATTATCAAAATATACACTTGGATATCAAAAACATTACATTTTAAATGATGATTCATTTACTTTCTAATCCCACACCCCCTTAAATGAATCATTATTTAACGCACCCCCTTAACGAACACAAGCACCCCCTTAATTCTATATTCTATCTTCTAATAAACTTCTTCATCTCTATCTCTATCTTCTTCTCATAAAATAATTCTTCTCAAAACTATCTCACTCCTACTCAACTTCTTCAATATTATAAAATTACTCCTTCTCTACCTCTTCATATATAAAATCTCCTTCTCAACATCTTCTATAAAACCTCTCCTTCTCGACATCATCTGTATAAAACTTCTTCTACTCGACATCTTCTTTATAAACTTTTACTCCCACTCAACATCATCTTCATTATAAAACTTCTTCTACTTTTCTCCCACTCGACTCATCATCATTAAAAAACTTCTTCTACATTTCTCCCACTCGACTCATCATCATTATAAAACTTCTACATTTTTTTCCCATTCGACACATCATCATTAAAAAACTTCTTTTCTCCCACTCGATTCATCATCCTAAAAAACTTCTTCCTTCTTCATCATCATTACATTATAAAACCTTCTTCTTCTCAACTTCATCATCATATAACTCCTGCTCGACTATTCTTTGCCTCCTGCTCGACCTCCTCCATCATAAAATACTCGCCAAAAGACTTCTTCAAAATAAACTTATTCCAAAAAACAGTTCTTCACAAAATAATAAAATTTTCCATAACTTTCTTCACTTTCATTTGTTTCACCGTCACTTGTTCTACCTTCGTTTGACTGTCATTTGTTTTACTATCTCTTGTTTCTCCAAAACTTCTATTTCCTTCTATTTCTCCATCTTCTCGACACCCTTCATTCCTATCTGTTGAATTTTAACTTGTTTCCTCTTCTCTTGTTTGTTCATCTTCAGTCCATTTATTCTCACCATATTTTCTTCATCATACTACTTTCCACGGCCAAAAGTGTAATTTCAAATTCAATTTTAAAATTCAGATAAAATTCACCATCATAAGATTTTCACCAGCTTAATCATTTCATAATTTAAATAATTCCTAATAATTTTATTTTATTTGTAATCATTATTTATCTGTTGACACTTTCATTTCATTGCCCTTAGCAACACTATTTTGTCAACAAACTCCGTTGCTAAGGCCTCTATGCAACTCTGTCAGTTATATGTTATTTCAAAATAACCATCTCAAATGCAAAACTCACTATTTCTCTTATTATTTTCACTCCCGGTCTCTATAGGGCCACAACCTCTAGCGTGTGGCCCATAACCTGAAGGGTTGTGGCAATGAGACCAGGAGACTTTTGTACACATGTTTATTGATCACTCTTACACTTTATAACATAATTTCACACTTCAACAGATAGTTTTCCTAATATAACTCTATGACAACCTATCGATACCACGGCTTTACAATGAATACGTCAAACTACAGATGTGCAGGCAGATTGACATAATCAAACTCACTTGAATTCCGAATGTATCATAGAGCAGAGCTTATAGGTTAGAAACCTCCCTCAACAGTTCACATACACCCGAGATTTCAAAAAACCCCAAAGAAAGAAGTCTGGACTGGTCAGATCGGGTGATCTTGCAGGCCAAGGCAAATCGCCAAAACGAGAGATAACTCGGCCTGGAAAAGCGTCCCTCACTAAATCCATATTTATTCCACGTTCTTGGGGAGTAAAACGGTCCATGTTTATTTTCAGTGTATTTTATATTTGTTCACTACACAATTTTCAACAACAGAATGACAGAAAATGTCATATAAAAAAAATAAAAGTATTTTCTTTAGTGCCAGTACTTTTGCGCCACCCGTTACATATACCTAAACTACTGAAAAGGAAGAAAATTCAATGGGGAGGAAAAGCGCAATTTTATCCCGATAGGTGGCGTCTTATCGTTGGTACCGAGCCGCCTCAAAGAAACTGTCAAAACATATGGGAATCTCTTGGAGTATTGCACTTTTTAATTTTATACTGAGAAAATGCCGCATTGTTATGCATGTAACTTGTAAAATATTGGAGTTCATCGATTTCCCAGTAACAAAAAAAATAGTGGGCAAAAAAATATCAAAAAAATATGCTTTTTCCTCGATTTTCTCCTTTGCTGAGCCTGAGAAACATTATAAATCAAAAGGAATGTTTCATGAATTTGATGAAGCTTCGCCAAAATAAAACAACATTTGAATTATAACAGCTTTGTTCTTTAATATTTCAACCTCAGCAGTTTCTAACATATTTATAACTTGGATGAATTTGATAGGTATATCAAATATGGAATAAGCCCAATATTGGGGCCAAACAGAGAATTAATAGAATTTTATATGCCAGAGTCATTCAAGAAACTTTGAATAATAAAATAAATATGATAAAACGGTTCGTGTAATTTTGGATGGTACAGAAATTCCAGTACAGAAACCTGAAATTACTATTGCACAGAAGGCATCATCAGGCAACTATAAACACGGAAATTCACACTCAGTTGCTTTGTTAAAATTTAAATCATATGCTTCTAATCTGAAATAAAAAGATTACTTGTAAATCTTACACGAAATTTAAAGAAATGTAATGCTTGTTAGCAATTTTTTGTAAGTTGCTATAAACTTTCTTGCCTGTTGTTTTGGCTTTTCTTTTCCGTAATTCTTCTTTTATTTGAGCTAAAGTTAGCATAGAATACATTGTTTGTCCGCAAAACCGGAAAAAAATACAATCTAAGAAAGTAAAATCACGTAATACACAAGCAAGACAATATAAGCTCAAACTGACAATTGTTCCAAAGACTAAGCGCCATCTGTAATTCACTTTGCCTTCGCCTCCCCATTACTGTCTGTCGTGAGTCGTGAGGCAGTTATAACAAAGTACACAAACATCAAAAGCGACAGCATGTCTTTGCATAAACAAGGAGTGGTGTTCGTGCGAATATATTTAGAGACACTAGGTCGCCACATAGGCGGGTGTGCGCAATTAGCCGACGTCCAATGAATCAGTTAATTTAATTAACGGTCGTACTATGTTTCGTGAATTTCGTCGTTAAACTGTTAACCAAGAAGGGTGTGCTGCCTTTATTTACTTATTCAAGGGACGCTTCCACATAAGAACTTGGAATAGGAAAATGTCGTATAAATATTTATGTTAAAGGTTTATTCTCTTAATTCCCTCCGTTCTTATAGCACCACTAAAATTGTATACGAATAGGAGCACTATTGAGCACTTACATAATTCTTTTGGATAATAAAAATAGGTGATTATGTCCACACTTGATATGGATTTATAAATATAAGTACCGTTAAGCTTCACATTGCTAACAAACACAGCGCACATTTTCATGCAGGCCAATTCTGGACTAAGCGGAGCTTGACTGAAGTTCGTTGTACCTTCGTTCAAAGAAATGCGAAATAAAGCACCGGATGTCGTGATACTGGCAGGAGTGAGGAGCACACGAGATCTTGACTTGCAATCGACAGCGTCGGTCGCGCGGGGCTTGCGGAACGAACGTTATCAGAAACTCGCGACCATTGTTTGACACGTGACGAGTATTACATTTTGATACAATACAACTGTTTGGTATTAAAAAATGTAGGTATATATGTTTGGTCTGGACGTACTACACATTAATAGATACCTAACTATTATAGTGATTTAAACGCTTAGAGAACATCATGAACAGTACTAGAAGTTACGGATTACTTAGATTCGCCAACCATACTGAATTAGATCGAACCTAAACAAATCTTGATCTTTCAAGCTAAGCCAAGTTAATAAATAACTTGAGCTATGTTATTTCAAAGGGTCTAAAAGGAAACGAGACGGTCTTCTATCAATGATATTGCCTTGCAATAAGATTATGATTTATGATATTATCATATTTCAATATAAGTAAAATCTCAACAATATTGAATAAAGCACAGATTTATTTATAAGGGGTTTCGAGTTCGCCTTCAAATCATGTTATTTCAGTTATTTGTATTTTTTACCGACTTCAAAAGGAGGGAGGTACTCAATTCGACCTGTTTTTTTTTTTGTTTTTTGTATGTACACCGATTACTCAAAGACGGCTGAACCGATTGAAATGATTCAAACGTTATTAAATCAGGTTTGTTCTCAAGTTGGTCCCATTTTTTAAAATTTTGAAATCAGTTCAGTACTTTTCAGGAAAACCTGATTTTACTGTCGTATTCGTTACCATTTTGTGAACTTATACGGATGATCGACCATATCTTCTTTGTTTATGTACCGATTTAGATGATTCTTTTTTTGTTTGAAAGAGGATACTTTAGAAATGATACCATTTTGATTTCATTGTTATTGGACCTTGGATATCAAAGATACGCAAGGGAACTCCTCAAAATCAAATAGGAACTGTATAGTGATTACACTAAAAATAATAAAATAAAAAATTGTTTAAAAACAAAAAAACCGACTTCAAAAAACCTGAAAATAAAAACAAAAACAGCTTCAAAATTAAATACCTCTAAAAAGCAAGAAATAATTTTCTAATCACTAGATACCTACGCACATCACTGTAATAAAACACGTCTATTGAAGTCGGGTGGGGCTCTTAGAATAAAAAAAAAAAGTTGTCCTACAGCCCCACCCGACTTCAATAGACGTGTTTTATTACAGTGATGTGCGTAGGTATCTAGTGATTAGAAAATTATTTCTTGCTTTTTAGAGGTATTTAATTTTGAA